>CM018042.1:13153923-13198923 GCA_008638375.1 Nyssa sinensis | reverse complement strand
AGAGTGAAAAAAAAGGCTTCAAACTCAACATCTTTTTTCCCTAGCTCAGCCTTGAGGGCATCCCTCTCCTTGGCAGTCTCAGGCCCATGGTCTCTCTCAAAGGAAAACTCTTCTCGTGCTTAGTGAAAGTCAGCCCAAACACGTCAAAACTCTTTTTGTGCTACCTTGGTAATGCCTATAGGCTCAAAACTTTTCCACCTAAGGATTTGATCTCATGTTAGGCCTTTGCCCTAGCATTCCTAAATCCAACAACTATTCAAACATGGTATTTAATTTGACCAAGCCACTCGGGCATGCCAATTATAGCCCTTATTAGGTTATGACACATCTGATACTTTAGAAGAAGAGTCCTGATCTCTACCATTTTGGCTGTATCATAAGGGGTGCGAAAAACTCTAATTATAGCAACCAGAACCTTCTGGTTTGAAATTAAAGAAGGGGGTTATATAGAAGCAGCCACATAAGGAAAATAATAATGAAGAGCATTGCAAGTAGCGACAGTAGTAAGATTGTTGACGACATGAGCAAGAGGCACAAAAGGGGATGAAATGTTAGGAGCAATAAGAGAAGGGGCTGAGGCCATAGGATCCCTGATTACTACACCGGTAAGAGGCCGGGCAGGAGTTACCACTTGAGGAGCCTTTTCAACTAACTTTTTTTTATCCCCTTGGGATTATCAAAACTTTGGGCTGCATGCTTCTTGGTCACACCAGCTAAAGGAGGAGCCCTATTAGCAAAGTGGTCCACTATTCTAACACTTGAACTTTGAGGGGATTTTTCTAGATGAACTTGAATGGTCACTTTAGTCTCCCTACCTCCTAGACCAAAAATCCTTTTCACAATTAGGACTTAAGAAAAGTTAATTCTAGTTTGGCTGTAACCTGGGTTGTAATCCTACTGATCAACAGAAATAGAATAATGAGATGTAAAAGGATTTTCATTCTCGCCTGTACAAGACATAAAAAGTTAGAACAAAATAATGAGATATGGGAACAACAGGATATAGCTAGGATTGGACACTTACGAGTTCAACACCATCTTGCAAGGATAACATACAGGGATTCTCAAAGAAGAAACTATCAACTCTCTCCAATCTCAAGAGAACACATGTCCTAACCTTTCTCACCTTGGGGCGGGTTTTGTATCAAGATTCCTTGACGAGGATAAATATAGTAACACCTATTTCTTATCCACTTAAAAATATGTGAATCCATAAATTCACCAAGCCTTAGTCATAAGTTATGGATCCTCGCAAGGACTAGAAAGCCCATGAGAATCCTACAACTGTTGGGAGTTAACTAGCTCAATGCAACATGATAGAAAGTAAAGAATTGGTGAAAGACATAAGCAATGGGAAACTCAAACCCTATTGTAATCATTAAAGAGTGGGATTTAATGAACCCACTCCATAGAAATAGAGTGCCAGAATAATCTTTGCTGCCTAATTCAACAATCACGTTTACCAGAAATACATTCTAATACTAGGATATAAACTTGGCCAGGTCACTATCATCCTTAATTTTGAGAAGAGAGGGACCAAAATGGGAGGGCTTATGAGAAGAAATGTTTGTCGTACTCTCGGGGGCCACCACATTGAAAGTACACTCCCTATCTCCTCCCTCATTGTCTCTATCACATCCTGAAACCCACTCTCTATGGATTAAGGGATGTGGGCACACTTATCAGAAGTCGGGCTTAACTTCCTACCGGATTGGACGAGTTACTCTTTATAATAGCAATGAGTATGCAACGAAAACAACCACAAGTGCACATTCATCCAACAAGGGTTTTTAGACATGTTAATTTTTTTAAATACATACACATGTATTACATTACTTGGAACTAAGTTCAAAGACTTGTTGCATTAGTAGTTCTTACATATCACTTTTTATAACAACTATGGGTTCCATACCCCACGTTCACATTACGTTCACATATGATATTCGTACTTTACACTAACTATGAGTCCGATACCCTACATTCACCTTCGTTTATCACACTTTGCTCTAGGTATAGGTCCCATAACCCACCTTTACATCTATCCATCACACTTCACTTTAATTGTGGGTCCCAATACCCACGTTCAGTTATCCTGAAAAAGTCATGGATAAATCCATATGAGCTTCACAAAAAGCTCGTGAGTAATTACAGTACCTTATCATAGGTTTTCAACCGATAGCGTTTTGAAACATAAGGGAGTTCGTGATAATAATTATTATTGATTGATCTCATTTCAAATATAGGTTACATGATACTTGAGTCATAATATTTAAACATGAAGCATTTAAACACATGAACTTGAAATAAGAAGCATATGAAGATGATTCATGTAAATCACTTCATTTCGTAAACACATAACAAGATTACCTTTGATGGCATAGAGTGTAAAAATTTCCTTCCTTATGACAGGCAAGAGGAATAAATCATTTTTGTGTGATCAAGAGTGTAAAATACTTCATTTATAGATCACGAGGATTTAAAATCCTTTTCACGTAATTAGGAGTCTAAAACCCTTTATTTTTTAAAGCATGAAGGATAAAAATCATTTTTCACATGAATAGGGGTTCGAAGACCTTCTACCATTTTTTTAGTATACTTTGTTTTACTTTACATCGGAATCTATGTCAACCTGGACTCTAAGCTTATTATAGGAGGTCCGAAGACCTAACATGAGGTCATTTTGACCTAAATATGAGAGATCTCTAACCTTCTTGAGAGCATTATAGGACGTGGGTCCTAAAATATCCCTTTACAGGAGTGTTTTTTCACTATTATCTTGCCTTACCATTTTGAAAATAGTAAGTATTTAAAACATTGTTTTTCAATAAAATGCTTTCAAGAGTAAGTAGAACAAGGCTTGATTGAAAAACATTCATTTTTAAAGAATATTTATCTTAGTTTTACAAATAGAGCAATAGGTATACTTGAAATGAGAGTTGTAAAAACAATTAAAATTTAAATAAGCATTTTTTCAATTCACGATAACTCTTTCAAATTGGGATGAAAACATGATTGAATCAGGAGTTATGTAAATAACTGAGATTTGAATCAGAGCATTTCATAAAACATAGAGTTAAATTCTCCACTTAAAAGTATATAATTACTCACCTCAGGTCCTTAGTTCTTGTTTATTATTTCACTGTCCACACCAGTCTCCTTATCTTTTCCCCTTCCTTTATCTGGTGATCCTAGATCACAGATCAAACTAAGCTTAATACCTTAAGAAGTATATTATTTTATTTAATAATTGTTTCTTTGATATATTTAGTCTTAACCGACTCCATTTTTGGATTCAGTGGCCTACAAAACCCTAAGATAGGTCCCTCTTTATCTTTTAAATTCATTTGATAACTTATCTTGTTATTATGGCATAATCGTAATTTCTTCATTTTTTGTGTCATATTTTTCGACACTTAACTTGGTAATTTGGACTCCACTTTTGAATTCAGAGTATCTAGAAAAGTCAAAATAGACTTTCTATGGCATTTAATTGGCTTTGGGTATCACTAAGGGCAAATTTAAGAATTAACCATTTTTACGTATCTGTATTTTTGGTACCTCATTTTACAAAACAGATCCCACTGTTGAGTTTGGAACGTCAAAAAATGTTAGGGTAGGTACCCTCGTGGACATTGAGGTTTATTTGGTAGCTTAATTATTTTTTAGGACACATTTGGAATTAGATTAGTTTGTCCATTCATATATTTCAGGACCCAATTTCTCCAATCGGGCTCCGCCATTGAGTCTAGAATTCCAAAAAATGTTGAAAATGGCTCTTCTTGCTTTTTAGTTGGCCTTTATTACTCTACTTTTAGGCCTAGGGATAAAATTATAATTTTACCTAATCATTCAAGGGCAATAAAGTAATTTTTAAATTGTTTTCCTGGGGCTGAATTTTCTTCAAAATTCTAGGTTCAAAACATAAATAAAGAAAGTTCTAGTTTAATTAAATTTTGGCCAAACCCACTAGTTCAACATGTACTGTGGAGACCAGTTTAGTTCCTAAGAAAACAAACAGGTCTGAGATTGTTTCAAGTAAACTAGTTAAAAAAAATTAAAAATCAACTGGTCAGGACCCGGTTGCCATGTTAGCAATTAAAATGTCCCAAAACGATGTTGTATCACTTAATCAATAGCTTATTTTCTTTACAAGTCAACCCAAACCCATTTTAGACTCAACTTATACCCGAAGCACTGTTTATCGTCCCCCTTGTTTTTAGGTTTACTTTTCACTGTAACCCTAAAAATTTAGCTCCTATTTTGTGAAGTTTTAGACATCATTTGAACCCCACTTCAATCCCAAATGGTTATTGAGTTTCCAACATGCATGTTAGAGTTGGTTTCACACCTTGAAATGCACTAGGGAGCTTGGTTCGAAGTGCCCATGGCTGACCTGCAACTTGTTTGTATATGACCATTGTTTTACCATTTTCAATGAAATTTGTATTGTTGTGATCCTCATCAAAAATGTTTTTAGGCTCTATCCTTCGATTTGAGATTAGTGCTCAATTTAGGGAGGTTCGACACCTGTAACTTTAGATATCTCTGTCATCCTAAGGCCATTTTCAATAATTCTTTTTGTGTTTGATCCTCTTATCATCTAGTTTGAGTTCCAACCATTCAAATTTCACTTTGTTATGATTAAATCTTTTACCTAACTTTAAGGTCCTGTATCCATTATTTTTTTATGTATTATACATGTAAACTTCATTGCATGCTTATTTAACCCATCAAACAACAATAAATAATAGGTTGTACAATTTTTAAATTCTAGAGAGAGAAACAGGTTTGAAGGTTACCTTTCATGGGAGTCTTCTCTCTTTATCTTCTTGAGCTCCAATGGCTTCTTGAAATTCATCTATAGCTTCTAGTTTAGTGAATAACATAGATAGGCACACATTTTTCTTCTTCTCTCTCTCTTTCCCTCTCTCTCTAAACGATTGGATGAAGGTTGATAAATACAAATATATTTATGCATGTTTGATATATATAAAAGAAAGAAGTATTACACTTGTCTAAAGCCACCCATAAGAGTTAATCATGCTTTACCATTCAAGCTTTGACTCAACCTTAGCTTGACACCTCATCTCATTACATGCTTTATATATGATATATATATATATATATATATATATTTTAAGCCACTAATGATACAATAATGGGCCGGTAGCCTAATGGTTAAGTTTTGGCACTATTTACTTTGGTCTTGAGTTCAAGCCTTGGGCAAGGCTCTTGAGACCATTTTCTTCTCTTTTTATTCATTTGTTTTAGTCTTCCAATCATGCTTGTAAGTTTTCTAATTTAATGCTATTTTTATTTCTTATGTTAGTTTACTAATTAATACATTTTTTAACTTGTTGTATTGTATTCTTCATTATTCTATCATAGGCTAAGAATCATTATCACTATCTTTTATTTAAGTGTAATTATACGCTGATGTTATCAATATTTTTAAGTTGGCACTAATTACAAAACACTTAGGTCAAGGGTGTTACAGTCTCCTTCATCAATTCTAATGGGTGAAGATCTTTTTGCCTCGCTTGATATCTCAAAAAGATAAAAGCAGAAAATAAGAGAGACAACCATAAGAGAGAAAAGGGCCTTGGAGAGAGTCTTGAAACAAAAAAGACTTAGTTTTGCAATGGGTGAAGATCTTTTTGCCTCGCTTGATATCTCAAGAAGATAAAAGAAGAAAATGAGAAAGACAACCATAAGAGAGAAAAGGGCCTTGGAGAGAGTCTTGAAACAAAGAAAACTTAGTTTTGCAAATGCACCAAAAAGCCAAAATGAGCTTCCACAATGAGGTTTTGTAGGAAATGATGGGTGGGAAATTCAAAACATACCTCTACATGTGCGGAAAGACATGACAAGACGTGCCTAGAAAGGTGGAAACAAAGAACACACTTCATTTAATAGCACCATATCAAGCAAGAAAGCTTCCTATGATGTAACACGTGGATACCTCTAATTAAACCATTGACTCAAACAACGAGACTTCCAAGCCTCAACTTTTAATACTCGGGTTGAATATCTTCCAAGTTTAAAAGTCTGGGCTTAGAGTTTTTGGACTCAAGGCCTCTAGGCTAAAAACCTAAACAAGACCATACCAACAAGATATTCACTTGGGTGAAGTCATTATCCTTCCCACCTCTGCAACAAATGTGACAAGGATAGGGGGCATTTGTACAGGCATGAAATCTCCTGACAAACTCGATTATAACACATGTCATATAAGGGAGTTAATTGACCAACTTGCCTTCGTCATGGTAAACTATATGGGATAGCATGAGCACTTCCTTGACAGACCTTCCCATATTGCCCAATCTTGGGGAAAACCACGACACGTCCAGTTCATAAGTCCACCGAGTTTAGGATTGCCAGCTGGGTATACTAGTCGACCAAGTCTATTTTCACTTAACCAACTTTATCATATTTGAATAACCCAAAAGGGATGGAATCTTAATCACCAGGAAATCAAGGGACATTACCCCATACATGGTGCCATCAATGGCATAATATTTTCCCACAATAAGGGAATCCACCAAAATCAAGGGAGCCATCTTTGCACGATCAACAACTATTTAAACAACAGACCTTTTATACAAAAGGTACATCAACTTTGGTATTATTCTTCTTGCTTCCTTCAAGCATTCTTCACATCAATTTGCTAACTTGAACGTCATTGAAACCTTTAAGCATCTTTTTTCTTTACCTTGTAAGAGGACATTCATTTGTGGACATATCTTCCTCCATAAAATGTATAATGTGAAATGTGTTATATCTATTATTTTACGTGCGGGTATTTTAATGACAAATCCATTTCATGAATTGTAGACTTAAGTTTCTCAAAAGAAACTTAAAAACACTTGTTCCACATTAGATAGTTCGTAAACATTGAAGATGTTTATATACAATTCCTCTTTATGGGTTGGGTGATTACAAGAAAGACGTGGGCAAGCCTACAGGCATGTGAAACAAGCCTAAGCTGAGTGAAAATTTTGAATTTCATCTAAACGTATTATGCCCGTGCAAATCTGGGTTTGCTAGCCTTACGTGTTCACCAAATAAGTGTCATGTTTTGCGACCTTAATCTTTCATTTTTATTTCTTCATTTTGAATTCTAAATAATTCCAAAATATTTATTTTTAGTCAAGCCTTTCAAATTATGATTAACGCTTTTAAATTCATTCATGATTCAAAATCATACTAGTTGTGTGGATGCTCCTTCCATGATTCATGGGATGTGTGCATATTCATTCATGCCTATAAATAATATATAAATCCATTCACGACATACAATCATTGAGAGCTTGTAAGTTTCTGTGCATATTCTGTCATTATATTAAGAGAGCGTGTTGCTACTATTTGTTATATCCATTATGTTTGGGTTTTATTCTGTTCCTTAAAAGATCGCTGATACAAAGGGTTGTTCTTGTGACCTTCACCTTAAAAGTGCACAGGGGTGAAAACAAGGTTGTTGAATCTTGGAGGATAAATCACCGAGACCTTCTACACCAAGATACCATCTCCAAGTGATGAAAACTACTTTTAAGTACAATGTCATTGCACACACCTCAGCCAATTTGATAAGTCCTTCCAATTTCCACTTTTCTTTTAGCTGCATTAACTACTATTTCCTTCAACAATCTTATACTTTTGCATAATGGATGTTGCTATGTTGATTGTCACTAAGGTTGTCCTAAATATGACCATAATTGAGCTATTCAATGGCACTAATTTCAAATGTTGGAAAATCTGCTGGAGAGAGTGTTTGTAAAGACTACGAGGGTTTGAGAATTTTAAGAGAGATTTTGTAAACAAAATGGATAAGGTATTTAGAGAGTTTAGTTTTTGTAAAAATGAAGTTTTGAAGTGAAGAAGAAGAGAGAGAGGTTGTGGGAAATTTTATGTTATTTGCTTCAATATATAAAAAAGTACCATCCAATTTGATTAAAGAATATTAAATTCATTATATTCTTTAGTTGAACACGCAGCAACATGTGAGGCATCAACACAAAAATTAGTGTGTTTGAAAATTGATTAATGCTATGACTTGCTTAAGTGCTTAGAATTGAAATGAAATACTAAGAGAGGTTGTGGGGAATTTTATGGTTTGTTATTTTCTTTAGTGTGTAAAAAAGTACCATTTGATTTGATTTAAGAATATTTAATTAACTATATTCTTTGGTTGAACACGTACCAACATAGGAGTCATCAACCAAAAAATTAGTGTGTTCGAAAATTGAATTATGCTATAACTTGCTTAAGTGCTTAGAATTAAAGTGAAATACTAAGCAAGAATAGTTAAGCAGTGTATTCAACATTTGAGCAAGAGTAAGGAATATGAATGCTAAGAACACAAGTCCTAATATAACTTATTGATTGAATAAATTTTAAAAAACATCTTAAAAGCCATGATTTAAGGTAATTGAGCTCCAAAATGTTGAATGGAACAAGTAGGCTAAGTGATTCAAATGTACAAGGATGGTATTCTTTATATGTGTAGCCTAATCAAAACCTTGACACGAGATCAATTGATGAAAACAATTAAATTAAATAATAGGAATGATTGATGAAGGAAAAATACTGGATGTGTTTGTAAGGTCTTTGTTGCCCAAAAAATATACCTAAGAGGGTGGTGAATTAGGTATTTGGTAAATATTTACCTACTTTAATATTTATAAAGTCTAAATAAAAGCAAGTAAGAGAGTAGAGAGAGCAACACCAAGATTTTTTTAGGTTCGGATTTCCCTACATTCTTGACCTAAGCTTTTTGCTTGAGTAGTCTACTATTGAAAAAGGATTTTACTGGATTGCCTAGTTGTCAAGAATCACAAATATCATCTTTTACAACTTTGGTTTTATGTAAACCTTTAACTAGTTCATGCCTAGATAAGTTTGAGATCAAATCCATACTAGCAAGACCTAATCTTTTATGCCATAACAAACTATTTTTGTTAATTGTAGAAAAAAACTCTTAATATTTTGAGATGTCATGCTCTCAAAATTTATATAATAAATCTTGTCATTTCTATATTTATCAAACAATACATTTTTGTGGTTATAAGTATCTTTGATTAAGCATTTATTGGATTCATATATGACAAAATAACCTTTATCACCTAGTTGACTAACACTAAGCAAATTATGTTTTAAACCATTAATAAACAATACATTTTCAATAGTACGAGAATAGGTTTTACCTATATTTCCAATGCCAACAATTTTACCTTTTGAGTTGTCCACAAAGCTCACAAATCATCTATCTCTCGGTGTTAGAGAAGTGAACTTTGTCTTATCTTCGGTACTATGCCTTGAGAAACCATTATCAAGGAACCATTTCTCCTTACTCGAAGATAACTTGAGACAAACTTGCAAAGTTACTTAAGTGACTCCCTTTGGAACCCAAATATTTTTGGGTCTCTTTTGGCTAGCTTTAGGTAGAATAGGTCCTTTTGGAACCCAAACTTGTTTTCCTTTGACATTCAAGTATTTACTTCATCCTTTTGAAGAATGAGCATGATTTGATGAGTTTGAGCTTGATACTTTCATAAAGAAGTTTTGATATGACTTTTGTTTGTTATAACTAGCTTTATCAAGTATATACATTTATTGTGAAATAATTTCATCTAAAATCTCATTTCCTTAGTCAATATTGACAAAGAGAAATTCAAATCTTCACTCTTATTTTTGAGAGAGGCATTCTCTTTTTCAAAAATATTTGTTTTTCAAGCTAAAATGATCATTTTTTTCTCTTTTCAAAACCTTATTTTGATCTTTTAAAATTTTGACTTCATTTGGAAAAGTCAAAATTTTCTTTGTAAACTTGGATTTTCTCAAGCTCGTCATGTAATTCTTTAAAGGCATCTTGAAGTTATTCATAAATTGAGAGAGAATAAGGTTAGACATTACCTCATCTTTTTGGGGCAGGAGGCAAAAGTTGGCTAATTCTTGGTCACTTGATTCTTTTTCTGAACTATCCCATGTGACTTTCATTGCATTCATCTTGCTTTTCTTCCCTTCCTTCTTGAATTGGGGACATTAGTCCTTCATATGCAAGACTTCTTGCATTAAAGCATATCAAGGGACCCTTTTTAAAGGATTCTCTTTTACTTAACTCTTTTTTTGTTACCTTCTGTTGCTTCTTTCTTATAAAATTTTTGAATTTTCTTATGATCATGACAACTTCTTCATCTTCATCACTCTCTTGGTTGTCCTCTTCTTTTTCACTTTCATTGTAAGAGAAACACTTGAAAGCAATGCTTTTTTTTTTTTCTTGCTTTCTTATCCACGACTCTTTATAGTTAGCTCATGAGTCATGAGAGATAGAAACTTATCAAGGCTGAGAACATTGAAATCTTTTTCTTCTTGGATGGTTGTCACTTTTGGTTCCTAAGTTCTCAGTAGTGACCTAAGGATTTTTCTCACCATTTCAACACTAGTATAACTCTTACCAAGAGCTTTTAGAGAGATAATAATATTGGCAAATCTAGTGAACATTTCAAGTATAGATTCATCACTATTCAATTTAAATAGTTCATAACTATAAAATAGCATGCTAATTTGGACTCTTTTAGTTGATTGATACTTCTGTAATTGACCTCAAGTTTATCCCATATCTCTTTTGCTGATTTCCAAGAAGAGATTCTATTAAACTCATTCGCATCTAAGGAATATTATAAATTACTCATAGCTTTAACGTTTATTTGGATCAACTTTAGGTCTTTTTCATCCTAATCCATCCCTTCCTTGGCTACTTTAGTAGAAATTTAAGTTCTCATTGGGATATAAGGTCTATTTATTATTACTCTCTAGATTTCATAATCTAAGGATTGAAGAAAGATCTTGATTCTAGCCTTTCAATAGGTATAGTTTTGTCCACTAAATAACGGTTTTTTGGTCGATCATTATTCAGTAAAGACAATTCCTTCCATATTTTCCATGTCTTTTCTCTTGATTTTTAAATTTATACCAAAAGATAAGGCTCTAATAATACTTGTTTCTAGAAATATACCCAAGAACGGAGTGAATTGGGTATTTGAAAAATATTTATCTACTTTGAGATTTATAAAATTTAAATGCAATAAACTAAATAAAGAGTAGGAAAGGGGAGAGAGAGAGAGAGAGAGAGAGAGAGAGAGAGAGAGAGCAACACCAAGTTCTTACGAGGTTTGGATTACCTTACATCCTCGACCCAAGCTTCTTGCTTGAGTGGTCTACTATTAAGCCCTTTGTAAATGGAGTTCAAACCTTTACAAAAAAGCTCGCACTTAAACCCATCAAAAATCCCTTTTGCCTCACAAGGGTAACCTAACCATCACAATATCTCAAAACAATGAGAAATAAGGTTTACAAATAGTTATCCTCGCTTTTAGAACTAATTTACAATGAGGATCTCTATCTTTCTATTGATTGATCATTCAATGCACTGAGTATTTAAGAGAAAGAGAACTTTGAAATCGATAATGTGAAATAAATGCAATTTAAGTCAATAAAATGTAATAAAGTGTAAGAGGTAGCAATATCTATTGGTAAAAAAAGTAAAAGTTGGCAATAAATGTTGTATTTAACCTCTTTACATAGGCCTTTGAAAAATATAGCCGTTAGGAATAAAATATGGTCATTGAAATCTTTCAAATCATTCAAAAATTTAAACTCAAAAGTGTTAGATTGACAAATTTAGTCTATTGATTCATCATTAAGTCTTTTGAATCACAATTCAGTTGATTGATGAGCTCAACTAATTCAATTAGTAGAAAGAGGATCAAAATTTGAAAAACATTTAGTCGACTGATTCTTTCATTAACTCAACTGATTTTTACGGTGTCAAATTGTTCATGATTTTCATAAAAGATTTAGTTCACTGATTTCTCAATTTAGTTGTCTAATTTTTTCAGAAGTAAAAATCTTTATGAATAAACTGACAATCAGTTAACTGATTTGATAATATAATTGACTGATTTTGACAGTGGTAAAATATGCATATTTCCTGAAGGCAATTCAGTTAAATGACTCATGTATTAAGTCGATTAGTTTTGGTAGTTTTGACACTTTGCCTATTTTGTTTAAAGTTTTCAATTACAAATAATTTGATTTTTCAAAACTTAAAGTATATCAATGTTTCCTTTTGAAAAATCATTTTGTGATTGTTTTAATTGATCACTTAACTATCAAATGCGTTAAGTTTATGATGAATCAAATACTATATCACTCAAAATCCAAAATAAGGAAAAATAATGTATTCACTTCATTCTTTCGGCTAAATTGCATCCAATTTTCTTTGAGTTTGACATTGATGCTTGGACAAGAGTGAATATCTTTATTTTGTTAAAATTTTCAATCCTTGTTCAAATATTTTGTAAGCTAATTGACCTATTTGCATTATCATTTAAGATACAACATTAGTACTCATAATCAATGCCTTTATTTTCATTAAAATTATCAGGATGTACTTGGTTTGAGACCTTTAGGGCTAAGAGGTTTGATATAAAGGAAATGATCTATGTTACAGTAAAGCCTTGAATATGAATATGTATGAATTAAATTGGCTAATTTCATATATGCATGCCTACCCAAGTAAATGGTCAAGTAGTCTGACATTCATATGTACTTGTCCCTAATAAATTTAGAATGAATGTAGATCATGCCATTTATATTAATGCATGATCAAGACAACCTATCATATTATTTCATAAGACATTTTGGATGGACTTGAATGACCAACAGATCATGAGTACTTTAATTGTTGATATAAGCATGAAAACATAAAGATTTCTTAAAATAGGAGAATGATCTCTCAAAGTTTGAGCAAATATTGTTTATACATTCTTGTTCTAACAAACACCTCGGAAGAGAAATTTTATAGGTCTTGAAACATGTGTAACTTGAGAGAATCAAAAAATCTATGGCCTAGCTAGCTAACCACACACACAGTAGAAGTAGAGATACATAGAACAAATTTTGAACTAGTTGGCCAGACAACCTTATATCGGTTGACTAGAAATCAACTGAGATGAGATACAACAAGCACATTTTGTTATGACTTACTGAAAATAGGATGTTTGGCCTACCGAAGTCAAGATAGTACAATAAGCACAACACTAACTCTGGCTAATTACAAAAGTACAAATCAACTAACCAAAGTTCACCCCTGTTTGAAATGTGTTATGTTGGGAAAAAACATTAAACTTTTGCCAAACATAGTTTTAATAGTATAATAAAGGTTATACGAGTTTTATTAATGTAGTTCAGACCTATTCAAGATATAACGTATCTCTTAATTACAATATCTTATTTCAAAGGGATACCCTTTGATTCCAATTATGATTAGTGCAACTATTTATTTATTTGATGTTCACTATAAGAATTAATGTTTTTAGTGGTACACTAAGAAAGCTGCTAATAGTTACTATTAGCGATGCACATATTGTGCGCCACAAATAAGGTAAAAAACCACTTTTCCGCGTATAATTAATGACGTATTATTTTTGTCATGCGCATTGGCTTATTAGTGATGCACATGTGCATCACTTATACTATAAACTTTTAACGATGTACACATGTGCATCGCTAATAAGTGTACTAATTAAAATGGCATCGTTTTGGGTTTAGGGTATAATATTCGTGACGCTTTAGGATTGTATTACCGACGCACAAGTATGAGCTGTGAATAAGTCCTTATATCATTAGCTTTCCTCTTTCTTCTTTCATAAATCTCTGTAAACCCTATCTCTCTATCTCTCTCTCTCTTGCTCACTATAAACCCTCTCTCTCTTTTCCCCCCTACCCTTGTGGCCTTACCACTTACATCGCCACTGTCGCCGACAGAGTTTTGAATTTGTGATCGAAACCCAATGCATGAACTAGTTTGGGGTGTTCAGTCAGAATATACAAATATTAGGTGTTTCGTCGTATGAATTGTGTCCTTCTGAAGACTTGGCAAAAGCATATTCTACCATACTCAATATTTGTGATGAGACATTGTTATATTTTAAGTAAGTTTACAGTACATCTTCACAATGCTAGGTTATTAGTGGAATCCAAGTTACAAAAAATATATCTTATCTTATATGTAGTGAGCATACAACTGAGTTTTAAAGAGAAAATGTTTCAAACGTAGAGCAAATACAATAGAAACTATTTCCTTAGTGGTTCAGAAACCGTATAAGTATAACATATCTTATTTTGATGTTAATTGCTTAATTAGCGTGCATTCATTTATTCTTTTGCTTTTAATCTAATTAATAGATAAAGCTCTTGTGTAACTAAGGATCGTCTAATGCGTACAATCAATTATATGCTTTGGTATGTGGCTTGGATGGAATGATATTTTGGTACACCGGTTGCATTATTGATGGCGTTCACTTTCACACGAAGCAATGTGAGGTGCACCGTCGAACACAACATAGTGTTGCCATGGTTGAGGGCAGGTATAAAGTAGAACATAGTCTGGACTACTATAGTGTCATAGAAGATATCATAGAGATATGTTACTTGCGTAACTCAACATATCTATTTAAATGTAATTAGTGGGATGTCAGTAACAGAAAGACCGGAATGCAGGTTGATAAACACTTCATAAGTGTTAATATGTCTTAGACGACATTTAAGGATGATCTTTATCTATTGGCTTCACAAGCCAAACAAGTATTCTTTTTGAAGGATACAAAAATAAGTGGTGAATGGCATGTTATACAGAAAATACAATCTAGAAATGTGTATGATGTAGTCGAACTTAGGACAGAGAGGAAGATTTAAATCGAATGAGAAGGTAGTACGAGACGAGTTCTAGTTGGCCTATAATGATATTGTCCAACATGATCAAGTGCAAGTGATGCCCATGGTCAAATTGAATAGGACTGACGTAGAACCTGATCATGTCGTAGCTTCTGCCTTCTAAAACATTGTGCTTTTAGATTTGAGGAACGCAACATTTATGAATGATGATTATGATGGTGATGAAATTGATTTTTGATGATGACACATTATTAGAGTATTGTTATGATAATGAAGAAATTATTGTAACAAATGATAATACAGACTTTGATGAATAATTGTCCTATGTATTACTTGTGTAATTTCGGATATCAATTTATTTAGTTAGTTTTTGAAGTTTTTTCAACTATTTTTCAACTTTTAAATATGGCTGGTCCTAGTGCACTCCACTGACTACCCACCTACCTCAGGGCCAGACCCATCGACCCTTGTGCCTATGACAAGTACTATCCTTTCCTTAGTAGGTTTGACTACACCTACTCGTGCTCTAGCTCCTGCTCTAGCTCTCGCTCCCACTCCCTATCCTACTGATGCTACTTACTACTGCTACTGCTACTACTACTGGCATGTTATTAATTTTGAATTCATATTTATATATTTTTGTACTAATTGTTTCTATGATGTTTCTTCAAAAAGCTTCGAACTTTATGCCCAGACATGGGCAGGGTAGGTCGAAGAACACTAGATTACAACAATAGAAGGATGCATCTAGGGGCACCTGCATTTGTATCGAGATTCTCGAGTGATTGACCTAGGCTTGTTAGTGCGTGGGCTCAAGAGTTTGCCACTAAGATCGACATTATTTGCCAACTTCGTGCACCACTTCATGTGAGTGACTAACAGTGATGTCACCGAAGAGCAACGATGAGAGCTCCATGATCAGCATTTAAGTATGTCTTTTATCATTTAATTCTATTTATTATTGACATATGTAATGAATCTCTACTCTAATCTTAATATGAAATAATTTTGTAGGAGAAATTTTATATTGACTTGTATCTAGCCACACGTACAGAAGGCGGTAGATGGCTACCTAGGGGTTCTCTTCAAGGAGTTCAGCCACAAGCTGCATGTGCATTATAGAAAGGAGGTAGATGCAGGTAAAGAGCCTCACAGAAAGCCTTACAGAGGGGTTTCGTAGGAGGACTGGGTTATCCTTTATGATCGGCGGGACACTAAGGAATTAAAGGTAATCAATTTGCACGATCAATAGTTTTATAATAATTTTTTTACATAGACATTAACATTGTTGAATTTAACGTATACATGGTTAGTGCAAGAAATACAAAGAGTGGGAGGAAGCAGAAGGTGAATCACTACGGTGGTTCACGTTCATTTGTACGCCATATATATGATATGGTAATTATAAGTGAGTCTATTTTTTCATATTAGAAATACAAAATTTTAGAATCTTAAATAAATAGTGTTATTATTGTTGCAATGCGACCCTGAACACCAGTGCATTGCCCAACCCTATTGATATCTGGTATAGGATGCACTTTAACCTAAAAAAAGGTTAGGTGGACCCAAAGTCGCAACGATTATACATAAGTTTTAACCGAATACATACCACTAATACTAAATTTAAAATTTAAAAATATTTATAATATATATAACATAACAATTAACATTTTGTAGGAGGAGATGCTTGAGAGGCATGCGCAGTCGACCGCCGAAGGAAAGTCCCTGGTGAATGATAACCAGATACGCGAGGCTATTTTCGATCAGAGGCGTAGATGAGTTTGGGGCCTAGGGGCCGATGTCTGGCCGTCATCGACATCATTTTTTGTGGACAGCAACGCGAAAGTCCAGGCAAGCCACACAGAGGGCTAATGCATCAGAACACCGCAACACTCAATTTGAGCATAGGTTGTCCCATCTTAAGGACATTGTGCAGACACTACTATGGAAGCAGGGCGGCCCTTCTCAATCTTGGTAAGTTTAAAAGTTGCATCATTGGTTAGAAGTAATAAAATCCTCATATCTCTGTTACACAATTTGGATACTAGATTTGCAAATTACGCAAAAAAAAGGACTTAGGTGTCGAAAATGGCCCGTTTTGGCCATTTAACTGCCCAAAATGCCTAAAATTAGTCAAAGCACCACAAAACTAGTTCACACACCTCTAAAATAATAAACTACAAGTGCTCAAACTTATGGTACACAATTCGGATGCTCGATTTGTAACCTATGCAAAAAAAAAAAAGGACTTACTTGTCGAAAACGATATGTTTTGGGCCTTTGACTACTCAAAATGACCAAAAATGGTCAAACCACCACCAAACTAGTTCACATACCTCTAAAATAATAAAATACACCTTCTCAAACTTAAGGTACACAATTCGGATGTCCGGTTTGCAACTTAAGAAAAAAAAGTAGGAACCTAAGTGTCGAAAACGGCCATTCGAATTATGTACCTTAAGTTTAAGAAGGTGTATTTTATTACTTTAGAGGTGTGTGATGGCCTATTTTGGGCCTTTGACAGCCCAAAATGCTCGAATATTATCAAAACACCACCAAACCACACCTCTAAACTAATAAAATACACGTGCTCAAACTTATGGTACACAATTAGGATGCCTTATTTGCAAATTATGCAAAAAAATGGACTAAGTGTTGAAAACAGCCCATTTTGGGCCTTTGACCTGCCCAAAATGCCTGAAAAATGTCAAATCACCACCAAACTAGTTCATACACTAATAAAATACACATGCTCTAACTTACGGTACACAATTCGGATGCTTGATTTGAAACTTATACAAAAAAAGGACTTTAAGTGTAAAAAATGACCCGTTTTGGGACCTTTGACCACCCAAAATGCCTGAAAATAGTCAAACCACCACCAAATCAGTCACACACCTCCAAACTAATAAAATAAACGTGCTAAAACGTACAATACATAATTTGAATGCCCGGTTTGTAACTTATGCAAAAAAAAGGACTTAAGTGTCGAAAATGGCCTGTTTTGGGCCTTTGCTTGTCCAAATTGCTCGTAAATGGTCAAACCACTACCAAATCAGTTCACATACCTCTGAAATAATAAGATACATGTCCTCAAACTTACGATACACAGTTCGAATGTCCGGTTTGCAACTTATGAAAAAATAATGGACTTCAAGTGTCAAAAACAAACCTGTTTTGGATCTTTAACTGCCCAAAAATACCTAAAAATGCTCAAAAAACCACCAAACTAGTTCACACACCTCTAAGATAATAAAATACATGTGCTCAAACTTACAAAAACATAATTCGGATGCTTGATTTGCAACTTATGCAAAAAAGAAATAAATATGGACTTAAGTGTCGAAAATGGCCCATTTTGGGCCTTCAACTGCCCAAAATGCTTGAAAAATGGCCAAATCACCCCCAAATTAGTTTACACACCTCTAAAATAATAAAATACACGTGCTCAAACTTACAAGGCACATTTCGGATGTTCAATTGGCAACCTATGTAAAAAAATATGAAATTTTATAAATTTTCTTAATATTTTTTTTACTCACATATAATAATTGTGAATTTCTCTTTTCAGATTACTGGATTCTTGTTTTGGCAGGGCGGTGCACTTGGCCAGGTCGATAGCTTTTTTCCTTTTTTTTTTTTTTTTTCTGACATTAATCTGGATATTTGTAACAATTTTTAATTTATTGCATGAATTTGTCTTTGTTCTCAGAAATAGTATTTGTAATTAAATTTTGTTATATTTATGGAACGAATTTCATGTCTCTATTGTTATGTATGCAATTGTATTATATTATTAATGATCCAGGTTTGAACTGATGAAAATTGAATGTAAAAATTGTAGGTGCGGAAAAAATGTAAAAACATTATTAGTCGCGCACATTGTATGCCACTAATAGTCTATTATTAGTGACGCACAATGTGCGTGACTATGAATGCCTTATTAGTAGCGCATGCCTAAGAGCTGCTAATAATGGACTATTAGCGGCGTTTAGTAGCATCTGATGTGGTTTATAGCGATACTTATTAGCAGCATTTTAAGATGCCGCTAATACGGCATTAATAGTGGCATTTTTTGGGCTTGAACGCCGCTAATAGTATCTATAAGAATGCTATTAGTGTCATTAGAAGTGGCGCACAGTGTGAATGCCACTAAAGGTCGTTAGCAACGTTTATTAGTTTATTAGCAGAACTTCTGAACACCGCTAATAGTGTAATTTTTTTGTAGTGGTTGGGGTTGGACCTATACTTATTTCCTAGGCTGCCTACGTACCCAATATTAGGATCAAGACAAATCGTAAGTTTCATTAAAGAAATTATTTATTTTTGGATCATCAAAGATAGATGACATGTTGACCTTTTACAAAATTGAAAGTCATTGAATTTTAATTGAGTATATGACTTAATAAAGATTAGAATGCGGCTAAAAATGGATTTGTTGTCAAGAGTGGATGACCTTGATATTTTTATAAAGCTATATGACCCATAAAATTTAAACATTGACTTGTGACTACACCTAGTTAAACTAGGTTGCCTATGTATCCCAAGTAGAATCAAGTCAACCATAGTTTTGATAGAACATTTGGAATGAGTTGAAATTTATTTAATATGGTGCTTGACTGCATCCAATGCAAAAGTTGGATTGCTACGTATCCAGAATGGAATCAAGTCAGTCGTAGTTCTCGTAAAGAAAAAAATTAGAATTTTTGGAATGAATAATGGGTAACTGATCCATTACTTAAATTTTAGAATTTTAAAATTTGAGAAGAAAAGAAATTTGGAATGAATAATGAATAAATGGTTCATTACTCATATTTTTAGAATTTTGGAGTTTGAGTTTTGAGTATAGTAGGTTTATGACTTATTAACTTTAAAATCTAATGAACAAATTTCTTACTGAGTGAATCAAAGATTCACTTTAAATATTAAATTTAATTAATTAATTAACCATTAAATTTGGTTTTAAATTATACCAATATGGTTTTGAAACAAACCCAATTCATATTTGTCATTTATTAATGGAGTAAAAAAACTCCAAAAAAAAATTGAATTTAACTAATTAATTAATCGTTGAATTCCACTTTTAAATTTCATGAATTCATATTTGTTTTTTTTAATGGAATTAAAAGACTCCAAGAATTTAATTAATTAATTAATTTTTCGTTGTAGTGAACTTCTGAATATCATGACATGGGTGTGAAACAAACACAATTGCTATCCAAATGAATTTTAAAATATTTCTAGAATCTAAATTTCGTTTTACAACCATGTGATAATTGCAAGATAAATTGGACTCTACATGGCTGCCATATGTGCTTAGAGTTAGGAAATTTTTGTGGGCCCTGGATTTCATCACCATTGGATTAAACAACCCACGAGCTAGGATTTCATTAGGTGAAATAGCATGAAGATGCATTTCTTATAGACTTCAAATTTGATTAGAAAACTCCACTCTCCCGGGAGGAGATTTGCCACTTTATACCAAATACCAAAAGTGTGCTGTCCGAATTATTGTAAAAGTGAATTAATTCACTTGTGAAAATAGCCAAAGTCCAATAATAAGAAAAAATATTTCTCTACTTAGTTTCCAAAGCTCTAGTTAAACCAATTTGAAGTCAGCGCCACTAATGGACGATGGACAAGAGTGCAGTCGAAAATCCAATTTTTTTCTAAGAGTCCCAATTAAACAAACTAATTGTATAAAAGAAGCTAAAAACTCCATTAGATAAGAACTTTGAATTAGTTTTTAAAAGACATTTTTTAGGAGTTCGAAAATTCGATTAGAGTCAAAGACTATATCTTAGAGGGTCAGAGACTTCATTTTTACAGTAAGAGTAAAGCCTCCCTTTTAGTTAAGATTTAAGGAGTGAGAGACTCTGTTTAAGAGTCAAAGCCTCCCCTTTTAATTAAGTTTTGAGAGAGAGTTAGAGACTCTATTTTGATTGGAACTTGAGAGGGAGTCAGAAACTCCATTTCTATCATTTCTAGTAACAACTTTAATGATTCTGTTGCTACACTTTTCTGACTCGTTAAGACCCAACTCTTCGTTGATGTGGAATCTGAGAAGAAATGAAGTTAGGATGCCGTCAGGGATGGCTCCGGCGGTAGCCACTCCAATGATTAAGTTAGTAAGGGTAAATAAAACTCAAAAAAAGTAATTGAATTATGGGATCCATTTTAATGTACCTTAAGGGTTCCACTTATAGGCTGATTGTCTGCCAGAGTGGGTAGGAGTTGGTGGAGTAAAGTCTGGGATTTACTGTTGTCTGACGATGGTAGTCCCATCATGATCACTTGCCTTACTGACACCTCCTGCCTTGCTGTTTTAGAGCTGCCACATTGCTGTGCTCGCATTTACCCCAAGATCGCCCTGCAGAGCTGGAGTGAGTTCTGCAACGAAGTCTGCTAGAGCTTGAGCTTTGATGAGGTCTTCGGTACATATGATATATCAAATTCCCCCAGCTCCACGGACCATTTTACTAATCAGTCCTGAGGTATATTGGCTTGTGTAAAATTGCCTTCAAGGGGTAGGATGTTCGCGATCATCATTGAGTGGGCCTAAAAATAAGGCCAGGAGCTTCAGAGCGGATATTATTAAGGCAAATGCCAACTTTTCGACCTCTGGATATCTTTTCTCGGAGCCTAGGAGTGCCTTGCTGACATAGAATATTGCTTCTGAATCCCCCTTTCTTCTTGGACAAGCATAGAGCTCACCGCGTTCTCTGACACTGCGAGGTATAGAAAGAGATTTTCCCCTTGTACTGGTTTGGATAGGAGCTCTAGGGGATGCCATATATTGCTTGAGTTCTTGGAAGGCCTTGTTGCACTCAAGCGGTCCATTCAAGGGCCTTGTTCCCCCTCAGAGCTTTGAAGAATGAGAGGCAGTGATCGGTGGACCTTGAAATGAATCTGTTCAGAGCTACGATCCTTCTGTTTAGTGCTTGGATGTCTTTTTTGGATCTCGGTGGCTCCAGCTCTATCAATGCTTTGATCTAGTGAGAGGTCTGCCTCTATTCCTCTTTACGAGATCATGAAGCCGAAGAAATTTCCCTTTGCTTGACCCCAAATGTGCATTTTGAGGGATTCAACTTCAGTTTTGTGCTGCTTTAGTAAGTAGAAGGTCTGCCTCAAATGCTGAATATGCTCGTCCTTCTTCTGGCTTTTGACCAGCATATCATCTATATAGACCTCCATTGTGCTACCGATCAAGGGCTCGAACATTTTGTTTACCAACCGCTGGTATGTGGCTCTAGTGTTCTTTAATCCAAATGGCATCACCCTATAGCAGTAGAGACTTTGTTTAGAGATGAATGATGTCTTTTCCTTGTCTGAGGGGTACATCTGGATCTGGTTGTATCCGGAGTATGCATCCATGAAACTCATTAGCTCGTAACCTACAGTTGCGTCAACCAGTTGGTCGATTCTTGAGAGGGGAAAGTTGTCCTTGGGGCATGCTTTGTTAAAACCGGTGTAGTCGACACAGACTCGTCATTTGTCCTTATTTTTCTTGACGAGGACGGTGTTGGCGAGCCGTTCTGGATAGAATACCTCTCTGATCATCTTCGTGTCCAACAGCCTTTGGACTTCATCATTGATAATCTTGTGCCTCTCGGGGCAAAAGTTTTTCTCCTTTGTCTGACCGGGGTATGGCTCAGATCAGTTATCAGTTTATGAGAGATGAGAGCAGGGTCTATTCCTTCCATGTCCTTGGTTTCCCAGGCAAAGACTAATAGGTTGTCTTTCAGGAACCCGATCATCTCCTTCTACTCGGACTGGGACAGGTCGGCCCGTCCCCCTCCTTCGGTACTTACTAGTGCTTTGACAGGCTCTTGGATTGGTGTTGCCATGCTCTTTGTCCCTCTGGGGCTTAGTGGCTCATCAATCTCAGCAGGGAATTCCGTGCTCTCGTACGGCTCAAAAGGTGCCAAGCTTCGGTCCTCCCGAGACTTCTGTGGTTGCTATTTCTGAGCCTTTCCTTTTAATGGCACGACGTGGAATTCTAGAGCTATTGATTGGGAACCTCTGATTGTGTAGACCTTCTCGTTTTGAACATATTTTAGGCACTGATGGAGGGTGGACGTGATAGCTTCCATCTGGTGGAGCCATGGTCTTCCAATGATGATATTGTAGGGAGATTGGGAATCCATGACCATATACTTCGAGATCAGCATCTTTTGATCGTACCCCTCTCCCACCGTGGTTGGCAGATCTATACTTCCCATTGGCGAGCTCAGGTTCCCATCGAAACTTGTCATCATGGCAGTGGTGGCCTTCAGGTCGGTGGTGCTGAGCTTCATGTGCCGAAAAGGCTCATAAAACAGCAAGTTAGCGGAGCTCCCAGTATCCACCAGCACTTTCCTGATTTCAAAGTTTACCACTTTGAGCGAGATAACGAGGGCATCATTGTGGGGGCCGATATACCCCAGCAAGGTCTAGCTCAGCAAGCTGAATGTGCGGCAAGGGCTTTAAACTCTTCTCAATCGCAGAGATCTGGAGGGCGTTGGGTCCTTCCTTCACCTCCTGAGCGTATCGTTTTCTCGCTCGATTGGACATTCCAGCTAACGAGCCATCAGCGTGGACAACGAAGATGACCTGATTATTCGGGCGGGGTTGCACGTTCCAAGCCTCTTGTTGCTCAGGCCTCTGATCCTATCTCTGCTGTTGGGGCCTCTGATCCTGCCTCTGTTAGGGCCTATTGTTTCGAGGATTCTGTCCTCCATGTTGTTGGATAAACTCTCTCAGACGTCTTTGCCAGATCAGTTGTTCAATCTCTTGTTTAAGGTTCTAGCACGCCTCGGTGGTGTGTCCGTGATCCCTGTGGAAATCATAGTACTTGCTTTCAATCCCGAGAGTCCAGATGGCCTTGCAAGGGTTCTAGTCGCCTCAGATTCTCATGCGCCCGGACTTGTTGGAAGACATGAATGAGGGAGGTGTTCAGAGGTGTGAGTGCACCAAAATTTCCAAAGTTGAAATTGCTTTGAGTTCGGGGTGCCATCCTTCTGTCCAGACTCCTACCCATTTTTTGGGTGTTATTGGAGGTCCGCTTCTGGGTGTTGTCAGCCTTTTGGGCTTGCTCCTTGGCTTTGCGAAAAGATGTCCTCATATCCTTCAAATTTATATATTTCCACTCCTGCTCCATGAGCGACGCCATGTCTTTGGGAGGATTTTTTATCAAGGAATCGTGGAATTGCCCGGGCCCTAGTCTTGTGTGGAGGGCTACTGCTAGGAAGCTCAGACTACAGTCCGTAACCTCCGTGAGCTCGGAATTGAAGCGGGGCAATGTACTCTCGAAGTGACTCATTCTTTTGCTGTTTTATTGAAAGGAGAAATTTTGATCATTTTCTGAGCCTCTTGCTGGTTAAAAACCAATCAAGGAACTGTTTGTTGAGTTCATAAAAGCTCGGGACTAATTCCTGTGGGAGACTGTGGAACCATCTCAGAGCAGCGCCTTTGAGGCTTGTCACGAACGTGAGACACAAGAAGGAGTCAATGGCCCCATGCAGGGCCATTGTGTGTTGGTAGTGGGAGAGATGGTCCCTTGGGTCTTCTGACTCGTCATATGGGGTGATCTTGGGGACAATGAACTTCTAGGGGTGCTCCTCCGCCAATATGGCTGAGGTAAATGAAGTGTTAAATCTGCTGAGCTGCTTTGCTATTTCGTCTTGCCTAGGGGGAAGGTCACCTTCCCTGGCTAGGGCCACTTGTCCAACTCAATCCGCCACCTTTTTCGCCCTCAAAGGTACTCTGGATGAGGCTGAATGATGTTGCCCTAGCACGACAACCTCAGGTCCCGTATATAGGGGATGCTCTTGGCCGGGAATAGCATGATCCGGTTGCCTCTGGAGTGGGATTGATGCTTGTTATGGCTGGAGATCTGATTGCATTGGGTTAGCCCCCGAATTCGCAGGGCTCAGGATCCTTGTCCTGCTGTGGTGATGAATAGTGGGATGACGGTTCGGCATCTCTTCACCAAGGACGTTTGACGGATGAAGGTCATCTCTAGTATGAACGGCACCCAGGGGATGGGGCGGACAGTGCA
This sequence comes from Nyssa sinensis, assembly GCA_008638375.1. Classification (NCBI taxonomy): domain Eukaryota; kingdom Viridiplantae; phylum Streptophyta; class Magnoliopsida; order Cornales; family Nyssaceae; genus Nyssa; species Nyssa sinensis. The sequence goes on along the minus strand of CM018042.1, from coordinate 13,174,148 downwards.
ATGGGATCTTCCTCTTCGTGGTGCCTTCCACCGGAGGTGGAAAGGAGTTGATTTCCTCTTTCAGGGATGCCTGGTAGAGGGTAGATAGGGCAACCCAGCAGGTTTTGGGCTAGAAAAGCCAGAACCTTGAGACATGGCCAAGAGTTGTTCCTGCATCTAGTCAGATTGTCGCATGATCTGATTAAGCTGCTACTATACAGGATTGGAGGTTTCTCCCTCTTCATTCTCGGTCGAAGGTTGATTTTGAGAAACTGGCCTTAAACGAAGATTTGGAGCCATGACGAAGGAATTGATTTTGAGATAATGGAATTAGCAAGAACGATTGTTGTTCCCACAGACGACGCCAAGCTGTTGCTGCACTTTTCTGACTCGTCAAGACCCAGCTCTTCGTTGATGTGGAATTTGAGAAGAAATGAAGTTAAGATGCCGTCCGGGATGGCTCCGGAGGTAGCCACCCCGATGATTAAGTTAGTAGAGGGTAAATAAAACTCAAAAAAAGTAATTGAATTATGGGATCCCTTTTAATGTACCTTAAGGGTTTCACTTATAGGCTGATTGTCTGCCAAAGTGGGTAAGAGTTGGTGGATCAAAGTATGGGATTTACTGTTGTTTGACCGTGGTAGTCCCATTATGATCACCTGCCTTACTGTCACCACTTGCCTCGCTATTTTACAGGGCTACCTGCTTCACATCGCCGTCCTTCCCATCGTTCCGAGGTTGGTAGGCCAAGATGATGAAGATGACGAGGTCGGTATTGCTGAGACTGGTATTACTGCGGTCGGTACTCCTAAGGTCGGTATCTGTGAGATGTAACCCTTCCGAGTCTCCTAGTCCGACGTCAGATCGGTATGGCTAGTTACTTCGTGACCTGTACACAGTAAATCCAGACACGTGTCAAGTTCTGGTTAGTTTGCATATTTTTGGCGTATCAGATTCTATAACATTTTTGTCTTCATTGAAATTTCTTATGAGTCAAGAGAGAGGACTCGACTTTTTTATTTAAGAGTTGGTGACTCTTATTTATCTTGGAGAGTTTTCTGCAACAACTAATTAAAAGAGTTGAGACAAGATTAAGGCAAAATATTATTATATTTTTGGCAAATTCTTATTTTTTTCTAACTCTTCTAGTCTACTGTTGTCAATATATCTCTCTTTCTTCCTCTTTTGAAATTCCCGCCAATCTAGAAACTCCCAATGTTTAAAACTCTTCCTTGCACCAACCTCTTAATCTCCTTATCCATCCAAAACAACAAAACCCCCATGCCAACCTCTCTCTCTCTCTCTCTCTCTCTCTCTCTCTCTCTCTCTCTCTCTTCTTTTATAATAGGATAACAACGATATATTTATCATGGGAAAGTTGGCTACATGGGTGGTTACTTCTGAACTTCCCATTCCATGTAATCTACCACGCATTTTTTATTTCAATTTTTTTTTTCGATTACACGTTGTATTGTTATTTTAGTGGGACACAATATATGTGTTTATATATATATATATATATATATATACACTTAATTCTTTTTACTTAAACATGTTACATGTTTTTTGGTGACCAATTGTCTAACTAGCTGAGCGGATACCTCAACCGACTAATTAAATGAGCCCAACCAGACAACTTGAATCTGTGTTAGAGAGTCATTTTTGAAATTAAAAATTGTCCACTATAGACAAAATAGAGCTCCCCGTTACACTATTTTGTAAAAGTCTATATAAAAGAGGTCTAACTCATTGTGAGACATGATTCAAGAGCTCAACTTTTGAAATCAGAAGAATCAAGAAACTCTTTCTCAAGGTTTTTTATTTCAATCCATCAAGAGGAGGCTCAGGCACTACCTTCAAATTTCAAGCCTCTCAAGAGAGTGAAGAATGAGAGATTCTACATTCAACATTATATTTATATTCTTTCTACTATTGGGTATTCATTGTTTTATCTATCTATTTCAATAGGGACTCTTGTATTGAGTTATAACTTTCATATTCACGCAATGAAGAGGGTTCATGTTGTAAAGATCATTGTGATGAGTACTTGTTCTTGTAAGAGTTGAATCGACACCGTATCAACCATTTAGTGTGTATGGTGAATCGACACCACATCAACCAAGAGTTGTTAGAAGTGTTTCGGTACTGTATCAACTGAACTCGTAAAGAGGATCAATACCCAAGAGTGGACATAAGCAAGCATGGTTGTTGAACCACTATAAATATTTTGTGCTTCATGTGTCTTAATATCATCGTGTGATTGTGATTGGAAGTAAAGGATATAGGATGAATCAAAGAGAAAGAATTTTCAAAATCTAGAGAAATCAACCTAGCTATTACCCTCCTCTATGTTGCCTTTTCATACAACAGGGTACAAAAGTGATTTATACCCTTGTTAAAAACATAATTCACAACTTAAGGTACATCATTTTGCATCATTAAGTCATGTACACTATATGAAATAAATACATTCATTTTAGGTGTATAAGCTCCAACACATTTTAATTTTTTTACAAAAGGTCACTTCTATACCCCCAACCTTCCAAAAATGCACAATTTCCCAACATAATACATAGTTAGCATTCAACCAAATACTTCTAAGACTCAAAATATATCCAAGATAAATAATAGAAAAACTCAAAAGGCTCCACCATGTCTCAAATCTCTAACTCTTTGCCTTCACCTAATATGTGAGGGGTGAGCCAAAATCCCAATAGAGATATACTTCACAATTTCGAGTGTAGTGAGATGGCATACCAAATGCAAAAGTCCATGGAATATGTTTCTACCATGCCAATCATCCATGCCAAGCATGTAGCAACAAACATATAATACAACATATGATCCAAAATCACCACAACCATGTCCAAAGCATGCCGTTCAATCAATATCTCACAAGCATAGTATCTCATAAGCCCATACAGCCACAATCACATACACACTTTGGGCTAGTCCACAGTCGGCAAGGTTCGCATTAGTGTAAATTTCGTCGAATAATTCCATCCTCACTTTTATGGCTACTGACATAGAGGTCTAAGTAGTTCACTTGGCCAAGTAAACTGTCGTATACAATGAAGGACACTGAGCCTTGTCATTAAGTTTAGTCAGGTTCCACACCTGCAAAACATGCCAATACCATGAATTCACACATTCAATCATGTTGTTAACACCAATCTCAACAAACAACCATGCCTCAAAGCATTTCATCTATAACAATGCATGCTCCCAACAACATCATGCTAAAATGTACTAACATATACCATGTCTATATTCAAATTTTAGTGGGAATTTGGGGTTGGCCAAAATTTTGGGATAACAAATGAAAGAAATGATGGGTAAAGATTGGGTTGGACTAAAATTCTGGGTGACCTAATTGGAAAGGGATAAAGTTTTACATGTATATAAAAAATTTCTAGAGTTTGGTGGGTTGTAGCCCGACCTAGCCTTCATATGCTTCCGTCCATGCCTAGATTGGAGTCTTCCTCTAAAGTGAGAATTTTTACCACCCAAAACTTGAGCAATATGTGTAAAACACATTCGTGGTAAAAGTACCAATATTTTGCTACCCATGGAAGTTCTCCAAAAATCAAGAGAAAATGAGAGAGAGAGAGAGAGAGAGAGGGAGAGAGATGAAGTGAATGAAAAGGGAAATGAGCTGAGAGTTAGATTTGGGAGGGTTCGGGTCACTCTATTGAGTCTCCCACCCTTTTTGTACTAAGCCCCGAGAGTTTTACAAAAGTACTCTTATGCTTGTGCAGACTTCTGGCTAGTATGGGAGTAAACCAAGAAGAGAAGCTAGTGATCAAAGAGAGACCCATCCCAGGCTCCTACCTGCTATTGCTTGCAGATACTTTTGCTGTGTACCAGAAGAGACCCCCTTAGTTGTTCTTGTTTTTTTTTTTTTTCTTTCTTTTTCTTTCTTTCTTTTTTATCTTTTCTTGTCCTTTCCTGTTAACCGAAAAAAAGGCAATTTTCCAATCTTGTGCCAAATTCAATTTCTTTTATTAATTTAACCTTCATGTCATTAAACACGTCACTATTACTATGGGGGTGCCATCAAACTCGTGGGTTACATGCTGAAACATATCAAGTTCATTTAATTATTCGTAGTAATCAACTCTAATTAATATATTAACAAATGACTATCAATTATTAATTTAATTTAATTAACAAAATATTTGAGGACACTACATATAACCAACAGTCGAACTAGTTCAAAAACATTTAAGCTGCTTCTTCTATGTCAGTTGATCTTCAAAATTGCTTGCATGGAGCTATTACTGGTCCCATGGAATTAAAATGATTAAAAAAAAAACGGGTGGTCGCACGCCATGTGCCGCCATTGGGTTGTCAATCGCGTAAATATCTCCATTCCATAATAATGGAGATCGCGCCACGCTTCGTTGTTATCTGTTGCTAGATGAAACCGCTTGAAGATACCCAAGTAAAGGGCAGTCAAGGTAAGGAAATATTTTAGTTTGCTTCTCAAATTCATCCAAAAATAAATAAATGTTTAATTAATTGAAAACAGAAAACAAACATGGGCTGCTATCGTTGTCAAAGGAATGACATGAATATAAATATTTCACCAGCCGCTTGTAAATGAATGAACAATCCAAGCATCATAATGATCTATTTGGAACGCACATATATGATATCATTCCCAGTGACATTTAATTTCTTGCTTTGAGTTTGTAGGGCTAGAGACTCTCAATTCATCAAGTTGTGAAGAAAGCCAATGATTTCAAGGAATTCTTGTGCAGCTATTGCAGCTGCTATACTATTCTTGCTTCTGCTTTCCAGCAATTTATGCCGTGCGCAATTATCTTCTACATGTCCAAAGGCACTGGGTACAATCAGGACTGCTACTAGAATATTGCTCATTCGCCTTCACTTTAATGATTGCTTCGTTCAGGTTATACAAACTAGTTAATTAAGCCACATTATCACAATTTACTATTGGAATGTTATAGGACAAGATTTACTCTTGGGTTGATTTGCAGGGCTGTGATGTGTCACCAGCGAGAAGAATGGATTACCTAATAGGGGTTCTGGAGAAGATATGTCCTGGAGTTCGTCTCTTGTGAAAATATACTTGCAGTTGCTGCAAGGTATGCATCAGTAGCAGTGAGTACATCCATTCCTTGTTGGTTCTAGTTTATTTATAATCCAACAAAAAGGGAATTTTATGTCTCTACACACCCTACATTAAGGCAGTGCTTAAAGATGTCTAAAGCAAATCATTCCATGTTTTTATATATACATTAGTTCTGTTTGAATCTGGCCTCACACATCCTCTCTGATGCATCTGACACCAGTATCAAACCTAATTAGGTAAGTGTGTTAAAATTTGGATGAACTCTAATACCATGTTGGAATTCATTTATACTATGATAGCAAATAGAATGGTTTAAATATGTGTTTGGAGATGGATAATCATAGAATGCCACTACAACAAAATAGGGCTTTGGCGGCAAATATTTTACGGCAGTTTATAAAAACGTTGCAAATTAGTGGCACTTAAAAAAAAATGTCACAAATTTGTGGCATTTTATTTGAAACGCCACAAAATTTATGACAGTTCCTTTAAACGCCACATGTTTTATAAAAACGATGTCGTTTTAATTAATAAAAATAGCATTTTTTTTATTTTCTGTCACTAATTAGCGGCGATTTTTTTAAAATGCCACAAAGGAACGGCAGTTCCGTAAATGTCACTATTACATATAACTCAAAACGGCACGATTTGTATAGTTTTTAAAAATTAAAATACAATTTTCCTTTGATACTCGCACGCTAATACATAGAAACCTCTTAAGTGTTTGAAAGAAGAAACCCTTTAGATTCTCTTTGTAACACCCCGGACCTCGATTAATTCATAATTAGTTTGCTAATTATTAATTAGAAATAACATAAAGAATAATTAAGAAAATTAATCGAGAATGTAATACCCCGATCCAAATTAAAACCAAGCGAACCCTGGCGATATCGAGTAAGCCATGAATGAATACAACAAAATAAAATAAAATAAAATAAAAATAATAAAATAATAAAAATAAAATAATAATAGATAAAATTTGGAATAAATGAAATAAATTAATTATTATTTATGTAATTATATGTAAAGCTATATATATATATATATATCAAAAGTGAGGATAAGGGAAGGGAGGCATTTGGCGTGATCTAGGAAAGTTTAGAGTTTTTTTTTTTTTTTTTTTTTAAAAGGATAATGTTGAGGGAATCGAAAAAAAGAAAAAAAAAAACAAAAGAAAGGTTTTGAGAGAGGGAGAGAGAAAGGCGCTGAAGAGGGGGGGGCAACTGATACATACATACCCATATGTAAAAGTGATAGAAAGCTAAAAGAAAAAAAGAAAAAAAACAAGAAAGAAAGGGAGAGAGAGAAGCAGCAGCGGTGCTGCGCTGGAACATCTTCGTGAAGAAACCGAAGATCGGGTCGGGATCGCGGGGATCGGGGCAGTGGGCGATAGAGTAGCAATGCGGTTGGGAGGTATTTCTGATACAGTGGATTGATGGGGAAGGTGACGATGGGGGTGGTGACGACACTGAGCACGATCAGAAGGGCGATCGGCGCTGTAACTAGTGAGGAGACGCGGCTTTCGATTGTCCAGTTGAGAGAGAAACAGCGAAGAGATTTTGTATCAGGTTTGCTTCTTCTTCTCGTGTGTATACCTTCCGCAATCTCTCTCTCTGGAAGTTTTGAGGGTTTGCTGTATATGGTTTTGGGTACCTTGGGTTCTTTTGTGTTGTCGATTGATCGGCTGCAACTAGAACGAACGGGATTCTCTTTGGAATTTAAGGATCAGGTTTTCTCTTTGGACTTGAAGGATCAGTTTATGAGAAATTGGTACCATTGATGAGATCGAGGGTTGGGCGACAAGGGTGTGGAAGATGAAGACTTGGGTTGGAGTTTGAAAGTTGCTGAATGGCTTGTTGCCGTTCAGTTACCACCACACGCTGAAGCAACCAGAATGCATTTAGAGGGGCAAAGATTGTGGGGAAAGGTTTTTCTAATGTTGAATTCGTGGTCTTTTAGGGTTGACTGCTTTGGCATATGAGGAGGGTGATGTTACGGCTTACCAAATCTTCCTGTCCTGAATAGCTTGTTCGACTCGAAATCTCTTGGTCCTTCTCTACGTCCACGACGATGGATTTGGGTTGTTTTATGGAGGGTGGAGGAAGTTGGTTGAATATTACGTCGGATTGATTTGATTTCAATTTTCAAAAGATCCTTTATGGATTTATCAAATGGTTCATACTTTTATGGTGGGGAAGTTACTTTTTGAAGATGCCTGTGTTGGCCACTGGTATGGTTGGGCATTTGTGTTTTGCTGGTGGCTAGCTGATGAGCTCACATCTCTACCCGACCTTTGCCAGTAGTTGTTGGTGTCTTGTTGTGAGAGGCCGATAGTGGTCATGCTTGGTGTTTTGGGATAAAGACATGCTCTTTGTAAGTTTTTCTCACTCCAATTCTTTATCCGCAACATTAGCAGCTATTGATATTGATAATTGAACTTTGAATTTATTATCATTAGTGATGTATGCAAGTGTTATGGCTTAGAAATATTTTGTATTTTATAAGTGTAATGGAAAATCCAAGTATGTAAGTATGATAAATGGCCATGGATATTCTATACAAGTGTTCTCAGTTCGATTGGGACACCCTAAAAAGTAGTAGTAGTCCAATTAGAAAGCTTTCATTCTTGTATCAGTAAGATTAGAAAGCTTTGATGTGAATTGAATTCTTGTTCCATGTTCCAAAAAGAATTCTTGTTTAATGTGAATTGTTAGTTGTTGGTGAATTTTAATGTATTTTAGTTTGTATAGGCTATATTTATTAAATATAATAGTAGTCACTATTATATTTGTATGAAAATGATGTTTATTATTTACTATATTCACTAACTATGAAAGTTTTGCAGGAAAAGTTCAACAAACAACTTTCACAAGTATTAGAATCTTCACAATCATTAGATTTTTGTGAGGAGGTTTTCTCCAATATCATGGAACCAGAAAGGCATGGTCGTGTGAGAACTTACGGCTTAGGTCCCACCCCATCTGCTTTATTTGCTCGGAAACGGGATGATGAGAATAGGAGAGACTCTAAGCATACAAAAGAAAAGTTAGATAAGATGCAGATATGTGTTATTTTTTCTAATATCATGATTTTGTAACTAAATATTAGCTTGTATAAACTAATTTATTTATTTATTTTGCATTTTGTCAGGTTAACGAGAATGAGTAAATGACGTACTATTGTCTTTGATGTTGGGCTTCTCGTTGGATTGTTGTTTTTTTATGGTGGGCTGTTGTTAATGTTGCTTAGAGTTGGAGTTCATTCTAATTAGCATGTTTTTAACTTATTTGAGACATTTTTTCAGGAATTTTTTTTCCTGGTTATTTGGTTGTTGATGACTATTGTATTTGTTACTTGTTTGATGACTATCTTACATAGGTATTGGGAGATTATCTATCTTGAATTTTATTTGTATGGATATTAATTTAGATTTGAGTTGGTGATGTCAAGTGAGATTTTAATTTGGTTTTATATGAATTAATGAGTTTTGGTAAAAGACGTCTTATGTGTGGATTGATGTATTGAGTGTTTAGTGCATTTAATTAGTGAATATATTTAAAATTTTGTAGGAATAGGTTAAAATCATTTTAAAAAGTGATCATTTCTACGATTAGGAGTATATTAGTAGCAAATTTTTTTTTTTCATATAAAAAACTATCACAAAAGATAAACGCCACAAGTTTTTTTGCGACGTTTAAAGAATTGTCACAAAATTAAATGCTTTTAGCGACGGTTGTAAAAGGTGAATGTTTTGTCACATTTTAGCGGCGGTAAAATAATTGTCAGAAATGATAAACGTCACAAATGTTTTTGCGGCGGTTGTAAAATGGTCAGAAAAACTTTCAGAATTGTGGCGTTTGTTAAATGCCATTAAGAAAAAGGCTTTAGCGGCGTTTATATAATGGTCACAAATGCTTGTCTATTAGCGGCAGCTTCGAAAGTGCCACCAAATTAATGAAAATTAGAAAAATGTTACTAAATGTGTCATTTATACCCATATTTGTCAAACAACACTTTTTGTTTTAACGACAAATTCATTCGCCACTATAAATGCCAAAAATAATTTGCGGCATTTCTTGAAGCGCCGTAACAAAATTACAACGGAGGCATTGGCGTCAAAAAGATAAAACGCTGTAAAAACGTCGCAAATGTAATTAACGGTGGTTTTTAAACCCTTTAGCGACGAATATGAAACGCCGCGAAAGGCCTATTTTCTTGTAGTGTGTACAGAACTTCTGCACCACTTGTCTGATAGCTTCTTTTGCTTCACAAATATATCTATATTATTTTTCTTTTTTATTCTCTTAATTTTTATACATATGCAGCCCATATAGTCCTTCATATACGGCTAGGATTACATAGACATTTGAATTTAACCTTTAAAATTCTTAAACAACCTTTAAAATTTCTAGACGACCCTTAAAATTTTTAGACAACTCTTTAAGTTCATACACATATTCATGTATCAAATTATATGTAACTAGGCAATTATGCATTATAGAAACATTCAAGATTATATTTCCAACAGGGTGGTCCATCTTGGACACTAAAGCTTGGAAGAAGATATTCCACCACTGCAAACTTGAGAGTGATCTTCCAAGTTTTAGAGATAAGCGTAATAGACTTATTTCCAGATTTAGCAAACGTAAGGGACATTGTGGCTTTTTCAGGTTACAATTAAACCAAAATACTATCTGTTTTGGAGGAATACTACTTGGATATCACTCAAGGTTTCAAAGTATGAATATCACCTAGAAGAGAGGGTTGAATAGGTAAGTCTTAGAGTAAGATTCTCCTATGTTAATTTCAATTCTTATCTATAACAAAAGATGACACAATAATCAAATTACTCAAGGTGATTAATCCAACATTTATGCTCATCCACCAATGAAATATCCAAGAATCATTTAAGTACATCAACCTATCAACATTCACCAAATTGATTAATCTAGCTTAATTTGATATACAATTTTATCAATTCAAAGCAAAATTCCATTAAGTGATTAATTTATGAATTCATTCGATTTACTCTATCAATTACTCAATTAAGTTTTCAATTAATCAAATTAAAAAATAATTATGAATTTCATGAAAAATCACTTTCAATATCCTAGCGGAAGCATTCAATTAAAGTAATTAAGTAAATTAAGATAGATGGAGAGATTGAGAGATTTGCAAACTGATTGATGAAGAGAAATCACCAAGGACAACAATCCTTGGAGTAAAACTCCGGAGTCGGGTCCAATGCTCAAGAAAGACTTCCACTATGATGAAAAATGAATTATAACGTATCTACGAACAAGCTTAGTACCTCAAGCTCCGTTCAAACTGATCACGTCTTTAATTTGCTCTTGAATCCACAAGCATCTCATAGTCGAAACCTTCAAAGAACCGGAATCCTCGACAGTCTTGAAATCATCCGATCCAACTGCTTAACAATTTTTGCAAATCCTCACAACCTCGGTATCCACCGATTGCTCAACGCCGAATCCTCAAGCTTAAACTTCATCCTTTGTCAATGGTAAAATTGACATGAACAATGGCTCTTAAATCTGATTTGGATCTAGTAGATGATCTAAATCGATCAATGAACAAGAGTAGAAAAATGTATGAATGATAAGTATAAATGATCTCTCATAAGAGGTTTATAATCTCTCAAAAATTTAGCTCTCACAAGTTGAGATTCTGTCACTCTGTTTTTGACTGCTCTTAATTATATTTTTGTGTATTTTCGAAAAAAGCTTGTTCAATTCCAAATGAGCTTGAAAACAGATAATAAATTTATTTTCCACCTAGGATATATTCGAGCGACCCATCATTCGTTCGAACAAACAAAGAACGAATATCAAACGAGCACAACTCTGAGGTTGTAGCTTTTCGTTTGATACAAAATTTTCGAACAAACGAAAATGAACTTTTCCATTGTTCTTTCGAATGAGCAATAGTGAGTTGCTCATTCTTACTTATCTTGTGAACTAAATTTTTTTCTTTAGGATTTTAAAGATGCATTTTAGGAAAATTGATTTACAGCCTCAAGTCAATCACATACATGATGTTATGATAAAATCTATATGCAATGCATGCATGATGTGAGTGTGTGAGATCCAAATCAAATACAAAAGTCCAATATATTATTCCAGAGTCAAGTCGATCGGTAGTGATGCACGGTAATGTCTCTTGGACAAACTTAGAGAACAATGAGCATTGATGTACTCACTCCTAGGACTTATATAAGGATTACACACAAAGCACGTTTTGTCAAACCAGATTAGCCAATTATAATATCAGACCCCATGATCCTAACACTATCATTTCTATACATTATTTTATATTTACATACAAGGAAAAAGAAAAGCAATTAAAGCTCATGAAAATATGTTATTTCATATGGAAATGTAGGATCACACGCAATAGGCCAAGCACAATATTTCACATTTCGCTGGAGGATATACAACAATGCAAGCGACATCAAAGTTGGCTTTGCAAGCATGCATAAACGCCGTTGCCCTACTACTCGAAACCTTGCACCACTAGATTTGATGATTCGTAATTCTGTTGACAACAATTACTTCAAGAACTTGATCCAAAAGAGGCGTCTTCTTGAATCGGATCAGGTCTTTTTTAGTGGAGGATCAACCGACAGTATTGTCTCAAAATATAGTAAGAACCCTTCAGTTTTTAAGATTGTTTTCGTATCTGCCATAATTAAAATGGGAGTTATTGATCCTATCACTGGTCAGAATAAAGAGATAAGGAGGACTTACGGTGCTCTTAACTACTTTTTCCAAGTCCATCTTGTATCATCTTTCAAAAATTAGTCCCTTTTTCGAATTTCGTCACTTTTATTATTATTGATTTTTTTTGTCTTCATAAAAAAGTGTGGATGTATGTTCTTTTCCTTCCCCCCTTTTTTTGTCATTCTTTATATTATTTCAAATGTGGAGCAATAATATAAGCCATTTTAATTTGTTATTTATTTATTATTTTAAATCTGAAACAATAGTATCAGCTTGAATTATCCTAATATGCCTGTGTGTTTGCAATCATACGTGTGGCGCATTTCGATTTAACCCTCACAAATTCTCTATTTGATACAAGAGTAGACAGACATGTGACCATCTAATTAATGAATATATTAAAATCATAAAGTAATATAATGATTCACATGGTGGATAAATAAGTCCTACATATATCTCACTGAATGCATTCTAAAAATGATGGAGATTCAACACTAATCTTTATAAGAGACAGTCTAATAATTAGTTTTCCTCGTAAACACGCATTACAGTTGACCATCTATTAATTAATATTCAATAAGTTAATAATATCTAATAATTAATAAATTTTTAATGAACTAACTTGGTTCTATGATGGATAATTAATAATTAATACATTTTTCAAAAAAAACTGTGTAATATTAATTATTAGAGAAATAAAATAGTTACATATGTATTTATATATATATATATCCTATTTATTGATAATTATATCAATTATTTCTACATAATTGAAGTCAAAAGTATTGTAAATGAGAAAAATTATAACATCAGGAAAAACAAATTCTTTACATGAAATGGATATTAGAAGTTTTTTCATGCCATTAGTTTAGTATTCTATTTATTTTTTAGGAAAAACTAAAAACTCATTAAAAATTATATATAGGGTCCTATTTTTGTATTGAAGATCATTTACATGTAAGAAACAGTTATTGGTTAATGAAAGTAAGAGAAACTTAATATTTAATAATTCTAATAATTAATAAATTTTTAATCTCTCATGTCTATTAATTATAAGAGGGTTAACTGTACACGGATATTTATCTGGTAACAAAATCTTCCGGCCTCCAAGGGGTGTCCATGTGAGTTTTTAATGCTTCTATACATCATTATTGCTCCTAGATAACCAAATCGATCATGTTAAAAAACAAAAGTCTTTGGATTGGTAAACTTTGGATTCATCACGACATGTGATTCAAATGTCCCTATAATTGTTTATTATAAGCTAGATGAGAGAGTATGAAGTTTTTTCAAAATATGCTTCTTGTTTGAAACAATAGAAGTAATGCAAAGATATTACACATTGCCTTTAGTAATAGTCTCAATATGATATCCATTTAGGTAAATATCTTTAAAATTGAGCAAATTTATTCTGAATTTATTAAAGTATAAAATATCATTATATGAAATGTTGTGTCATTTGGTAACATGATATTAATTCTTCTAGAACCTTCAATTAGATTTGCATTACTAGATATTGTATTAGCATTAGATTCAGCTAATTTTAAGTTCAAGAAATATCTTTTATCTCGAAGAATTATATGTGTAGATGCACTCGCTGTTAGACATATATCTTCACCATTCATATTGAACTTTATCAATTTATTAGATGCATTTATCATGAGAAATAAAAACAAATATAATTAAAAATAAATAAAGGAAAAAAAATCATTAAAGTAAAATATTATAAGTAATATAATATAAACATTAGTTGGTGTGAACATTTCCATCACCTATTAAATGACCATTTTTTCCATTATGACATGCAAATTGATGTTATACTTTTCTAGTCTGAAGGCTTCTCCTCCCAGACTACCTGTCAAAAACTTGGTTAGAGTTTACTGAGAAGGCTCTAGTGGTAGCCGCTGTGATGATAAAGTTAGTAGAAAGATAAAAACAGTAATTCAAGAGGAGAATTGAACATGAATTGAATGCGTAACTTATGGACTTATTTATAAGTTGTAGATCGCCTAAGTTGAGTAGGATTAGGAGCTATGAAAGTAGGGATTTGAAGGTATTCATAGATAGTAGTTACCATATTGAACTCTGTTTCCTTATTTTGAGGATGGTAGCCCATGAAAGGCGATGACCAACTCAGCATGTCGAGTTCCCGTGGCCTGTACATTAATTGCTCTGATGGAATGTATTCTTGTGATCTATATAACGAAGAACTCCTTGTAGACACGTGTCATACTATGAGTACTTTGGTCACTTTATGGTATATTAGCTACTCTCCCCCGAGCCTCAATTCTGTGGAACTTATCCAGAGTTGAGGTTAGGGTTTTTGAGGCATCACGAGTGTGTCGGTCATAAATACGCTATTTTGTATTCTGAAAAGACAACCGTTGATATGACATTTATTGCATCAGTAGTTGTTTAGGGAAACGAAGCCATCATTTCCTTAACCACTGCAGTAGTTCAGAAGTGGCACCCAATGCAAATTTACATTGGGGCTCTATAAAAGGGAGGTAACACCTCACTTCGTCCCCTTTCACCTCTTTGAATTTGGCTTAAAACTTCTAACACCCAGAAAGATTTCTGAAGTGATTTCTAGTGCGCCAGAGCATTTCTTCGATTAAGACTTCGGCCAGGTTGGATTCTAATTGTACTCTTCCTTTTTCTTTTGTTATTTTACTTCTACTATTTCTTCTCAAAAATGTTTGCCCCCAATGCCTAGTCGATTATCGATCATGATCACGTAGAACCATTAGAGGTTAATGACCAAATAGAATTGAACCTAGTAGTTAGTAGTCCATCGGAGAGTTCAAAAAATAGACCAATCGATAGTCTGTCCTCTAGTTCTAGAGTCAAACTAGTTTAGGCCCATTTAGAGCCCAAAAATAGGGATGCAGGGATCTCTGGTACGTAAGAGAGAATAGGAAGGAGAGTGCCATTACTTAGAGTGTGATAGATGCTCTGAAGGTTACCTTTGACTTTCTTGACAACGTGTCTTGTAGGATACCCCGAACCCATAGACCGCTCTTTTGATGTTCAGCACAATGAGATCTGTGCTTATCTTAAGTAGTTTGAGATCATAGTACGTTTTCCTTTTCATTATATCATTAGGGAGTTCTTTAGGTGGTTCAACATATGCCCTACTGATCTGAACATCAACAACTAGAGGTAGTTGCTTGGTTTTATAATCTTAAGCCATTTGAATAGGGTCACGATAGACATCCCTTTAATTAGAAGCAACATAGATATGAAGTACCTGAGGTCGAAACGAATGTACTATATGTCTTTCGACAAGGGGTTCAAACCCCTCTCCTCTATACCCATTTCTAATAAGACTTGGCAAAAGTGGTACCTTGTCGTAAAAGGAAGTTGGGAATTCGAGGATTTCGTGAAACAAGCCACTATTTTCATAAGAAGAACTGGTCTTAAGGGTGAGCCCACCTTTTCCACATAACTTGTAATTCCATTATTTTATTTTTTGTTTATCTGACCTAATATACTATGTTTTGATACATCGTGCAAATAAAAAGGCTTAGAAGAGACTAATTTTTACCCACAATCTGCAAGACAGATATAGGCAGCTCCTCTGGACCAACAACCACTCCCACGAGGTAATCTTGACACTCAAGAACCTGATGGATGCTAGTTTGGTGAAAGAGAAAAGTCAGGGGTTGAAAAAGATGATTTACTCAAGATGGGTACCAGGGAAGAAGAAGAAGGTCGATAAGACTTCGACTTCTGCTAATCCCTCCTTCAAGTGAAGAGAAGGAAGCTACTCTTTAACTTCCCCGAGTGGATGAGCTCAGAAAAATGCATCCGTTCACTAGTTCAAGAGGTCCCCTTGCTCTAGCCCCAATAGTGCAAAAGCAGAGAAGAGGGAAATGAAAGGTTGGTGCACCTCTTCTCGAACCTGAGGACTCCAGCCCAAGTGCCATGAAGAAGGCATTCAAAGATTCTTGGGCTACAGACCCTAATAAATACTATAGGCAAAAGCCCAAGAAGATAGACAAGGACGTGATGGCTATTTGTATAACGGTAAGTTCCTTTCCTGTTTTTTTCTCAATTCATCATCTAAACCCATTTTAATGATACTTAACTTGTGTTTGTGCTTTTTTAGGCTATTCATGGTTTGCTAGCCATAATGGACAGTCCTGAGGATTCAAAGCAGATCGATACCCTCTAGTTTGAGCTTGATGAGTCCAGGCTTCAGTTGGGGATTGCCAGGTCGGTAGTAATCGCTGTAAAGGAGAAGCTAAAAGAGGTCGCCAATGCATTATCCATTCTAAAGTCTGGAAAAGATGCACTGGCTGTAGAATATGATGGTTTAAAGAACCAGTTTGCAGACTTTGAGGTTGTTGTTGCTAAAGAACTTCATAACAACATTGAGGCTACAAAAGTCCAAACTGAGAAAGACTTGAAGGCTAAAGTGCAAGAGCTGGGAGGGGAGCTCATCAAACATGAGTTTAGAACCTTTAGGAAGAAACTCTAAAAGATGTACCCCAACTTGAACTTGATCGACATCCCAGTCTCTTAGACTAAGATAGAGGCCTTTGATGTTGATGGTGAAGAAGAACTGGCTTCAGATCCTCTAGAGCTGTAAAACACTACCGAGCTTATAGAAGGGTAGCTTTATAGGACTTTTATGTATTTTTTGTTCTTTTTTTTTTTGCCTTTGATTTGTATTCTTTCCCCTTGGGTTTTAATATATAAGATGGGTCATTTTAGAATTTGTGTTTAATTTTGTTGATCTCTTTGAGTTGTCTTAACTTGTAATAATATCTCCAATACTCTGACCAATAGTACTCTACAAAAATATAAGTTTTTAAGACTTCTAGAACACTTATAAGATATAAGGTTTTCTAAGGGTCTAAATAATAGAATATACCGACCTAGAACACTTATATAATATAAGGTTTTTAGGGGTCTGGTGGCAACGCTGTGTCATGCCCCGAATTCCTGATCGAACCCGGGGACGCAACTGAACGAAACAAAAGAAGAAAATAAAATATAAAGTAAGTAAATAAATGAATAACGATTTAACTAATATAGATACAAGCCTATTCCACTAACATAACTATGCATCCGTATATCTCTGTTAATACACATCTATTCCCGTTTTATAAAATTTCGGCAGAAACTCCTTTGTTTTTCGAGCATTTTTCCCCCTGATAATCACAACACATCATATATATACAAACACATCACAATCCATCCTCACTCGATGGCCACAACTTTATCAAAGTTAAATATACATCGCCTAATTATACAACCGAAAATATACAACCATGCTACAACATATATGTCATTGGGCTTAAGCCCGTACATCACAAAACACGCCTCTCGGGCCAAATATCCATCTATAGTCAAGTCTCCTCCACTCGGCTAGACTTCCTCAAGTCTCAGGTGTCGGGAGAGTCATCTGAAATATGGTTCCCACGAATGGGTCAGCTCAACTGCTGGTATGGTACAATACTAATGCAAGGAACAAAATTAAGACGTGGCATGTGCAAGTGTACATGTATATCTACATGCCTCCCTAATCATTCATATGATGTGATGGTAATTTATATAATGCATCCATGCAAAATCAATCTCACATTCATGAATTTCTACAATGCGATGTCAATATGCGTGACGCACACATGCAACTATGTCACCCATGTCCCACTTCACGGTCTGCCCCCGTCAGCCCGTGGGTACTGATGTTGGCCAGAATTTGGGTTTTTCACCACAGGATCTACGCCCTCATAATGCACAGCACCTCGTGCTGACCCACACTATGCTTTCAAGAAATCACACTATGCCAATATGCCATGATTTCGTCATGCAATAGTACAGTTCAAATGAAACATCACTTTCATAAGCATATGCAACATGCTTTAATAAATGCATTATATTTAAGATCAATAATAGCATTTACATCACAAGAGTTCATCCCAAACCTACGTGTCATGCTCGAGCAATCTCAACACTTACGCAAATCCACATGTCACAATATCAACAATCCTTCTAAAACATTAATCACATATGATGACCACTCAAGAAGTAAATCACAATTCCCAAATAAGCTTAAAGAACACGTAAGCACATAACAATCAACTCAAAGAAGCAATAATTCCTATGTAATCTTGTATTAGCAAATAAGCACAAGAATCATTCAATCAATATGCACATCAATCCTAATTTAATCCTATTCCTTACTTAGTAAAGTACCATACCTGATAGGGTTGGTCACAACCCTACTAAGCTGTGTCCACTATGCAGTCCAATCAACCAGGTTAATCTTTAGTCCACGGTTCGGAAGTTGAAGAAAACACACCGGCAGGTTGATCGAATCGGCCAACCATTTTAAATCCAGTTTCATCAGCTTCTTCAACCTTTTTCCCTCAAGCAGATGATGATCCTGACAGATTCTGTCCCTTTATCATCCCATCCATCAGATATTGAAGAACTTTCCCTTCCAACTTCTTGCAACCACTAGATAAAGCACCTAATCCCTTATTACCAATTCCCGTACAACGGTATAGAATTAGTTCACAAAGCTTGTGCAGTTAGAAGCAATCCAAATCAATCCCTTGTCCAACATGTTTGTACAAAGTCCTAATTTTAAGCATAAAAGTTTTGAACATTTAAACAGAGAATTGAGTATTGAGTCATTTATGCTAGAACAATCTGTCAGGCCAAGCTCCTCGAGTAGAAAACAGTATGATCCATGGCAATTAAGACTCTTCTTAGTAAGCATATCACATGGTTATAATTCAAGCACAAAAGATTCCTACAAGAGTCCTCAATAGCTGATATTGCTACATCAGTAATGGAATTGTAGCATTTCAAATTGAGAATCTTCAAATTGAGGAGGCAGCCAGCTACTAGTTGCATAATGCTAGGTTCGTCACTCCTTGATAAATCTAGTACCTAAAGTGAAGGGCACCCATTTTCAAGAAAATTACTTGGATTGGCCTCCCTGTTTCATGTCATGGAATTATCCGTTCTCTAGAGCTAACACCATGAGAGGGTAGCGTTCCAGGGAAACCAAAAAATTAGTTTGTCTCCACAGCTCCTAAATTAAACTCTCCAATTAATCATGCATATTGCCCAATTGGGTCAACAAACTTCCCTGTTGCTGAGCACTGTTCTCTCTCCTTGCTGTTGTGCGCTGCTGCTGCTGTTGACGCATAGCAGCTGCTGCTCTGCTGCCCTCTTCTTCTCCAAACATGCTGCCACAATTTCTCAACTCTAAAGCCTCTGCCCAATATCCTGTACCAGCTTCCCTTGTTCTCTCAAGACCAATTTCTGCACCTGTTCAGTTGCACAATTTATCTCTCACCCCTTCTGCATCTCTGTTCTTCATAAGAGGTAGCAATGCTAAGGCAGCCGCTACAGAATCCCTCCATTCAAACCACAACCCAACAAGTCAAACAACTAAAAATGGCATCTCTTTTGCTGCCTCGCTACACAACACAGAGATATATATATATATATATATATAGATAAATTCTTACTGCTTCATGCCTCCCTCAATTCAACCACAACAAATCAAGCTATATAACTATAAACAAATACTTATCTCTGCCCCTGATTAGCCGCAGCACCTGGCCATCACGCACACTCACTGCGACCTGCTGCACCGCTTACACACATATATATACATATAACGATCTGCTATAGCATCAATCTCCTCACTGCCTTCTTACCACAGTTAGACACATCGTCCCTGTTCACCGAAGACCTATCCAACTCGGTGGTCATCTCCCCCAATTTGATTCTCAATTTTCCAATCCATAACCTCCACCTGTACAAGAAACTCAACGCCTGAACTGATTGAAGCAGCCATCCTTTGCTGCTTCAAATCTGAAATTAATGTGGATTTAACTCATCAAATTGCTGCTTGGAGCTGCTGCTGCACTTCCGTCCCTCCTGCCTCACCTTGCCGCAATTTCCCTCAACGTTACACAAACTTATACACATCGATCACCTCCAACTCAGACGCTATTGGATTAGCCGCAACGATCCCAACCTCCAATTCCAACCCAGCGACCAAGCACTGCCCAGAGGTTGCCTTCTTTATCCCTAACTCTCTTATCAAATTTCCTGAGCAAACTCCATCTCTTTCTTTCTAGAGATCGGCTCACCGACAGAGCATTGCCCCTCCTATTTCCTCTCTCTAATTTCTTTCTCTCTTTTTTTTTCTCTTTTCTCTCTCTCTGTATATCCCCTCTTTCATTTTTCTCTTCCCACCAATCTTAGAGACAACCCACACTTAACACACACCACACACTACACACTACATATCCTAAGGCTGCCGACACTCACTTAATAATTATTATTTTTTTTTATAATTTCCTTTTGAAATTTCACGGAACATATATATATATATGTATATATCTTATTAATATTTTTATTTCACAAATATTAAA
>CM018042.1:12741423-13148923 GCA_008638375.1 Nyssa sinensis | reverse complement strand
CTTACATTGTCCTCAATGTAAGGTAATGCAAAGAAAAGGTAAAAATAACCAAAATAGGAATGCAAAAATAAGAAGAAAAAGAACGAACTCCCCTTGGGTTGCCTCCCAAGCAGCGCCTTTGTTTATGGTCATTGGCCCGACTCAATGCTTCATTCTTCAACCAATACCCATCTTATGCTCCTTAAGGACCTGCAAAATAGAGGGTAAAGGCCTCTCGTTAGAAACTGGATAATGCAATATAAGGAACATTACCTGACTGCTGTAACTTCAGAAAATCATTCTACGCTACAATAATTTCCTGCAAATTAGTACTCAAGGCTAACTCCTCATTCTCTTTCTCAAGATGCTTATTAATGGAAACTTCCAATCCATCTTTTTCATCAAGTTCAAAAACTTCCTGTGGCTTAGGTACGTCATCGTCATTGGGAACATTCCTGTCTGCAATAACATTTTTCTCTTTTTCTTACTTCGACGATGCAAGGGCTGCCTTTACTGGAATCTCAACCTCTTTACCACTTCTCAAAATGATTGAACTTGCATTTTCTCTTGGATTTAATATCGTTTAAGAGGGTAATTTCCCCGAACTTTGCGCCTCTAGCCGACTAATTGCGGTTGCCATCTGGCTCATCTGATTGTCCAAACTTTGAATACTAGCCCTCGCCTCTTGTTGAAATTGTTTCATCTCTTGTTGAAATTGCAAAGTATTAGTGGCAAGAGACTTAACAATATCTTCTAAAGACATACTAGAATTAGAAGTTTGGCCCTGGTTGTTGTCTAAGGGGATATGGCTGCTTATATTGCTGGAAACTTGGGCAGTCTTGAGTTGCGAGCTGATTTACTTGTGGATTCCCATAGCGAAGATTGGGGTGATCCTTCCATCCTGGGTTATACGTGCTTGAATAGGGATCATATTGCCTTTCGCGGTTGTCCAAGGAAAACCACCCACCGCATTCACTTGCTCAATGGGCTCCTCTTAAAGAGTTGGGCACATATCGGTTGGATGCCCTTCTACCTGATCAAATCCCACAAACCTTCACCATTTGCATATTATCCTACAGCCATTTGACGAACAAGAGAAGTTAGACTCGTGATTTGTTGTTCAAAGGAGGAAATATTTACCTCATCAACATGCTTAGATGGAGGATCAAGACTAGTGCCAAATTGTTGAGAATTGGCCGCCATATTTACAATCAAGTTTCTTGCGGCCTCGGGAGTTTTATCCACCAAAAATCCTCCACTTAGCAGCATCAATCATGCTCCTATCAATAAGTAAAAGGCCCTCATAGAAATACTAGATAATAAGCTACTCACTAATTTGATGATGGGGGCAGCTTGCACATAATTTCTTGAAACGTTCCCAATATTCGTGTAGGGACTCTCCGTTGTGCTGCCTTACACCATAACTTTATTTTCGAATGTTGGCCGCCCTTGAAGCTGGGAAATATTTCTCCAAAAACAACCTCTTCATCTCGTTCCATGTGGTAATACTTCTGGATAGGTAGATAATAGAGCCAATCCTTCAAAGAAAATGGAAAGACTCTTAATTTAATTTGCTCTTCAGTCACCCCCGTGGGTTTCATACTCATGCATACCACATGAAACTCCTTTAGATGCTTGTGAGGATCTTCACCTGCAAGGCCATGAAAAGTGGGCAAGAGATGTATTAGTCCAGATTTTAATTCAAAAGAAGTGGTAGCATCTAAAGTAGGGAACAATATGCATCAGGGTTGTTGATTCAAATTCAGGGGCTGTAAGCTCTTTCAAAGTTCGAGTTCTAGCCATGACTTTCTCCTCTACAGAATTTCTCCGAGCTTCCTTCCTTAACCAGCACAAAGTTCTCTCTATTTCTGGATCACACTGCAAATCACTTTGATTAGACGATAAAAATAAAAAAATAAAAAAAAAATCTAATAAACAATGAAAAAAAAATTAGAAAAAAAAATCTAGAGTAATGAAAATAAAAATAAATAAATAAAATATAAAATATAAATAAATAAAAAATAAAATTAAAAAAATTAAAAAAAAATCTAGAGTAATAAAATAAAGCAAAAAAATCTAAAAAATAATAATAAAAAAATAAAATAAAATAAAATATGATTTTGTCTCATCTTGAAACTTAGATCAAATATCTTATTTTATTAAATCCAATACCAAATCTTCAAACAAGCAATCTGCACTATTTCGATAATAATATGTTATTTCTCTACTGCGGCAAGCTCTCACGCACACAAGGAAACTATCTCACAAGGGAACTAATTATCAATAAGTTCAGAAGATCTTTTGGGCCTTTTGGTGACTTTGAAGAAGGCTACAGATGAAGCTAGGGATCAAGTTCTCATGGAATTTCGATGGATTTGAAATTGAATTGATTTTAAGGTGAGTAGATAGATGGATGTGGGTAGATTGCTGCAAGGGGAGCCAGAGTTCTTTTTCAATGGTGGTGGTGTGGCTGCCATATGGTTGTGATTGCAAGTTGGTGGTGGCTGCAATGAACGTCTGGTGTGGGGCGGTGGAATAAAAATAAAAATAAAATAAAATTTCTACGCTAAAACTCCTTTTTTTCTTTTTTTGAAAATTTCAAGAACGAAATAAGATTCACAAGAAGCACAAAAATCAACTAGAATCACTCCTCCGCAACAGCGCCAAAATTTGGTGTGCTGTCGCAGGCAACCAAAAATAAATAAAACCTAAACTCCTAAACAAATATATATATATATATATATATATGTAGTAGTGGAGTAAGGATCAATCCCATGGAGAGTGTCTAACCTAGTTTTATGCTATGTAAACAAAGATGGGGGGGTTTGAGTATAATGAAAACAATTTTAAAAAAAAAACAACTAAGAACTGATTTAAATTAAATTATCAAATTCAATTAAAAGAGCAAGCATTGGTCTAAGTCAACATCCACCATCAAAATTTTACAACTGATCATTGACGCAAATATATATCAATTCACACTTTGAATATTCACCGTTGGAACTATTTTCCTATCTTTCCTTAATCGTAGTTAATTAGAAAACAAGCGATCTAATTAACCCTAACTACTAAACAACCCAAGAAAAGCGCTAAAGATTTAATCTAGTAGCAACCTTAAAAATTAGAGTGATCGATGAAGCTAAACAATACAAGTACAAGTGATTGCATTTAATTTAGTCGAACTGTTCTTCCTAAGATCTAATAATTTCTGACGTAGCAAATCATTAAATCTTAGTTGCTTCACAAATTAGAGGGATAAAAAAATTACGGATTTGATATCTAATCTAGCAGTAGATTGCAAACAAATAATACACTAGTAGGCCTCCTAGTAATTAAATGAGACAATCATGAAAATAAGCACAGAAAAACATCCGATACTCAAAGCATAAATTGAACAATAAAAATAAATTAGATCGCATAGTTTTATTGATTCTGAGGTTTTTGTTTCCTTCGACCAATTATAAAATTTTAGCCACGCACAGCCATGAAAACTTGAGGAAGAGAATTAGAGAAGAAGGGAGAGAGAGAGAGAGAGAGAGAGATGTGTGTGTGTGTGTGACGGCTCCCTTCAAAAACCCTCATTAAAATTAAAATAATCTCCTAATATAACTAGGAAAGTGGTATTTCAGCTAGAATTCTCACACTAGATCTGGAATTTCCAAAAATAAATTGTGTGGACCCACGTATTAGAATTTTGTGCAGCCAAAAACTATCAGCAGTGTAGGTGTAGCAACTTCAAGCCTGATTTAGACCTTGATGTAGCCATAATATCGAAAACACTCAAAACATGAAAGGTGTATCTTTGTTTCTTAGCTTTCCATAGAATCTTGAATCATCTCAATCAGAGCTCGGATGCGAGAAGTTATGTCCAGATTACAAAGCGATGTTGAAATTGTCTAAAAATCGCCCAATTAGCGTTTTTGGCACTTAACGCCTCCTTTTGCATCCTAAATCAAAATATAAGAATAATGAGTACATTTAGGCACCAAATAAATATAAAAGACTAAATATTAAGAGAGAAAAATATGACATTTTGTATAGAGTCCCACTCTATGCAAAATATGCAAAATATCGGAAAAAGTCCTACTTGGACAAAGTCCCAGTCCAAGTAGGACTCTTTCCGATAGAGTCCCACTCTCGTTAGGACTCTCCTAATAGAGTCTCAGTCCAAGTAGGACTATTCATGATAGAGTCTTACTCTCGTTAGGACTCTCTTGTCAGATTCCCAGTCCAAGTAGGACTCTTTCTGATAGAGTCCCACTCTCGTTAGAACTCTCTTAACAGAGTCTCAGTCCAAGTAGGACACTTCTTGATAGAGTCCCACTCTTGCTAGGATTCTCCTAACAAAGTCCTAGTCCAAGTAGGACTCTTCCCGACAAATTCCCACTCTAGTTAGGACTCTCCTATCAGAGTCCCAGTCCAAGTAGGACTCTTCCCGATAGAGTCCCTTTCTTGTTAGGACTCTCCTGTCAAAGTCCCAATCTAAATAGGATGTTTCCCCGATAGAGTCCCACTCCCGTTAGGACTCTCTTATCAAAGTCCCAGTCCAAGTAGGACTCTTTCTGACAAAGTCATACTCCCGTTAGGACACTTCTACCCATCGGCTGGTATTTTGCTAACTTAGACACATTTCTGCCCACTAAGGGCATTTTGATAATTTTGTCACAATCCTACCCTCAGTAGGACTTCCTAGTTACTTGGAGGGCATTTTTATAATTTTCATATCATTTTACCCGCATAGGGGTAATTTGGTAATTTTAGCCTTTTGATGACGAATTGGGGGTAATTTGGTCTTTTCACATGTCTTGTGGCAATCTAGAGATTCTCCACCAAATTGGGAGAAATTTGGTAATCTTGAGTGATAATAATCTATTTAGGCTTAATTAGGACTTTCCACTTTTAGAGTTTCGATAAATTTGGTTACTTGATATTTCCTTAAATGGAGATACATTGGTTGCTTGATATTTCCTTAAAAGAGAAATAAAATTTATTTTGCAATTAAATTTTATTTCTCTTTTATTTCATTGGCTCTTGCATGTAGACACCAATTCTATTGGTTCGTGCATTGTCATAATTATTTACTAATTCATTTAGTTAAGATAGTCATTCGTATTTAATTTGATAATTATCACTCAAGACATGATCCTCTCCGTTTTAGGGTTTCATTTTAGACCCTTGGATCAAATCTCTATATTTTCTTATAAATAGAGTCCCCAAGCCATCAGTTTTAGGAAACACGAATGGAAGATGATTTCCATAGCCTTACGCTTTTAGTTTAATTCTAGAGTTCTCTCTACAATAACTTTCCCTCTCCCGAGGCCGAAGCCCTGTCAAAGTGACAACCTCTCTTCGCGAAGCAAGCCGAAGCAATGTGTTCCAACACGAAGAACAAGCTAGAGATCTGCCCAATTAAAGTCACCGATTGAGACTTTCCTTGCCAAAGTGCTGCTCGACTACCTCGACTGAACAAGGTATGCCCCCAAACCCTTAACAAGTTTTCTTATATCCGGTTGAGCTCATCTCTTTTATCACTCCTGATAAAATAGGGTAAACTGGAGAACTACATGACTTTGATTCTGTTTTCTGAACAGATACGTAAGAAGCCTTCGAGCCCAAGTGAGATCTTTTTTCTATCTTTTTTATTCTATTTTATTTATTCATGTTAGATTCTTTATTATTTATTTCTTCCAGACTCACTTCTCTCTGTTCAGTTTCTCATAAGAAAATAGCCTTGCAAGTGAATATTCGAGGCCGATCCAATCAAATCGGGCGGGGTGGGTGCCTAACACCTTCCCACTCCGTACCGTAGTCCACGGATCCTTGCTTTCTTCGGTTTTCGCTTTGTTTCAATCCTTAATTTTATTTAATACATGTCAAGGGATCTTTAGAATGTAATTAGAAAACAAGGCGATGTAAATTTCGTTTATTTCATTCTTTTTCAGTTTCCTTTCAATTATATTTTGTTGTAATGGGTTTGCTTGTTTCTTGTCCGAAAATAAGCTGGCGGCTCCTCAATCTCTCTATCTCCCATAAATGGCAATCCATCCCACCTTAAGGGAAGGAGATAGCTCAGATCCCTCTAAATCTAAAAAAATTATGACATACTTTCCTTTTTTTTCAGTGCTGGCGCCCACAATGGCGACTCCACTTGGGGATTAAAGAGGTTAGACTCAGTGAATTGTTCACTTCAATGCTATTTTGTTTACTTGCTTTACGTTTATTTGTTTTTATGCTTTATGATGGATAAATAGATATATGAATGTATCCTTTAATGTATAGATGGATGAATGAAAAAAGGACTAAAATCTGAATAACTTGCACATACATCACTTTCATATATGGCATTTGCACTACATAACCTTTAAACCTCAAACAATTAGTGGCCTCGTCCTATATGCTCAGTCAGCTTGACGAATGTCGTTAGTGAAAGCCCTCTACTCTTTAATCAAATACCGCTTGACCGGGGATACTAAACTCTAGTGGCCATAGGATGGTATGCAAAAAGACGATGTGGTAGCATTTAACCATAGTCATTACAATCTAGTGGATGTGGGAGGTATATGGCACGTCCTATCAGAAAGAAACCTTGAAACCTTACCCGATCGAAGCGTCTTGCATATAATCAGCTATAGATTCATGATTCGGGACTTTAAACCCAGTTTTGGTAAGACACACACGGACTTTATCACGCAAATTCACGAAGTCAGAAAAATCCAAAAAGTTCAAAAAAAATACCCTTCTATTGGCCGATCGGCACAGAGGTTAAAAGCCTCTATGTGTCGATCGGCACAAAGAGTGTTGGTCCCCCACTCTGCAAACTTTTATCCAATCTTCTGATGTTTTTCAAAAAACTCCAATTTTTTTCCTGAAAAACCAATTTTGCAAGCTGTAACGGGGCTACAAATGAGACTTTCTAGGATTTTCCTTGACACCAAACAAGTTAAATAACACAAGTGTTTTCCGAAAGCAGGTACCCATAATTGGCTTGGAAACAGACTAGCCGAGGCCGATTGATTCGAACCTCTAACCCTCCAATAGATCGAAAAAGCATAGTTCCAATTGCAATGGACCCTAAACAGATACTTCAGATTCTTGCTGACATTAAGAAAGACATGGTTGATTACTGTGAAGAGAACCAAAAACTCTACATCACAGTTCAAGATCTAGTACAACAAGGTTACCACCACCACCTCTTGTTATGACAGGTCATTATAATCCTCGCCAAGTGCCACTAGTGCTGCCTCAAGATGAACAATAACAACAACATCAGTTAAACTATGATCCACCCACCCACGATCCTTATGATTAGGGGGGGAATAGTATGGACCTGTAGAGATCTTAAAACAACAAGAAGAGGGCCTTGCTCACAGGTTGGAAAAAATAGAGACTCCCTTTTACAAAGCTCACCGAGGTGATGATATGGTCGATATTCACAAGCTATCTCTCTATTCAGACATTCGGCTCCCTTTGAAATTCAAAATGTTGAACCTCTACAAATTTGATAGAACAACATGTCCAAGAACTCATCTCAAGCTATATGTGATGGTCATGCAACCACTAGAGGCCAACACCTTTGGCCTCGATGTTTCACCAAACCCTGACCAGAGTCGCTCTACGATGGTATCTGAACTTAAAAGATGCACTTTCCAAAGATTATGAGGAATTATGCAACACCTTTGTCAAGCAATACAAATACAACAATAAACTTGATATCACCCTTTGAGACTTGGAGACCACTAAGCAAGAACCAAAAGAAAGTCTGTCCACGTTCATCACTAGGTGGCAGACTAAAGCTGTTCAAATGATCAACCGACCAAATGAGACCAAACAGGTTCAGATGGTAAAAAAGAATCTACTTCCGGTCTATCGTGAAAGTCTTTTCACCCAATACTTTGAAACATTCAAAGCACTAGTAGGGGCCGAAACACAAGTAGAAGATGCGGTCAAAGACGGCACCCTTAAAACAAGTAACTCGAAGCCTCGCAAGATCTTTCCTACCTCAAAGCCAGGTGGCCCAACTCACATGATTACTGTCGTCAACACATCAAGGTCATTTTCATGTCCAACATCACAAGGTGTCCCACAGAAATGCCCTCAAAGATAGTTCTCAGTTCTACGAGCACCATGGGTGAAATATACAATAACCTTTAAGAGAAAGGGATTCTTAAACCCTTGGAACCAAGGCCAGCTCCGACCCCTCTACCCAAAGGGTTTGATCCAAATCAGCATTACGCCTATCATTAAAGTGATGAACATAACACAAATCAATGCCGAGCTCTGAAGCATACAATTCAAGACCTAATTGATGGAGAAATAATAGAGACTCTACTAACAAAGCCTAATGTCACTACCAACTCATTGCTGGCCCACAATGCATGACTCAATATCAACATGTTAAGTCTCGAAGACTCATATCCAAGTGGCTTCATCAATGACTCTACAAACGTCTCAAATTGTAGTATGATCACTTGAGGCGAACTCATGGGTAAAAAGAGTCAATCTGGCTCAACCATTGTAATACATGTCACACGAGGGGGGAGACCATTCAAGCTCGCTCATCTACAAGAAAATGACCCACTCACATAGTTTTTAAAGCCCAAAGAATCAATAGAAGTCCTACCACAGGTTCCTATCGAAGATGAGCTCTTCAAATAGCTCAAGAAAACATAAGCTAACATCCCAAGATGAGGGTTGTTGACATCATCCTTTCCACATAGGCAAGCTATTTTGGGGCATCTCAATAAAGTATAGGTTCCTAGCACTACTACCCCCGAACAACTCACGCAAATCATTGGAGTGGTCCAATTCAACAATATTGTCACTTTCACTGATCATGACTTACCGAAAGAAGAGGCCGACCACGCTAAGGCTCTGCATATTACTATAGATGGTCTCAGAAAGAAGATACCTATGGTGCTCATTGACAACGGCTCTGCTCTTAATGTTTGTCCCCTAAGGACTGTAAAATGCCTTGGCTTAGAAGTAACCAATCTCATTCCATCAACCCAAGTAGTGAGGGCATTTGACAATACCCGAAGGGAAGTTTTTAGGGTCATGGAACTTACCATGAACCTTGGCCCAGTTGAAAGCACCGCATATTTCCAAGTACTAGACATTCCGACATCTTTTAATACGCTATATGGAAGACCCTGGTTACATGAAATGAAAGCCATAGCATCCTCTCTGCATTAGAAGGTCAAATTCGCCTGTCAAATAGGGGTAGTCATTAAACATGGGGACGTTGATCCTACCAGCAATGCTCTACCCGTACTAGGGATCTAACACAATGCCAACGATTTACCTTTGTCAAGCTTCGACCGTATAGGGATCCTTGAGATAAAACAAGTACTTGACAGAGGCTTATACAAACAAGCCGTAATAAACATGATGGTCCACGTGGGATATGTGTCTAGCAAAGGCCTTGGATTCAATTTACAAGGTTTACCTACACCACCCCCTTCAACCGAAAAAAGAATACACGTTTGGGCTCGGATATACACCTATTGAGGAAGATTTCTATGACAAGTCTTTGGCCGCACGAGCCAAGAAAATTGCTAGAGAATAGGGGCTGCCCCTCAAGCTCATAAAAATAAAAAAATAAAGCCTTACTTCCCTACCTTGAATGAGAGATTTGTCAAGCAAAGAGAATACTATTTGTACTATAGGTTCCTTGAGCCATGGTACAATGCTAAGGCCAAGACTAGAGTTCCCGATTGGGAAATATTCGGCAGCTGCATCTGTGCTTTTGACGAGGAAGTGGTGGTACCAGTTGGACAACATGATCCTCAACAGGAGGACTAGATTAAAGAGCTCGAAAGACTAAGAGATTGCTTCACCAAGATGGAACTCACTGATGATATGGTTTATATGATATCCACAAGAAACATGGGAGAAGATCTAGTTAAAGACGTTACACCCATCTAAGCTCCAATCAACAATTGGCTCCTAGTCAAAGGGGTGTTAGCCTCAGATGAACAACTTGAGTAGGAATTCAGTTACTCAGACTTGACTGATACAGATTTCGACAATGCTTTTGTCTTTGAGTCCAGGGACTTTCTTTCTTTAGATTTCATTAATCTTGACGAACTCGTTGATTTTATTTTTCGTTCTTTCGTCAAGATTAATGAAATCTAAAGAATTCCAAGATGTTTTTACATGGTCTAATAAATACATGCCCAGTTTGGACATAGACATAGTCCAACAAAAAATCCTGACTTACCCTGATGCTAAACCAATCAAACAGAAATTAAGGAAACTCAAGCAAAAGTGCTCTCTCAAAATCAAAGAGGAAGTCAAGAAATAATTAGTTGTAAGGTTCTTACTCGTGGTCGATTACCCGCAATGGTTAGCAATATCGTACCTATCCCCATGAAGGATGGGCGAGTCCACATGTGCGTTAACTATAGGGACCTCGACAAAGCCTATTTAAAAGATAACTTTACCTTACCAAATATAGACCTTTTAGTAGACAACACAGCTCGACATACCATGATGTCCTTTGTAGATGGCTTCACGGGGTATAATTGAATCAAGATGCACCCCAATCACATGATAAAAATTACCTTCACAACGCAATGGGGCACATATTACTACACAGTCATGCCTTTCGGCCTAAAAATGCGAGGGCAACATATCAGAGGACAACCACTATCATCCTACATGACCTTATCCATGACGAGGTCGAAGTCTATGTCGATGACATGATCATAAAATCTAAGTCTATGTCGATGACATGATCATAAAATCTAAAGGCAAGGAAAAGTATTTTGATTGCCTAAGAAAGTTCTTTAAGAGATTTAGAAATACAGAATGAGACTCCCCCAAAAGTGTGTATTCGAGGTCACATCAGGAAAACTCCTAGGCTTCATGATAAGTCAAAGAGGGATAGAGGTGGATCCCATAAAAATCAAAGCCACTATGGAATGCCTCCGCCCAAAATAGAAAAGCAAGTTAGGGGCTTCATAGAGAGACTTCAATACATTAGCAGATTTATGTCACAACTGACGACTATTTGTGAGCCCATTTTTAAACTTCAGAAGAAAGATTCTCCCAAAAAGTGGAACCTGTCACGACCCGAAACCCACCCTATACGGATCTCGTATCGCGAGGCCGGCCCAATGGCCTTCCCTACTTTTTTCATTCTTTTACCAATGATATCAGTAAATAATATAAACATGACATTAAAGTGCGGAAGCTTTGTTACAATTATTGTTCAAAGACTAAACTTCAAACTAACAATAAACTGATCCTAAACCACGCTTAGGTGGTGAGTACATGGGAAAGATTTCATTTATTACTATTATGCTCTTCAACTGTCTCTTTAATCTCCTGATCTCCTACTGTGGTTCTGTAACATTCTCACCTGAAAAAAATTTAGTAAGGGGTGAGCTACAAACTCGGTAAGTAAACGCCTA
Organism: Nyssa sinensis; assembly: GCA_008638375.1. Lineage (NCBI taxonomy): Eukaryota > Viridiplantae > Streptophyta > Magnoliopsida > Cornales > Nyssaceae > Nyssa > Nyssa sinensis. Next base: position 13,137,530 of record CM018042.1, on the reverse strand, counting down.
TCTCAAATACGGAGTTAGAGTAATCATGGAACATATAGGATCATGGATGAACATGATAGCCAGTCATGGAAACAATTTCAGTCAACAATAAGGTGCCAATGACCAATGAACAGTAAGGCCTGATAATCCAATAAGAACAGTGATATAACATGAATACGGGAACATTCAACATTCACAATCGACGTAAATGTACTGCCACAATGGAATGATCTCAATCGAGTCAAATGAATAAAGGTACTGTCAACATGGAACTATTCGTAGTGAAATGAAACATCACGTGAATCAAATAAACATCACATAACAGTCAACATGAACGATGCATTTACTCTGTTCAGGGTTTGGCAGACCCTCGGTCTTTTGGGGCCTGGCATACCCCCCTTTAACATGAAGTCATATAAAATGCCATTAAAACTCACTGCGTAAAAACGCCATCATTGCCACATGTCCGTTTGACCCGTAGGTCCCATAAATTGACCCGTAGGTCTAGTCAATCAGATAGCATCAGAAGGGTAATGTGTCTGAGCACAAGACCTGGGATTTACCATAAATCAGGATTATATCGTATTCCATATGAGGTGTGCAAAACATGGAACATCATAACATAAGCATACAACGAATAACATCAACACAATGAATCAAGCCATGAACCATCAACCAATAGACATCCACCAGGTAGAACAATATCCATGGTGGGAACAATAACAGTGGTATAAATACATGAGTACAAAATTGGTAGTATAGAAAGATCGTGGCTTGGAAAACCACATATAAAAGATAGAAATCCACTTACCTTATCAATGTCTTAATATCCCGTGACTTCCTTCTTTCCTTTTGACTTGCCTATAAATCAATAAACACGTTTCAGCTTTCATATAATTTACCGAATTTATGCCTCGTTACTCTAAATACCTCCCGTACTAATTTATGCTTTACGATTTCCATTTTAAACTTAATTTACCTAGGGGCAAAATGGTCATTTACGTTTCTTTACTTTTTGGGTTTTGTTTTCATAATTTGGACTTCACTGTTAAGTCCAGTACGTTTGAATTAATAAAAATTCACTATTTACTTAACTAAATCGGAGTCCGTTTGACTTACCTTTGACGTAGGGGCATTTTGGTCATTTTGGCATTCTACGATTATTTTATTTTTTTTCGGGACTCCGTCTAGTAAAACGGACCTCACTATTAAATTCAGAGGGTCTAAAATAGTAAGTTTTCATTATTCGTTCTACTAATTTAGGCGTCGAAATTAAATTTAAAATTTATTAATTTAAATCATTTATTTAAATTAATTAATCTAGATAATACATATCGTATTTGAGCCCAAACAGACCACATGTGCCTTGGTGGCACAGTGGCTAAGCTTCTCACCCTTACTCCTTTGGTCACAGGTTCAATTCACTGCCATTCCAATTTTCCATTTAACATTTTCCATTGTTTTTCATTTCCTGCTCAAGTTTAACCCAACCATTGGATAGCTTCTCCTTTCCAACCAAACACTATCTAAACTCGAATTTAAAAATTTACCCATGAAGTACAAGTGTTGGGCAGTCATCTAAATGGATGGGTCGGGTCAGACCCAACCCGGTTTGGCCAGAATAAAATCACAAAACCCAGCAGCCGCACAGCAACACTCCAGCGTGTTGGTTGTCTTCTCCGTCAACGGCGACTTGCCGACGACGGATTTTCTTACGTTTTTTAGTGGGGTTCACACCTACGGATCATGGAAAACTCAAATCTACCATCGGATTTCAAATCGGAGTGCTGGAGCACTCCCAAAATAACCGGAACAGTAGCGCACCAGGGGCTATGTGGTTTTCTGGCAGCCCCTTTCCCTTCCGTTTCCTCCCGTTTGCTCCTACGGTTTCAATCCCGTTTGCTCCTACGGTTTCCACTAAGGGCATTTTGATAATTTTGACACAATCCTACCCTCAGTAGGACTACTTAGTTACTTAAAGGAAATTTTTGTAATTTCCATATCATATTACCTACATGGGGATAATTTGGTAATTTTAGCCCTTTGGTGACGAATTAGGGGTAATTTGATTTTTCACATGTCTTGGGGCACTAGGATTCTCCACCAAATTAGGAGAAATTTGGTAATCTTGAGTGATAGTAGTCTATTTAGGCTTAATTAGGACTTTCTAGTTTTAGATTTTTCATAAATCTAGTTGCTTGATATTTCCTTAAATAGAGATATATTGAACCTAGACATTTTTATTTTAGAGTTTATTTTCCAATAAAATTCTACTTTTTTTTTTTTTTATCTCATTGGCTCTTACATTTAGACACCAATTCTATTGGTTCGTGCATTTTCATAATTATTTAATAATTCATTTAGTTAGGATAATCATTCTTATTTAATTTGATAATTATCACTTAAGACATGATCCTAGCCTTCCGTTTTAGGGTTTCATCTTAGGCCCTTGGATCAAATCTCTATATTTTCCTATAAATAGAGCCCCCAAGCCATCAGTTTTAGGGGACATAAATGGAAAACAATTTCCATAGCCTTACCCTTTTACTTTAATTCTATAGTTCTCTCTACAAGAACTCTCCCTCTCCCGAGGTCGAAGCCCTGCCAAAGTGAAAACATCTCTTCGTGAAGTAACACATTCCAACCAGAAGAACAAGCTAAAGATTTGCCTGATTAAAGTCTCGGTTTAAGACTTTCCTAGCTGAAGTGCTGCCCGACTACTACAACTGAACAAGGTACGCCCTCAAACCCTTAACAAATTTTCTTAGATCCAGTTGAACTCATCTCTTTTATCACTCTTGATAAAAGAGGATAAATCAAAAAATTGCGTAACTCTGATTTTATTTTTTGAACGAATACATAGGAAGCGTTCAGGCCCTAGTCAGATCTTTTTTTTGTCTTTACTACTTTATTTTATTTATTCATGTCAAATTATTTATTATTTATTTCTTCTAGACTCACCTCTCTCTTTTCAATTTCTCATAACAAAATAGCCTTGCAACTGAATATTTGAGGCCCATCCATTCAGATCGGGCGGGGTGGTTGCCTAACACCTTCCCACCATGTAGCTTAGCCCCCGGATCCATGCTTTCTTTAGTTTTCGCTTTATTTCAGTCCCTTATTTTATTTGGTCCATGTCAAGAGATTTTTATAATGTAATTAGGAGACAAGGCGATGTAAATTTTGATTATTTCATTCATTTTTAGTTTATTTTCAATGATATTCTGTTGTAACGGTTTTGCTTGTTTCTTGTCCAAAAATAAGTTGGCTACTCCTCAATCTCTCTATCTCCCATAAGAGACGTTCCTTCCCAACTTAAGGGAAGGAGACAGCTGGGATCCCTTTAAATCCATAAAAAGGGTGACATACTTTCCTTTTTTCTAGTGCTGGCGCCCACACTTCTAAATGGTAAATTTGAGATAAGATTTCCTTAATGACTCCACCAGCTTTGAATACCTTATCATTCTGTTATCTTTAGTTGAATATTCCCCAAGGACTTGACTAACTACAAGCTGAGAGTTAGAAAGACTTTAAGGTTTATTTCTTCACATTCCAAAGCTAACTTCAACCCTTAGATAAGTGCTTCACACTCAGCTTCATTGTTAGAGGCTCTAAATCCCAAGCTAATGGTACTTTTAGTTATGATCCCATCAGGCGATTGAAGTATTATCCCTGCTCCAGAGCCCTTATCCGTGGAAGAACCATTTGTGTAAAGTAGCCATGCCGAAGTGTCTACATAGATTTGGCCTTTTGAGTGTTGTGTTCCAATGAATTCAATTATGAAATCTACTAATGCTTGAGCTTTTATAGCAGTTCGTGGAACACAAGATATGTCAAACTCTTCTAACTCCACTAACCATTTAACCAATCTTTTAGAGACTTCAGGCTTGTGAAGAACTGATTTCAGAGGATAAGATGTGGGGATTACTATAGAATGAGCATAGAAATATGGCCTGAGCTTCCGAGCAGATATTACCAAGACTAAAGCCAATTTTTCAATTTCAGAATACCTTATTGCGATGTCAATGGGTGCTTTGTTGACATAGAAAACTAGCTTCTGAACCCATTTTCCTCCTCAATTTAGGCTAAACTAACCACATTTTCTGATATGGCCAGATATAAGAGTAGTTTTTCTCCTAGCACTGGTTTCGAAAAAAGTTTGGGAGAGGCTAAGTAATCCTTGAGTTGTTGGAAGGCTTTTTCACATTCAAAGGTCCATTCCAGGGCCTTACTCCCCCTCAAATCTTTAAAGAACAGAAGGCACCAATCCGTGGATTTAGAGATAAACCTATTTAGTGTTGCTATCCTACTATTTAGCCCATGAATATCTTTTTTAGTTTTGGGGGATTCTAGATCAATCATAGCCTTGATCTGGGTAGGATTTGCTTTAATTCCCCTTTCGGAGACTAGGAACCTCACGAATTTTCCCTCTATAATTTCGAAAGTACATTTTGATGGGTTAAGTTTCATTATGTGTTCCGTAAGGAAGTCGAATGTTCAAGATAAGTGTTAGATGTGGTTAGCCTTTCGAACACTTTTGACAAGCATATCGTCAATGTAGACTTCCATTGTATTCTGATCTGGAGGCCAAACATTTTTTTCACCAGGCTTTGATATGTCACTCCAACATTCTTTAAACTGAACGGCATCACTCTATAACAATAGAGATCTTGCTCTAATATGAAAGATGTTTTTTCCTAGTCTAAAGGATATATTTGGATTTGATTGTACCCAGAGTAAACATTTATGAAGCTCATAAGTTCGTGACCTGCTGTAGCATCCACGAGTTGATCAATTCTAGGGAGAAGGAATCTGTCTTTAGGACAAGCATTATTGAGATCGGTATAGTTGACACAAACTCTCCACTTGTCGTTCTTCTTCTTTGCAAGGACTATTTTGGCGAGCCATTCGGGGTAGAATCCTTCTCTTATCATCCCAGCATTAAGTAACCTCTGGACTTCTTCGTTGATGATCTTATCACATTCTGAAGCAAATTTCATCATCTTCCATCTCACGAGAGGATGGTTTAGATCTATCATTAACTTATGAGAGATGAATTTAGGGTTTATTCCTCCATTCTCTAGTTTTCCAAGCAAATACCGAAAGGTTAGCTTTCAAGAACTTAACGATCTACTCCTACTCAGAAGAAGAAAAAGCCAAGCCAATTTGCAAGTACTTTCCTTCTTTTTCGTTGTTGAGGAGCACTTTGATGGACTCTTCCATTGGTTTTACCATGTTATTCCTTCTTTTGAGACTTAATGGTTCCTCGATTTTGGAAGGGCATTCATCAACATCGCAAAGATCTGGAGTGGAAGAGTCTCCCTCTTTGTGATAGTACTATAATTCCTATTTAGAGGATCTTTCTTTGAGTGCTAGGGCATGGCACTCCCGAGCAATGGGCCGACAGCCTTTAATGTTGAGCACTTTGTCTTGATGAGTAAATTTAAGGCACTAATGGATGGTTGAAGTAACTGCCCCCATCTTGTGAATCCAAGGCCTTCCAATAATGACATTAGAAGGGGATTTGGCATCTAAGATCATGAATTCTAATATCAGGGTCTTCTGTTTGTCTCTTTCCCCTATCATGGTTGACAGATCAATTCCACCCATTCGAAAACTGATGTTCCCACATTAAATCCTGCCATTATTGCATGAGTAGCTCTAATTTCCTTGGAGTCAAGTTTTATATATTTTAAGGGTTCGTAGAATAATACATTGGTAGAGCTCCTAGTGTCTACAAGAACCCTTCTGATCTCAAAATTAGCAGTTTTGAGTGAAATAACAAGGGCATCGTTGTGGGGGCAATGCATCTCGATAAAGTCTAGTTCAGCAACCTGTATCTGAGGTTCTGTCTTCATCTTCTTCTCAGTGGTTAAGATTTGGATGACATGAGACTCTACCCTTACTTCTTGAGCATATCTTTTTATGGCTCAGTTCGACATTCCAGCTACTGTATTGTTTACATGGAGCACGAAGATAACTTGCTGATTATTTGGTTATTGATGATCATTCGGAACTTTCCTTTGTTCGGGCCTCTGATCTGGTCTCCTTTGAGGGGGCCTCTAATCATTGGGGTTCTATCTCCCGTCCTAGCAGACGAATTCTCTTAGTCGTCCCACTACAAAAATAGCTACTTTTAGCGACACACATTATTAGCGACACCCAAAAAAGCGTCGCTAAAAGCTATTATCTTCCTGCGTGAAAACAATGGCACACACCTTTTAGCGACTCCAAAACAGTTATTAGCAACAGACAAGTGCGTCGCTAAAACTATTGAGTATTAGCAATAGACGAATATGTGTCGCGAATAATGTGTCGCTAATAGTGTAACACCCTGACCCAGATGTGACCGAAGGGGCTATGTAAACCGAGTCGATAAAGCTTCTTATTTAATATTAAATAAAATGAAACGGTTAGAAATTCAATGGCTTTTGAAATATGAATAGTTTTCGGGCGGTGCCCGAGCGAACTACAAATGGATATCGAAAAATAAAAAGAAAAAAAAAAGAATTGGAATAAAATAGGAATTTAATATGAGAATAATATATGTACATATGGAGGTAAATAGGTGTAAATATATAGTTATATAAGAGAAGGTGTAATATATATATATATATATATACACACACGTAAGATATAAGTTACCTATAACTGAAGAAGAAAAAGGAAATAAAGAAGAAAAGAGGAACGGGTGGGAGTTATGCGCAGCATGAAGGGTCAAGGGGGAGAGAGAGAGAGAGAGTGAGGGGCGGTTTCTCTTGTTTTTATATAAACAGCCATGTGGTAGAAGCAGAGGAAGAAGAGAAGAAAAAAAAAAAACAGAGGAACGGCTGGACGCTAGAATAGAGGAGAAAATGAAGGAAAAAGAGGAAGAAGAAGGAGGAGATAGGTCAAGGGGCACCTTGCGTGAGTTGAGAAAGAAGCGGAGGAGGAAACGAGCCAAGACCAATCAGGTCTGGGCAGTGGATTCGGAAGTGAAAGAAGTGATTTCTCTGTACGCGCGATTGGGTGAGATAGATCAACTTATGTGATTTTATTTTTATTGTAAGTAAGAATTATTGTTTGAAATAGATTTTGGGAAGCATGGGAATTTATTTGATTTATGAATGGATATAGTTGATGTTGGAATTGTTAGAATTGAATCAAAAAAAACAAAAATTAAACAACCGGACAGAATGTTAAACTAGGCGCAACAGTGAAAAACGGAGGAGAAAAACTGATCGGGTGGGGCAATTTTGTTGCGATTAATTGGGTTAGATCATGGGTAATTGATTCTCTTGGGTGTAGGGACATTTTAGAATCAAATCGGGATTGAAACCGTAGGAGAAAACGAGAGAAAACGAAAGGGAAAAGGGCTACCGAAAAACCACACAGCCCCAGGTGCGCTACTGTTTCGGTTAATTTGGGAGTGCTCTGGCACTCCGATTTGAAATCCGACGGTAGATTTGAGTTTTCCATGATCTGTAGGTGTGAACCCCACTGAAAAACGTAAGAAAATCCGTCGTCGGCAAGTCGCCGTTGATGGAGAAGACAACCAACACGCTGGAGTGTTGCTGTGCGGCTGCTGGGTTTTGCGATTTTATTTTGGCCAAAACAGGTCGGGTCTGACCCGACCCACCCATTCAGATGACTGCCCAACACTTGTACTTCATGGGTAAATTTTTAAATTTGAGTTTAGAATAGTGTTTGATTGGAAAGGAGAAGCTATCCAATGGTTGGGTTAAACTTGAACAGGAAATGAAAAACAATGGAAAATGTTAAATGGAAAATTGGTATGGCAGTGAATTGAACCTCTGACCAAAGGAGTAAGGGTGAGAAGCTTAGCCACTGTGCCACCAAGGCACATGTGGTCTGTTTGGGCTCAAATACGATATGTATTATCTAGATTAATTAATTTAAATAAATGATTTAAATTAATAAATTTTAAATTTAATTCCGAGGCTTAAATTAGTGGAATGAATAATGAAAACTTACTATTTTGGACCCTCTGAATTTAATAGTGAGGTCCGTTTTACGGGACGGAGTCCCGAAAAAATAAAATAACCGTAGAATGCCAAAATGACCAAAATGCCCCTACGTCAAAGGTAAGTCAAACAGACTCCGATTTAGTTAAGTAAATAGTGAATTTTTATTAATTCAAACCTACTGGACTTAACGGTGAAGTCCAAATTATGAAAACAGTACCCAAAAAGTAGAGACACGTAAATGACCATTTTGCCCTTGGGTAAATTAAGTTTAAAATGGAAATCGTAAAACATAAATTAGTATGGGAGATATTTAGAGTAACGAGGCATAAATTCGGTAAATTATATGAAAGTTGAAACGTGTTTATTGATTTATAGGCAAGTCAAAAGGAAAGGAGGAAGTCACGGGATATTTAGACATTGATAAGGTAAGTGGATTTCTATCTTTTATACATGGTTTTCTAAGCCACGATCTTTCTATACTGCCAATTTTGTACTCATGTATTTATACCCACTGTTGTTGTTCCCACCATGGATATTGTTCTACCTGATGGATGTCTATTGGTTGATGGTTCATGGCTTGATTCATTGTGTTGTTGTTCCCACCATGGATATTGTGCGTCGCTGATAAGTCTGTAATATTTTTCCCAAATCGCACCCAGATCTCATTCGGCTATGCCATTCTCTCTCTCTGTCCCTCACTCTCACTCTCTCACACGATTCATTGACAACAGCAATCACTTTCTAGTGACTGTGACATTCAGCAATGACTATCAAGACGATAACTCTTTCTCTCTCTCTATCTCTATCTCTCACACTCGGTTTCAAGTTGATCAATCTCTCTCTCTCTCTCTCTCTCTCTCTCTTGTAGACTGAATTTTATTGGGAAGAGCTTTCTACCAAGATTTTACTTTCTTTACACATTTGTTCTTTGGATATGTATATAAGCCTCTATTTGATGTTGTTTTGTTGTGTTATATATATATATATATATATATTTTAAATCAGTGCATGTATATTGATCTCAAATTCTGCATATCTAATTGATGTCAGATATCACAAGGATAAAACTAAGAATCCATGCTCGGTGAAAGATTTTAATTTGATAGCATAAACTTTTGAGATGATATGTTAAAAAAATGTTACATTCATTAAGTGGTGGATCATTAGCTTTTTCCATATATTGGCATGGTATGATTTTTATTAGTTTAAATATGGAATATACAAGACAAGAGATTCATAAACTCCAAGGCTTGATGAGTAAGAAAATGATCTAGCTATAATAAATTAACTGGTTTTGCTTTATGTGGTGGAAAATATAATTTATCTACAGATAGCCCTTGAGTCTAATTTGATTAAGAGGTATAGTCCGATCAATGATAAATTTTTAAGTGAATAGAATTTATTAACTTAGTCAGTAAATCCAGTCAATCATTTTATGTCATATAGGTAAAAATATTTTTTTTTGTCTCCTTCAAACCAAACAACATGTATACGTGACATAGACTTAATTGGCCTAATCCATAGACTGATTTACCTAAAAATTGCTTCAAATTCAGGACTTTCTATTAGGGTTGTATTATTGAAATAGTTTTGGTTGCATTAAAAAGGAAAAGAAAATAAAAAAAAAATGAAAAAGAAAACTTTGATGGCAAGCTTGACTACTGGCCATTAAATTTGCAGTTGTGAATATTAAACTGAAAAAAATTATTTACTTATAAAAAAAATAAAAAAACCAATTAGACTAATGATTTCTAACATCCAAAGGATGAATCCTTTTCAAATTATGAAACTAACTAATGTGCCAGAGCTGATGTAGCTCAATGGTAGAAAGCATTTGAAAGGCCTTAAGAAATAAAAAGGAAAGAAGCAGCATTGCCTAAAAGTACCTGAGTCAGTCACACCCCACCCCTAAAAAAAGGGTGCCTAATGATAATGGTCTCTTCGTGAGAAATGAAAATTGACTCCAAGACCCTTTTGCATCAAAGCTTTGCAAAAACATTTTTTTATAATTTTTTAAACTATTTTTATATAAAATATGACCAAATATATTTCATACCATTTAATAAATTTTAAAAGGAAAAAATGATATTATAACTTTCATGATCAATTATAAAAATATTACCTAAACACTTTATAATCTAGGTAAAAAAAAACATCATTATCACTTTTTTAAATATTTTTTTATGTTTTTTTTTAAACATTTATCTAAACATTAAATTACTTCTCCAAGAATCACTTCTTAGAAACATATTTATCATAGAATCACTCAGTGTCCATTTGGTAACACTTTTTTAAGTGCTTTTTTGGCACTTGACATATGCCAAAATTAGAGACTATTATTGTTATGTGAAAACTTTGGAGCTTAGCGGATCAATTTAGGGCTTATGTTATGAAGACTATTTGTCTGTTTGCTAATTTGTTATGAAGATTATCTATGTCCAAACACCAAATTGATGTGATGTTTGGAAAACTTTGATGTGATGTGTGCTACTTAAGTACAAGTTTAGAATCGGCTTAATATATCATTAAGGGACATTTTAGTACGGGCAGGTACAAAGATTAAACTATGTTTGTCCTATTCCTATTGTTAATTAAGCTTAGTGCTCATTTGGATGAGATGAGAAGAAGTACAATTTAATTAAAAATAAGTTTAAAACCAAAGAAAAACTAAATGATCATGTGAGGTTAGGTAAATTGAATGCGTAGTGTTTCTAACTAAATGATCATGTAACCCAATGTATAATTGCATTCATGTAAGCCTAGCCTTGTTTGGGAGTCATTTTCATTATTCGTGAATCTTGTCGTGAAATTTATTCGCGATTGGGCTCGTGTGTATGAAAATTCGATTATTGAATTGTCTAGAGTAAGACAGTTTGGGAATGCATAAAGTTGCATAGCAATCAATGGTGCATACTTGAATATTCCACTATGAGAAAATTTTAGCATGGTCTCCTATTGTTCTTTGGGTATATATTTAGGTGTGGTAACATCTATCTCGTATACTTGAAGAACCGTGGGGAGATGGTGCCAAAATTTGCTCCTAGTGGAATCAAGCATTTGATTGTTGTAGATTATGCATTCACGAATGAGATAGAACCACCTTACCCTTTAGAAAGAAGTTGGAGGTGCTAGGATTCATGTTTCATATTATAATGAGCAACATATTTTACTTGTATTAGGTAGAAAAAATGGATAAGAGTTGGATGGACTTGAGGGGTAGGCATTTGCTAGGGTATGTGAAGAGGATCAAAGATTTTATTGAGTTTTCTTGTGCATCTGCATATGGGAGAAATAGGATAAGATGTCCATGTAGGAGGTGCAATAATAAGGATTATATACACATAGATGCGGACAAAGAGCACTTACTCCAGTACGGGATGGACAAGATGTATACGTGTTGGGAATTTCATGAGGAACACTGTGACATACGAGTGGTAAGTGAGGATGAAGAAAAAGACGATGACGATGACTTCGGTGATAATGTTAGGGGTTGGTTACGATGGCTTACCATAAATGTTGTTAGACTTGTAGGGGGCTACGACTGGGGCTCATAGTCACAGGAGTAACATAGGACGGAAGCATTGGATTCCTTGTTGAGGGAAGCAAGCAGCCGTTTTATTCGGGTTGTGAGAAGTTTTCAAAATTTGATTTTCTTGTGAAACTTCTTCATATTAAGACCATCAACTAATTGAGTAACAAATCATTTAATATGGTCATTAAATTGATTAAAGCAGCATTTCTTACTAGGGAGACCCTTCCTGAAATCATATTTCGAGGTGAAAAGACTGTTGAGAGATTTGGGCATCAGGTATATTCCCATATATGCTTGCAAAAATGATTGCATGTTATTTTGGAAGGAGACTGAATAATGTTTGGAGTGTACGGTAAGCCACAAACCCAAGTAAAAGATGAATGAAGGAAAGAGCAAGACAATTTCGCATAAGGTGTTGAGATATTTTCCTATAAAATTGAGGCTACAAAGGTTATACATGTCTCAGAAGATGGCAAAAGAGATGCGGTGGCATAAGGAGAAGTGTGTTGGTGAGGAAAATGTATGTAGGCATCTGGCAGATTCTCAAGCTTGGGTTGAGTTTGATAGATATCGCGAATGGTTTTTAAATGAGTCGCGTAATGTACGACTTGGGCTGGCTAGCGATAGTTTCAATCCATTCAGTGACATAAGTAATTCCTACTGTAGGTGGCTGGTGTTGCTTGTGCCGTATAACTTGCCACCATGGAAATGTATGAAAGAATCATTTATCTTCATGTCATTGCTTATTCTAAGGCTGAAGTCTCCTAGTAATGAAATTGATGTGTACTTGCATCCTTTAGTGGACAAGTTGAAAAAATTGTGAGAGGTTAGAGTGGAGGCATACGATGTCTCTAAGAATGAGACATTTCAATTGCATGTAGCGGTACTGTGTACCATAAATGACTTTCTTACATACGAGAACTTGTGTGGATAGAGCACTGAAGGATATCTAGCATGTTCGGTTTGTAATAAGGATGCATGTTCCTTATATTTGTCCGATCGAAAGAAGATATGCTACATGTGCCATTGTCATTTTCTACCGCCATCATATGGCTAGCGAAATCTGCAGAAGCATCTGTTTGATGGAAAAATTGAGTGCAGGTCGTCACCTCCATTATTGTCTAGGGAAGACGTGTTGGAGCAATTGGCACTCATCCAACTATTGAGATTTGGGAAGATACTGGGTACTAAGAAGAGGAAGCATACTTATATGGAGTTAAATTAGACGAAGAATAGCATATTTTGTTGAGTTGCCATACTGGGAGACCCTTAAGTTGAGGCATAATTTGGATGTTATGCACATCAAGAAGAACATTTATGATAATGTGCTGGAAACTTTAATGAACATTGAAGGGAAGACGGAAGGATATTGTTAAAGCCCGGTTGGACTTGACAGGAGATGGGAATATAGAAAGAGATCCACTTAATACATAGTGGTGATAAATATATCGTGCCTCTTGCATGCTGTACTCTCACGACCCGATACCTACCCTATGCGGATCTCGTGTCACAAGGCCGACCTTATAGTCGTCCCTACTTTTTCCATTCTTTGTATCAATGATGACAATAAACAATGAGAACATAACATTAAATTGTGGAAGTCTTAATACAAAATATTATTCAATGACTAAAAAATGTAACTAACAATAAACTAAACATAAAACCCCTTTTAGGTGGCGACTACATGGGAGAGACTACATTATTCTATCATGCTCCTCAACTGTCTCCCTAAGCTCCTGATCTCTTACAGTGGTTCTGTAGCATACCCACCCGAAAAAATAGTAAATGGGGTAAGCTAACAACGCTCAGTAAGTAAAAGCCTATCTCCAATACGGGTTAGAGTTAACATAAAAAAAATGAACTCAGAGGGTAACATGATATCCAGTCATTAAAATAGTTGCAGTTAACAGTAAAATGCCACAATGGCCAATAAATAGTAAGGCACAATAAACAAGTATGAGTAATGGTGTCGTGAATATGGGAAAAGCTCAATCATCACTTTCAACATAAATTTACTGCCATAATAATTCGGTCACAATCAAATCTAATAAATAAGAAAACTATCGACATAGAATTATTCATAGGGAAATAAAAACATCCTATGAATCCAATAACGTCAATCATAACAGTCAAACATGAGTGATGCATTTACTCTGTTTAGGGTTTGGCAGATCCTCGATCTTTTGGGGGCCCGGCATACCCCCCTTTTAACTCACTGCGTAAAAATGCCATCATTGTCATGTGTCCGTTCACAGACTCGACCCGTAGGTCCCATAAGTCGACCCGTAGGTCCGGTCAGTCAGATAGCATCAGATGGATATTGTGATTGAGCACAAAATCCGGTATTTATCATAAATCAGGATTCTCTCATAATTCCATAATAAGTGTATAAGGTATGGAATATCATGCAGTAACATACAATGATAGGCCTTTCAAAGCACAGTATAATAAAGCAATCATGAGATAACAGTCAATAAGCATCCACCAGATAGGACAATATCAATGGTGGGACAATAGCAGTGGGTACGTACATGAGTACAAAATTTTGGTAGCAATAGAAAGAATGTGGCTTGAAAAACCACGTATAAGAGATAAGAGTTTACTTACCTTATCAGTGCGTCCTAGTATTCCGTAACTTTTCCCTTTCCCTTTGACTTACCTATACACCAATAAACACGTCTTAATTTTAATGTCATTTATCAACTTGTACACCTCACTACTCTAAGTATCTCTTTTACTAATTTAGGCCTTCATGATTTTCAATTTGGACTTCTATACTGAAAGGGCAAACTGGTCATTTTACAAGTCTTTATTTTTCGGGTTCTGTTTTCACAAGTTAGACTTCACTATTGAGTCCAAAAGGTTTGAAATAATACAAATTCACTATTTACTTAACTCAATCGGAGTCTATTTGACTCACATTTGACTTAGGGATATTTTGGTTATTTTGGCATTTCTATGGGTAATTTATTTTTTGGGACTCCGTCTCGTGAAACAGGCCTTACCATTAGGTCTAAAATAGCAAATTTACACTATTCACATGACTCAATTGAACATCAGAACTAATTAAATTACTAACTAAATTACTTTAAGTAATTTAATTATAATATATATATATATTGTGCTAAAGAACATATCTGTATAACATTTGCAAATCCCATGTATGTGTATGTTAGTATCTGAATGAATTACTTTTTATTTGCACAACTTTTCGCTCCCTTCTCTACTATATCAGTAGACCGACAATCCTCTTTATATCTCCACAAAATCATGAACCCAATATGATAAAAATCACACCCCACTACTCCTAAATCCCTCATGGCCACCACCCACTTCTCTTTCAACTGCTAGTAAATGCCAATATCATCTGATTGTTGTTGTTGAACATCACCAGTCCCAGAATTAATTCCATTCGTGAGCATCACACGGCCATCCTTGAATTCCCATCCATCATCATCGCCATCAAATTCCTCGTTTCCACTGTCCAATTTCCGAGTTTAAATTTAGCCCATCAAAATTGAATCAAATACACTATGGTTTAAAGTGGATGCCTTTCAATCCAAATTCAATCTATCTAAATTCGAGTTGAACCTATTTGAATTTAAATTCAGCTTTGCTCTGCTACCTCTGATTGTATAGATTTGTAATAACATCAAAATCCCACCATTTAAATAACTATTCAATCTATTTTTAACATTACCACATGCTTATTAGCAAAAGAATCCTTAGCATCAACAACTGATGGATCGACCACATCATCCTCGTCCTCTTCATCGTTGAATAAGGACAACGGCAGATCTCCCTTTTGGCTTCACCCATCTAGTCCTCTCCGATTCAATCCAACTGGAGACTGCATGTTGGTATTGATAGGTTGGAGCGAGATTTGTATTCAACGAAATCACCCCATCTATCGTCGTTGGTAGTGGGGGCGATTGGTTCGTCGATCTTATTGGAACGGAAAGTAATCTAGGTCAGGGATTTGGCCATTGATCTGGGCAGTTCGATGGCATTGTTGAGGCTTGGCAGTCTCAGATCTAGACTATATTGGTGGTGTCTCCAATGCGGAAATGGTTGGAGGTAATGGTGGTCTGTTGATGGTGCACGGTGCAAAAACTATTAGAGGTAATGGTGGTTTGATGATGGTGGGGCGTTGTTTCGTTGATGACGGCGAGGTTAGCATGAAGCTGCATTATAGGGCCATTGAGGGACGCTCCTTTTGGGTTTGGATTTTGGCGTTGGTGGCTAGGGGAAAGAGGGGAAACAGTGCTGAATTCCCGGTTCTTCAGCTTTCTATACGTTACATTTCCAAATCCCACATCGTTGTCATTTTCTCAAATTTTAACCCCTTCCTTTCATTTACTTTTGTGTTAATATAATTTGTAGATTATATATATATATATATATACTTTATTTCAACACATAGGCATATATACATATATCATGATTTTTATTTTATTTTTTATTTTTTTTATTTTACTTTTATTTAAATATTCGTTAATGGCTTGCTCGGGTATCGCCCGGGCATTATCCGTACATTCGAACTATTGAGATTCAAAAACCGTTCATTTTATTCAATGTTATGACGTAAAGCCCTAATGGCTCGGGTCTACATGGTTCGCTCGGTTACAATTTGGGTCCGGGTATTACATTCTACCCCCATTAAAATGAGTTTTGTCCTCAAAACTCGAATGTCCATAATCTAAGAAACTCCATGATCTCCTCATACCAATTTCATTATCATAGTCCCCTTTTTAATCTGTCTCTTGGACTTATTTCTAGTATTCAGATACTATATTCTCAAGCAAGGAAATTTATTTATACAAGTTCATAGTTCTTCTGTTTTTCCTCTTTGTTTTAATTCAACATTGGATTTGAAAGTAAAGGGTTTGACATTTTAACTTCCTCGAGACCTTTACTTATTGTCTCCACAGTTAAGTATTAACATCCCCATGCGTATTTCTTTAGTTCTTAGATCTATGGTTAGGGGTTTATCACTTTCATTACTCATCCTGAGTCATCTTTTCAGTAACTTGACTATCTCTCCTAGTTACTAGTATCTTGACTAGTTTCATGTCTAGTCATTATATTCATCTCATTTGGTATTAGGTCATGATTACCTTACTGTTCATGGTCTCTTAACATCCATTGACATCATATGGCGCATTATGTGCCATGTAAAGGTATCTAGTACCTTGGTCTTCTCTTTTCTATTTGTTTCTTTGGTTGTGGTCATAGGAAGTCAATGGTGTAACTCGACTACACCACTTTTCACTTTGAAAGTGTTTTGAGCATCTCATTCAAGTAGTTTAAGTTTTACTAAGGACAAAGTTCTGGATAGATTCACATTATTCAACTTGAATTTATAGAGAGGCTTAGTATAATAATTTGGAAGGAAATGTTTGGATTTTCATCTGTCCGAATCTTATACACAAGCTGTCTTTCAAAAAAAAAAAATTTCTCACATTTTTTTTTTTTTTGGTCATGAATCCTACCTTGAATTCACTACATGAGTTCGGTTGCAAGATTTGTAAAGTTACTCATTTAAGTTTCTTTTTGTATTATTCATTGGCATACCTACTTTTGTTTTCACATGCATTTTGAGGAAATCAGTCCCTCCATTTTTTTTTTTTTTGGACTGGTACGAAGGCTTTTTACAATTGAACTTTTCTCAAATTTCTCATTCCTTCATAGATTAAAGTATGGTGCATA
Organism: Nyssa sinensis; assembly: GCA_008638375.1. NCBI lineage: Eukaryota > Viridiplantae > Streptophyta > Magnoliopsida > Cornales > Nyssaceae > Nyssa > Nyssa sinensis. Next base: position 13,120,343 of record CM018042.1, on the reverse strand, counting down.
TACTTAGAAAGTTTAGGGTAGTCTTTTAGCCCAGTCGCTGATTCTTTATGTGACAATCTACTTCGAAAGTGTTCTTAACGGTGTTATCATATTTGGTTTACCTTGAATATGATAACCCAATCACTTATCTTTGCTCAGAAGGGTTGTTCAAATATCTCATTTCTTATGCTCATCATCATATTCAGTTTGTCATCATATATTACATTTATCTCCCCAGCCATTATTCAACTTTTTCAAATTTGTTCTTTCAAGAACTTATTCAACCGTATAAGGAGTTCCTTATACATTCTGTGACTTCATATCATATTTCAGGATTGTTCACATCAATTAGTCATCCCATCATTTTATCGTTACATTTGACATTCCAAGTTTATCAAGATTATGTCAAGTTTTTCCCACCATGGAATTTCTCTACTTCCTTAGTTTCACATATTTAATTACTCTTACTTTCTACCTCAATCTTAATTGTTCTCGTAGTATCTCAAAGAATTATGTATCACTTTGGCACAGTTGTTGTCTTCACCAGTTTTTCTAGACATTAAACCACAATTTTCGTCTCTTTAATTGTCAGATCACGTTGATCCTCAAAATTCATTTGTAGTCATCAACCATTTATCTTTTGACATAGATTCAGCTAACTCAATAAAGTATCACCCACAATTGGGTCATATTGTCACCTAGATCAACAAAATCCATTGAAATTTTCCCAATGATCATTCATCATATCTTAATCTCCTTTAGAACCATCACATATCATAATGTTCACTTGATAGTCTCGTTCAATCAGTATTTGCCTCCTAATGATCCGTTTGTTTTTACCCTATATGACTCACTCAAGAATCCTATATTTCCGATATGTTATCAATCCATCTAGAGTCTCAAACTCCTTATGTTACTATTCATTAAGTCTTTCTCAGACCATCTTTCATATAGATTTGTTTTTAAATCCACCAACTTTCTAAGATTTCACAATCCCAACTCTATGTCACCTTATATCTTCCAAAAGAGCATTAACTGTTGCCCTTGCTCAAATGATAGTTTTCCCAATTCATTGATTAATTCACAGTTTAATAACTTAAGAGTCATAACCTCGACACTGGTATGATTCTTTCCAAGAATTCTTAACCTTTGCCCTAAAGCATACTACTTTCTCCCAATAGTCACCATTAATTTGATCATCTTAATCATTCAAGAAATATCAAAGTCAGTCATACCATAGTCTTTCCCAAAGACTATTAACCTTAGTATTTAAACAAGCTATTGTCCCCAAAAGTCACCAATCATTTAACTATTTAAATCATCAGATTCTTAGTTTCTTTAAAGGTATCTAATCGGTTACTAACCCTGTACTTATGATCTGTACCTCATCTGCTCTATATATATCATTCATGAATAATAATTTCCTCATTGTACCTCATAAATCATATATCATATCAATTGCATGGTTTCTCTAAATGATTTACTACCAGTTCAGTCTTTACAATCATTTAGATCACATTGATATCTAACAATTATTCAGAATCATTTATCATTTACCTTCATTTAACTTGATAGAGTATAGACTAAAATTGGATCATACATCATCTTAGATCACAAGATTCATTGAATGTCTTCCTAATCTTTATTTATCATGTGTCAGCCTCTTTTCAAAATCATCACATTTTATAAAGTTAATCCTGACAATCTTGCTCATTTAGTAATTGTCTTCAAAACTCTATTCATCTTTACCCTATCAGGGTCTACTTGTAACTTACTCAAGAATTTTTATACTTATGGTACATCATTAATTTATTTAGAGTATCAACTCCTCCTGTAATTATCCATTAAGTTTTCTTCAGACTATTTCTCATTCAAGAAGTCTTATTTATTTATCTATAACCTTTATCGAAAGTGTCATTCCTCAAGAATCCTCATCGTTTATCTTTAAACATGCTACTATTCTCTAAAGGTCACTATTTACTTAATCATCTCAATTGTTCAAGAATCACCGATTTCCATCATAACATATAGTCTCTTCCCCCAATATATAGTATTCATCAATGATAATCCTCTTGATGGTATTGAAACAATTAATATGTAACCTAGGGGTTCTGTTTCTAAGTTCAACTTAGGAGTAAATGCAGGAACTATAAATCAAATATTTAAAAAATATATTGGCAAATTATAAGCAACTGGAAAATACCTACGACTACTGGTACAGTAGCCTGATCATCTCTCGATGGTGTTTTTGAGACATTATCCTTAGTGGACTTTTAGGCAGTTGGGGTATTTAATTATGCCTCTATCGTTAGAATTGACCCTTTTTGGCAAATTCCTTCCCGCCTCATTTTCTGGTCTTTGTTGGTGCCACTACTTCATTGTAAGTGGTCAACTACTGGGGCCTGATTCTGGGTAGAGCCTTGGTGAACTCTTTTCATAAGGCGTTCTTTTATGTTGAATTGATCTATCTGATCCATCTCAGTCAGATGATTTCTAACTATCGGCGTGTTCTTGGTGTTAACCTTTTTTGTAAAGGATAACCAGTCAATGTATACGTAAAATAACCATCAGTGTTCACATAAAAGTCTAACTTAGTAATGTCAGTGTTATCTATCGACTGACTCTTAGACTTTAACAGTTCTAATACTCTAATCCTGTCTCCCATGACTCACTAGCACCTAATCCGATACCCACCCTATGCGGATCTCGTGTCACGGCGCCGACCCAATGGTCGTCCCTACTTTTTCTATTCTTTGTATCAATGATGACAATAAAAAATGTGAGCATAACATTAAATTGCGGAATTCTTAATAGAAAATATTGTCCAATGACTGAAAAATGTAACTGACAATAAACTAAACATAAAACCACTTTTAGTTGGCAACTACATGGAAGAGACTACATTATTCTATCATGCTCCTCAACTGTCTCCCTAAGCTTTTGATCTCTTACTGTGGTTCTACAGCATACTCACCTAAAAAAATAGTAAGTGAGGTGAGCTAACAACGCTCAGTAAGTAAAATCCTATCTCCAATACAGCTTAGGGTTAACATAAAAAAATATGAACTCAAAGGGTAACATGTATCCAGTACATGAAACAGTTGCAGTTAACAGTAAAATGCACAATACCAATGAAAAGTAAGGCACAAAACATTATGAGTATGGTGTCATGAATATGGAAAAAGATCATAAGTCACAGTCAACATAAATATACTACCACAATATATTCGTCACCAGTCAAATCCACCTAATCAGGAAAACTATTGACATAGAATTATTCATAGGGAAATAAAAACATCATATGAATCCAATAACGTCAATCATAACAGTCAAACATAAGTAATGCATTTACTCTGTTCAGGGTTTGGCAGACCATCAGTCTTTTGGGGGCCCAGCATATCCACCCTTAACATGAATGCATATATAATGCCCTTTTAACTCATTACGTAGAAACGCCATCATTGCTATGTGTCTGTTCACGGAGTCAACCCGTTGGTCCCATAAATCGACCCGTAAGTCCTATAAGTCGACCTGTAGGTCTGGTCAGTCAGATAGTATCGGATGGATATTGTGACTGAGTAGAAAATCTGGTATTTATCATAAATTAGGATTCTATTGTAATTCAATAAGAAGTGTATAAGGTATGGAATATCATGCAGTAACATAAAATGATACGCCTTTCAAGGCACAATACAATAAAGCAATGATGAGATAACAGTCAATAAGCATCCACCAGATAGGACAATATCAATGGTGGGACAATAGCAGTGGGTACGTACATCAGTACAAAATCTTGGCAGTAATAGAAATAATGTGGCTTGAAAAATCACGTATAAGAAATAAGAGTTTACTTACCTTATCAGTGTGTCCTAGTATTCCGTGACTTTTTCCATTCCCTCTAACTTGCCTATGTACCAATAAACACTTCTCAGATTTAATGTCATTTATCAACTTATACACCTCGCTACTCTAAGTATCTCTTTTACTAATTTAGGCTTTTATAGTTTTCAATTTGGACTTCTATACCGAAAAGGAAAAATGGTCATTTTACAAGTCTCTATTTTTCGGGTCCTATTTTCACAAGTTGGACTTCACTATTGAGTCTAGAAGGTTTGAAATAATACAAATTCACTATTTACTTAACTTAATCGGGGTCCGTTTGACTCACACTTGACTTAAGGGTATTTTTGTCATTTTGTCATTTCTACATGTATTTTATTTTTTGGGACTCTGTCTCGTGAAACGGACCTTACCACTAGGTCCAGAAGGTCCAAAATAGAAAATTTACACTATTCACATGACTTAATTCGACATCGAAACTAATTAAATTACTAACTAAATTAATTTAAGTAATTTAATTATATATTATATATTATATATTATATTTTATATATATATATATATATATTGTGCTAAAGAACATATCTATATAACATTGGCAAATCCCATGTATGTGTATGTTAGTACCTGAATGAATTACTTTTTATTTGCACAGCTTTTCGTTCCCTTCTCTACCATATCAGTAGACCAACAATCCTCTTTATATCTCCGCAAAATCACGAACGCAATATGATAAAAATCACACCCCACTACTCCTTAATCCCTCATGGCCACCACCCACTGCCCTCCAACTGCCAGTAAATGCCAATATCATCTGATTGTTGTTGTTGAACATCACCAATCCAAGAATCAATTCCATTCGTGAGCATCACACGACCATCCTTGAATTCCCATCCATCATCATCGCCATCAAATTCCTCATTTCTACCGACCAATTCCGAGTTTAAATTCAGCCCATCAAAATCCAAATCAAATGCACTATGGTTTGATGTGGATGCCTTTCAATCCAAATTCAATCTATCTAAATTCACGTTGAACCCATTTGAATTGAAATTCAGCCCATCTTCATCCTTGCTCTGCTACCTCTGATTGTACAGATTTGTAATAACATCAACATCCCACCATTTAAATAACTATTCAATCCATTTTTAACATTACCACATGCTTATCAGCAGAAGAATCCATAACACCAACAACTAATGGATCGACCACATCATCCTCGTCTTTTTCATCGTTGATTAACGACAGCGGCAGAGCTCCCTTTTGGCTTCACCCGTATAGTCATCTCCGATTCAATCAAACTGGAGACTATTGGTATTAATAGGTCAGAGCGAGATGGGCATTCAACGAAATCACACCATCCATCGTATTCGGTAGTGGGGGCGATTGGGTCGTCAATCTTATTGGATTAGACAGTAGTCTGGGTCGGGGATTTGGTCGTTGATCTGGGCAGTTCGATGGCATTGTTGAGGCTGGGCAGTTTCAGATCTGGACTGTGATGGTGGTGTCTCTGGTGTGAAAACGGTTGGAGGTAATGGTAGTCTGTTGATGGTGCACGGTGTAGAAACTGTTGGAGGTAATGGTGGTTTGATGATGGCGGGGCGTTGTTTCGTTAATGACAGCGAGGTTGGTAGTGAAGCTGCGTTACAAGGCCATTGAGGGACGCTCCTTTTGGGTTTGGATTCTGGCGTTGGTGGTTGGTGTCACAGGGTCAACTTTTTCGCCCAAATTTTTGCCCCTGTGCGGCGTCAAGACCCCTGCCTTGACCAGCCAACCACGCAACCCCCAAAGGAAACAGAACCCCTAGAATAGGATTCCACCACCGTTGCGTCTACACAATTCAATTGCAAACACGAATAGAGACACACACAGAGAACACAGCTCTTTACAGGAAACTCTTCCCAACCTTTTATTCACTATATACTCATATGAATACAAAGGACTTGCCCAAAGGCTACAAAAATAGACTCTCCCTCACAGATTCGTCCACACCCCTTGTGTATAACTCTCTATACACTTCTGTGTCAAATACAAGAGACCTTGCCCCCTTTATATAGGCAGAGATCTCAACCGCTCCATGTGACATGCACATGGCATGCAGTTGCCCCCAACTGCTAGGGTTTGTCACAGGCTGCCACCTGTGCTGTGCAGTTGCGCCCCAACTGCTAGGGCTTATCTGAAGCCTTGGATACGTGCCACCTGTGAGGATCCGTGCCTCACTTCACCGCACACCATAGGGGCCCTTGGATCAGCGTGCCACCTGTGAGGATCCATGCATCCATTGTCGCACACAATGTGAGCCATTGGATCATGCCAGCATAGCAGGCAGTTGCCTTGCGCCCTCTGTCAGCCCGCAACTGCCTTGCGCCCAGCAACTGCCCCGCAACTGCCTTGCACAACTGCCCTGCGCCGCAACTGCCTTGCGCAACTGCCCTGCGCCGCAACTGCCTTGCGCCCAGCAACTGCCCTGCGCCGCAACTGCCTTGCGCAACTGCCTTGCGCAACTGCACCGCAACTGCCCTGCAACTGCCTTGCGCAACCGCCTTGCGCCCAGCAACTGCTCAGCAACTGCCTTGTGCAACTGCCTTGCGCCCAGCAACTGCCCCGCGCAACTGCTCTGCAACTGCCTTGCGCCACAACTGCCAGCCCCGAGCCCACACTCAAGGACATGGCCGTATGCTGTCAGTCTTGCACCCACGCACCACTTGACCCAACCCAAGTTTCCGTCTTAGCCCTCATTGCCAAGCCATGCCCCCACACGCCTTGGTCTTCCTTAGCCGCATAGGCCACTCGCCCATGGGCGCTTCGAGGAGGTACTCCCCCCTATATATGTCAAATGACAATTTGTCCACCTGACAGGAGTGGATACAACCACTTGCAACATCAGTTCTTCCCCCTGTGTGCATCTGCCTTGCCAAAGGCCGCCATGCACCAAACTGTTCACAAGCCAACCGGCTGCACCAACTCTTAAACGTCTAAGTATCCCTCCAATACTTAGAATATTTTTGAGATATCCCATCTCTAGAAAGTCATTCCCACTTCCGAATTTCATTCTACTCTTGAATAAGATTCCAAGTTCCGAATACCTTTCCGCACTTGAATAACATTCCAAGTCTGAATGTTATTCCAAGGCATAGCATGCCTCCCTCATGCCCATGCCAATGCCAATGCCACCAAGGCCGGACATGCCTCCCCATGCCCCAAGCCACCGTGTCAAGTGTAAAAGGGTCTAACAAACCACCCCCACTTGAAGAGTCCGATGCCCTCATCGGATTATTCCAAGGCTACTCTCACTGCACTTGGAGAACTGCACCAATGCTGCGCCTACAAACGGCCCCAAACAGCACCATGCCGCACTGAACCTTGAACACATCAAAGCCCACCGCCTTTATCAACTGTAACTGCTATCACGAACACCCACTGTTCTGACTCCTCGCAGCCACCATGCCACAAGCGCTCACCGCCTATGACTTCCAAGTCTGAGCATTTGTTGAAGAACCCTCCTGGTTACTTCTGCCACAGAGTTGGCCACTGTCTCAAGCATCACCCTGCTCTTAACAGATTGCCACGGACATGCACTGTCCATGACCATGCTTGGTCCCTCCCCAAGCTCCAACAGCCGTCACTGTCTCACCATTGCTGCCTCGGACACGTCTGTCAACCACAGCACTGCACTTGTTCAAGCCCCACTGCACCGCTACAGCCACTGCTTCTGAACAAGTTCTTGGGAAATTTCCACCAACAGAGCCCCTTGTTGGTAGTTAAGGGTTGTGAGGGCCTTTCCCATGGCCAACACACCCTCTGCCGCAACTCTTCACTCCCCTGAGTGCAGGTCTTTCTCGACCTGAATGCAGTTCAACAGCACCATCGGGTTCACTCGAACGGCAGCACCATCATCCGACTCTGATGACCCATCATCAGAGCTCTCACGCACCAGTGCAGCAAGCTTTTCCCTCGCTGGACAGTCCTTCATCCGGTGTGGTCCCTTGCAAATGAAACAGCCACCAGCCCACGGCTTCTTTTGGTCTGCTGCCTCCGCTTTGCCCTTGTCCTTGCCCTTCTCCGCCTCTGTCCCACCCTCCTTGGCCTTGCCCGAAGACTTGTCAAACTTCTTGGGCTTGCCGGTGGTAGAGTTGGATTTGTCAAGCGACAAGTCCACCAAACTGTCTGCTGCTGCCACGGCACTGGGGAGATCTCGAACTCCCCTTCTTCTCAGTTCTGCCTGAGCCCATCCTTGCAGCCCCGACATGAAATTGAACAGTCTGTCTTCCTCAGACATGTTCTTCACATCCAGCATCAATGAACTGAATGTTTTGACATACTCACGCACTGTCCCGGTGTGCTTGAGTCGTCGCAGTGCATCTCGAGCCACCCAACTCGAGTTGGCAGGAAGAAACTACTCCTTGAGTTCCTTCTTCAGATCTGCCCAAACTCTGATCTCCGGCCGTCCCTCGTCTGCCACGCGAGTACGCCACCAAAGCTTGGCGTCACCAGCCAAGTACATGCTGGTCATGGTGACCCGTTCACCATCAGGAATATGGGCAGCAGTGAAGTACTGCTCCATGTCCCATAGGAAGTTCTCAAGGTCCTTGGCACTCCGAACACCGTTGAATGCCTTCGGTTCTGGCACCTTGACCTTCCTTGCACCATCCTGCCCGCCAGTCTGATGCATGGCCCGTTTGATCAGACCCATCTCCTCCTCTATGCCGCGCAGAGAGTCCTTCGTTGAGTCTGCCAGCGCACCCACATCACTGAGCATGTCGTTCAGCCGACCACTAAAGTCAGAGATGCAGTCCTGCAGTCTCACCTTCAACTCCTCCACTTCCAGTGCAATTTGTTCGCACTGAACAGCAAGAGATGATGCCCCGTCTGTCAAAGGAGCCCCGACGAAATCTTCGAGTCTAGTAACCCGTTCTCGTAGTGCCTCACCCGCAGCGCCACCAGCCATGGTCGTCACAACCTGGCTCTGATACCAATTGTCACAGGGTCAACTTTTTCGCCCAAATTTTTGCCCCTGTGCGGCGTCAAGACCCCTGCCTTGACCAGCCAACCACGCAACCCCCAAAGGAAACAGAACCCCTAGAATAGGATTCCACCACCGTTGAGTCTACACAATTCAATTGCAAACACGAATAGAGACACACACAGAGAACACAGCTCTTTACAGGAAACTCTTCCCAACCTTTTATTCACTATATACTCATATGAATACAAAGGACTTGCCCAAAGGCTACAAAAATAGACTCTCCCTCACAGATTCGTCCACACCCCTTGTGTATAACTCTCTATACACTTCTGTGTCAAATACAAGAGACCTTGCCCCCTTTATATAGGCAGAGATCTCAACCGCTCCATGTGACATGCACATGGCATGCAGTTGCCCCCAACTGCTAGGGTTTGTCACAGGCTGCCACCTGTGCTGTGCAGTTGCGCCCCAACTGCTAGGGCTTATCTGAAGCCTTGGATACGTGCCACCTGTGAGGATCCGTGCCTCACTTCACCGCACACCATAGGGGCCCTTGGATCAGCGTGCCACCTGTGAGGATCCATGCATCCATTGTCGCACACAATGTGAGCCATTGGATCATGCCAGCATAGCAGGCAGTTGCCTTGCGCCCTCTGTCAGCCCGCAACTACCTTGCGCCCAGCAACTGCGCCGCAACTGCCTTGCGCAACTGCCCTGCGCCGCAACTGCCTTGCGCCCAGCAACTGCCCTGCGCCGCAACTGCCTTGCGCAACTGCACCGCAACTGCCCTGCAACTGCCTTGCGCAACCGCCTTGCGCCCAGCAACTGCTCAGCAACTGCCTTGCGCAACTGCCTTGCGCCCAGCAACTGCCCCGCGCAACTGCTCTGCAACTGCCTTGCGCCACAACTGCCAGCCCCGAGCCCACACTCAAGGACATGGCCGTATGCTGTCAGTCTTGCACCCACGCACCACTTGACCCAACCCAAGCTTCCGTCTTAGCCCTCATTGCCAAGCCATGCCCCCACACGCCTTGGTCTTCCTTAGCCGCATAGGCCACTCGCCCATGGGCGCTTCGAGGAGGTACTCCCCCCTATATATGTCAAATGACAATTTGTCCACCTGACAGGAGTGGATACAACCACTTGCAACATCAGTTCTTCCCCCTGTGTGCATCTGCCTTGCCAAAGGCCGCCATGCACCAAACTGTTCACAAGCCAACCGGCTGCACCAACTCTTAAACGTCTAAGTATCCCTCCAATACTTAGAATATTTTTGAGATATCCCATCTCTAGAAAGTCATTCCCACTTCCGAATTTCATTCTACTCTTGAATAAGATTCCAAGTTCCGAATACCTTTCCGCACTTGAATAACATTCCAAGTCTGAATGTTATTCCAAGGCATAGCATGCCTCCCTCATGCCCATGCCAATGCCACCAAGGCCGGACATGCCTCCCCATGCCCCAAGCCACCGTGTCAAGTGTAAAAGGGTCTAACAGTTGGGGAAAGAGGGGAAACAGTGCTGAATTCCCGGTTCTTCAGCTTTCTATGTGTTACATTTCCAAGGCCCACATCCTTGTCATTTTCTCAAATAATAAGCCCCTCCCTTCATTTACTTTTGTATTAATATAATTTGTAGGTTATATATATATATATATATATATACATACAATTTATTTCAGCACATGGGCATATATAGATAAATCATGATTTTTATTTATTTATTTATTTTATTTTTATTTCAATATTCGTTAATGGCTTGCTCGGGTATCGCCCGGGCATTATCTGTACATTCAAAATATTGAGACTCCAAAACCGTCCATTTTATTCGATGTCATGGCGGAAAGCCCTAACAGTTCGGGTCTACATGGTTCGCTCGGTTACAATTTGGGTCGGGGTATTACATGTACGTTATCATCCGACGAGCAAATGAGGATTTGTGAGTGGTTTAAATCGGTGAAGTTCTTAAATGGATATGCATCGAATATATCTCGATGTGTAAATTTTAAAGATGGAAAATATCCGGATTGAAGAGCCATAACTGCTATGTCCTTTTATAACGACTTCTTCCGATTGCAATACATAGATATCTCACCGATGACATATCAACGACATTGATTGAGTTGGGCTGCTTCTTAGAGAATTAAGTGCCAAGACATTGCAGTTGGAACTACTGGAAAAGCTCGAAAGGGACGTTGTCGTGATCCACAACAAGTTGGAAAAGTTTTTCCCTCTAGCTTTCTTTGATGTAATGATCCACTTAGCTATACATTTGCCGCATGAGGCAAAACTTAGTGGACCTGTCCAATACCGTTGGATGTATCCAATAGAAAAGTACATTAAATTTTAATTTTTGTCTTATCTATCCATCCTAACTATTTTAATTTATAACTGATTAATTATTAAAATAGATATTTGCACATATTAAAGTAATGTATGCGTAATAAAGCACAACCGGAAGGGTCACTTGCTGAGGCATACGTTGATGCTGAATGTCTTACGTTTTGCTCTATGCATCTTGAAGATATTGAGACAAGGTTTAATCGTAAAGAACGATATTCTGATAGATGTCTAGGGCAGCAACGAACTGGCCTTGCGGTGTTCACTCAGAATGTGAAGCCAATAGGTGCCTATATATATGAATGGTATCATCCTGAAGACTTGGAAAAAGCCCACTATACCGTGCTCAACAACTGTGAAGAGACATTGCCATACTATGCTAGTACATAAATGTAAGTTACATAAAACATATCTTATTTTATGTAGTAAGTATACAACTGAGCTTTAAAGAGAACATGTTACAGATGTAGAGCAAAGATAAAAAAATATGTTTCCAATATAGTTCAGAGAACGTGTAAGTATAGGTTTCAATTAATTGTAATTGAATTAGTTAATGCATTTGTATTCAATTAATTTTGCACTTTTATTGAATTAATAGATGAAGTTATTGCACCACCAAAAATCGATTGAGACGTACAATCAATTATATGCCTTGGCATGTGGCCCTGATCAAAGGATATCCCGGTACACCGGTTTTATTGTTGATGGTGTTCAATTTCACACGAAGGAACGTGAAGTGCACCGGCGAACACAAAATAGCGGTGTCATTATTCAGGGAGGTTATAAAGCAGGACAAAGTGTAGAGTATTATGGTGTCTTATAATATATCATACAATTACATTACTGCTTTAGTCATTTTGTGTATCTACTTAAATATGATTGGTGGGATGTAAGTAACAAGAAGACTGGAATGCAGATTGATAAGCACTTTATAAGTTTTAATACGTCACGGATGGCATTTAAGGATGATCCGTATGTTTGGCATCTCAAGCAAAACAAGTTTTCTATTTGAAGGACACAAAAATTAGAGGTGAATGGCATGTTCCCAAAAAATAAAGTCTAAAAATGTTTATGATGAACTAGAAGTTCAAGAGGGGGAGGAAGATTTGGAAAGGATTGAGGAGGGATTACAAGAAGAGTCTCAATTTGCCTACAATGGTGTTGTCCAGCATTATCAAAAAGATGTTTCTTCGTATCGGTTGAATAGAACTGATGTAGAACCAGATAACGTCATAACTTCCGACGTCACCAATATCAAACAGTTAGATCTGAGGGATGCATCTTTCATTAATAATGATGATGACAGGGAAAGTGATTTTGAGGATGATACATTGTTAGAGTATTGTACTGAGAATGAAGAAATTTTAAGAACAGGTGATGTTATAGGCTTAGATGAATAATTATAATAGGTGTTACATGTGTTAGGATCAAGTGTAATGGATTTTTAATTTTATGATGTAATGGATTTTATTTTTATGATGTAATGGATTTTCATTTTTATGAAGTAATGAAATTTTATTTTTATACATTCTTTTAGATATGGTAGAACAAGGATCACGCAGACACACACTAGGGTAAGACTCATCGACCCCTTCCCCTAACTAGTGGTATTGGCATGTCTTCTACAGGGTCGGTCGTTCCTGCCATCGATGGTATGCATAGTTTCATTTTTATTAATGATTATATAAATATGGTACTAATTGTTTCGATTTTATTTCTTCTAAAGTTTCAACCACCACCTCTAGACGAGGGCACTATAGGTCGAAGAACCGCAGGTTATAGCTACAAATGGAGGCATCAGTGGGTACCTAGATTCAGATTGAGATACCTTCGGGCTTGCTGAAGCCCATCGATGGGTGGGCACAATAGTTCACCACTGAGGTCGGCATCATTTGCTAACTACACGACCGATTCCATGTTGGTGATTGAAGTTTGGTCACTAATGAGCAGTGACGGGATATTCATGCTCATATCCTAGTATGTCTTTTATTATTGTATTCAATTTAATTTTAACATATCTAATAAAATATTGTTTTAATAATGAAATTCTTTACAGGAGACGTTTGACATCGATCTCTACCTACCACATGTGGTAAAGGTAGTGGACCATTACTTAGGAGTCTGTTTCAAGGACTATCGACACAATCTCTACGTGCATTACGAGGCAGAGGTAGCGGCAGATAGGAATCCTCGCGACAAACCCTATAAGGGGTGACAGTGGAGGATTAGATTTTACTATGCTACCTGTAATATCCCGACCCGGGATACCGGGTCATATGACACGTATTACGAGAATTAACAAAAATAAATAATTAATTTAATTATTAATTAATTAAGGTATAAGAAATATTATATTAATTAAATATTATATGTAAGTGTATAAAGTGAAGTATACATGTATGTATATGGAAGCATGTATGTATGCATGTAGATGAATAAAGTAGAAGGAGTGAACAGTGTGTGAATGTGTGTGTGTGTGTCGGCTGGTGTGTGTGTGTGTTGTCAAGTATATGTGTATGTGTGTATATATGTATATATTATATGTATAAATATCTTGCAACAATTTAATGCAAAGTTGAAAGAAGAAAAGCAAAATTTATGAGATGGGAGGTCTAAAGTAAGGCTATGAAATCAGAGAGAGAGAGAGAGAGAGAGAATGGAGGAGAGAGAGAGAGAGGTCGGCTACTCTTTCTTTAAAACCAAAACATGCAAGCATGTTGTTCTCCTACGAAATAAATCAAACAAGGGAGAAACTGAGAAGCTAAGAAAGGATTCAAAGCAAGAAGAAAGGGAGAAAACCGAAGGAAAAAAGGTGAGAGAACACAAATCAGTATTTTCTCTCTCTAGAATTTCTCTATGTATAAACTGATTTAAAGCTTTCATTTTATATATATGATGTTTAGAACACATTCTAATCATAACGAGCATGAAATTTAAGCTTAAAAACACCTAAGATCACAAGACCCATAAGCTACGGCCATGGATGGACCTTGCTCAAGCAGGTCTGAATCCATGGTGATTAAATCATGTTTGGGTTATTGGAACCTCAACTAGACTCCAAGAGTGTTTTAAAAACCTACACCCGCAACCATAAAGCTCAAGAAATGGACCCCATATGGTGACTTGCAGGTTACGGGTTTGGAAACCAAACCCCTAAACTCTGTGTTAAATCCATTTTCACGAATGGGGAATGAAACCCCTTTAACTAAAGAACAAAACAAGCCAAGCCTCATCGAAAATGGTCAAGAAATGAGCATGAACCGAGGGTAATACAGGTTTAGCTATCGCGACCAAAACCGAGCCTTTAAGCCATATTCGAAGCTTCAAATCGATACAAAAACATGTAATAAGATGTTAGGAAGAGTTTGGAAAAGAAAATAGAGAAAATGGCATTGTAAAACATCACGAAAATCAAACTGAAAAAAATTAGGGTTCGGTGTGAACAGTGTCGATCTCATGGGGAAGACGACACTGTTCGGGTCGGGTCGGGCTATGGTTCGAATCAGGCCTAGGTTAAAACCGGATCCATCCGGTTATGGGTTATTTAAACGGCAACGTTTTGTTTAAACTTTAAAACATCAAGGCTGACGTCATCATGACGTCAGCATTATGTCATAAACCCACTGAACCGGTTGGTTTACAACCAGACCGGACCGGTTCACTTCCAATTTAACTAAACCCTCTGGTTTTCTGTTTTATTTAAAATGAAATAAACCAAGACTTTTGGTTATTACGGATTGACCCCTGGGCTTTAGAAAAATTATACTGAGGCCCAACTGAGGGAAAATTTATGCATTTAGACCCCTGAAAAAATAATTAAATAATTAAATAATTAATTTAATTATTTAATGAATAAGATTAAATTACTATTTTGCCCTTGAGTAATAAATAGAGCAAATGAAGTCCAAATTCAACATATAAATAGTGTATTCTTACTATCTTGGACCTTCTGACCCAATGGTGAGGTCCACAACACGAAATGGAGTCCCGAAAAATAAGACACGTAAAGGGGTAAAAAGACCAAAATACCCCTGGTACCCCTAAAGCCAAAATGAAATCAGAGAAGGTCTAAATTGACTTTTCTTGACATCCCGGACTCAAAAATTGAGTCTGAATTACGAAACGAAGTACAGAAAAATGTGACACGTAAAACGGTAAATGACCATTTTTTCCTTTTACATATAAAAGTCTGAATTAAATGTTAGGAAAGCCTAAACCGACTTTCTTCGACACTCCGGAATCAATGGTAGAGTCTATTCGACCAAAAGAAATGTCTAAAATAAAAAAACATAAAATTTGATGAATAGCATCTGTTAGATGACTATGAACTGAAATATTGCCAAAGAACTAAACTGAGGCAAGTACAAGAAGTGAAATACGAAAAGACACGACACGTAAACATGTCAAATAAATAACTTTAAATTAAAGTTAATGGAACTCCCAGAAGAATATGATTGTAGAAATCTGTTTTCTTGACACGTTAAATTGTGTTTTAAACAGAGAATTTAATAGACACAAAAAATGAATCAAGAACGAGAAGTTCCCCCAATGATGACAAGGGCACAAATAGCAAATGATCCGAAACAGAAAGTTTTCTGGGAGAAGCTAGAAAAACAGCTCCAGGTAGTTCTGAAAAATATCCGGATTGCCAAAACAAATGAAGTGGCCTGCGTTCGCCCCTTCATTTACAAGACTATAACCAAGGAGCAACTAGCAGTGAAAAAGATTAAGAAACAGGAGGACACCGAAACGCTGCAAGAATGGCTTCACAGGTTGAAGGAAGCCAAAGGAAAGGCGACTAAATAGATTGAAAACCAGAAGTACGAGGTGAGTAACCCTGTGTTTGAATTGGAGATTTAACTCCATGGATTTGAAAAAGTTCTAAGTTCAAAGATGTGAAGTATTTGAAGTTTCAAATTCAGTATTTACATGATGCAACTTTTAATTGTACTGTTTTATAACTCTATTATGACATGCTCAGTGATTGGTATCTATCATAGTTTTCTTAAAACATATTTCAGCATGTCTAAAGTTTTAAATGCCAAATTATGTTAAATATCCTGAATTTGATAGTTACAAGTATTTGAAGTCCTATTGTAGAAATTATACATTTCATGTTTTTAAATACTCATGAAAGTACCTATTGAAGAAGTTATGTGATAAATGTTTTACAAGATAAACGGTACTAAGTACCACCCCCTATGAAGGTTGAAATCCTTCAGGATTCAACAGTAAATGCCCGGTAGCAGGATCTAATCCCCCAGGCAAATAAGATCGGCAGTATTGGCAGTAAAATGGGAGTCTGGTTCGAAACAGATTCCACCTAATTAAAGAGAAAAGATAACAAAGTGATTTTGGAAATGAAAGTAGGTTTTACCCTCATTTTCAAATACATATTGATGTGATTTAAGTTATATACTTATCTGATGAAGTACGAGTTTTGCTTGGATACCTTAAATGTTTCCAAGTTATTTGAAATGCATATGTTTGAGTTATATACTCTATTTGACGAAGTACGAGCTTAGCTTGAATACTTTAAATGTTTCAAAGCTATTTATTTGAAATGCATATGTTTGAGTTATATACTCTATTTGACGAAGTACGAGTTTAGCTTGAATACTTTAAATGTTTCAAAGCTATCTATTTATGAAATGCATATATTCAAGTTATATACTCCATTTGACAAGTATAAGTATAGCTTGAATACTTTAAATGTTTCAAAGCTATCTATTTATGAAATGCATATATTCGAGTTATATACTCCATTTGACAAGTATAAGTATAGCTTGAATACTTAAAATGTTTCAAAGCTATTTGTTTTAAGAATGCATGTACTTTGTATTCTAAATTGTATAAGCAATTGTCAGTGAATGTTTTACAACTCTTATGTACTAAAAACCACTGCTAATTGAAAACCCCATGACGAACACTGGAATTGCTCACAAGCTTAGATTAGCTTACCCGGACTTTGTTCGGACCCCCCTTTCAGGTGATGCAGCAGACAGGGTCTTAAGGACAACGACGACGAGTCTAGCTGTTTTTGGAAGGATATGTTTAAGTAGTTTCTCTTGAAAAACCTATGAACATTAGTAGTACGTTTTGTATTAATAGATAAAGTAAGAATATGTAATAAGCCCTCAGGGCAACTGAATATGTATTGTATCGATGTATGAAGTCTTTAAGTTTTCGTTATACTCTGAATGTGTAACCATGTATGCTATGTATGGAACAGCAGTATCGGACGGATGTGCATGATTTAAAAATGAGAAAAGAAAAGAAAAAGTTTTTCACGCTTCCGCAATCATGTGTAGCACATCTATTCGATACCGCTGCAGATGCGAGCCTTGTCTCGGTGCCTTCAGGTCTCGGGGCGGCGGTCGCGATCCGGTAATCCGCACGGGGTGGGTTTTGGGTCGTGACACTACCGATTCTCTAGTGATGCATTTCAGGTAAATATTATCATAATTAATTTTGTTGTATGATAAATCATTGTCATTTACA
Source organism: Nyssa sinensis (assembly GCA_008638375.1). Taxonomy (NCBI): domain Eukaryota; kingdom Viridiplantae; phylum Streptophyta; class Magnoliopsida; order Cornales; family Nyssaceae; genus Nyssa; species Nyssa sinensis. The sequence goes on along the minus strand of CM018042.1, from coordinate 13,102,718 downwards.
CTAACCTTCTTTGTTGGCTAAGTGTAAGAAGTTAGCAAGGAAAATAAAGAGAGCAGAAGCAATCAAAAGGTGACCCATTATGGTGGATCATAATCTTTGTAGGTATAGGCATGAGACGGTAAGTTAATAAATGTATCAAGTTTTTACTGTAATAACTTTTAAGGAAATAAATCTTTACAAGCTACTATTAATTTGCTGCAGCAAGACCAGGAGACCGGTGCACCACCTGGCCCGATTGATTTGTGGCACAAAACGCATTACAACCCTAAGAAGGGTTGGGCTAGGCCTGAAGCTCAGAGGTTTTATATAAGTTATTTATGTATATATACTAGTATTACTAATTAAATATTAATCCAAAATTATAATCGTAGTAACATATATTTAAATTTTTATAAAACGATATGGTCCATCTGCGTGCTCAATCGACCCCTGAGGGTAAGGATCTGTCGACTGATGACCAGATATGGGAGACTATTCTGGGCAAGAGGTGCAGATATGTGCATAGCTTAGGGGATGGGATGCAGCCGAAGCATCGTCCTCTACCGTTGAAAGCGATGTTAGGTAGTAAGTTTTTAAAATTACTTTCCTGGCTTTATAATTAATAGAAAATGTGATGTTAATAGAAAAATACCGGATATCAGCCTAACGGCCTAGAAACCCCATTACACATTTCAAATATGACAAAATAGACTTGCATGACCATACGGCAATCGATTCGGATGACTAATTTGAAACCTCTATAACTTTTCGCTCCAAAAAGGCCCATTTTGGGGTTTCGACAGACCAAAACACCAAATATTATCCTAACAGCATAGAAACCCCATCACACATGTCAAAAATTACAAAATGTACTTGCACGAACTTACGACAATCAGTTCGGATCACCAGTTTGAAATTTATGCAACTTTTCACTCCAAAAAGGCCTATTTGGGGTTTTGAAAAACCAAAACACCGGATATCGGCCCCATCACACACCTTAAAAATGATAAAATAGACTTACACAAACTTATAGAACTCGATTCGGATCATTAGTTTGAAACTTATACAACTTTCTACTCCAAAAAGGCTCATTTTTGGGTTTTGACAGACCAAAACACCAAATATTGACCTAACAGACTAGAAACCCCATCACACACTTCAAAAAGGACAAAATATACTTACACGAACTTATGGCAATCGGTTCGGATCACTGGCTTGAAACTTATGCAACTTTTCACTCCAAAATGGTCCATTTTGAGGTTTTTACGGACCAAAATACTAGATATCAACTTAACAGCCTAGAGACCCCATCACACACTTTATAAATGATAAAATATACTTGCACAAACTTACAACACTCGGTTTGGATCACCAGTTTGAAACTTTTATAACTTTCCATTCTAAAAAGGTTCATTTTGGAGTTTTGATGGACCAAAATATCGGATATTGGGTTACAGCCTAAAAACCCCATCACACACCTCAAAAATGATAAAATATACTTGCACAAACTTACGACACTTGTTTCGAATCACCGGTTTGAAACTTATGCAACTTTATACTCCAAAAAGACCCATTTTTGAGTTTTAATGGAACAAAATGCCAGATTTTGGCCTAACGGCCTTGAAATCCCATCACACACCTTAAAAATGACAAAATAGACTTACACAAACTTACGACACTTGGTTCTGATCATAGGTTTGAAACTTATGTAACTTTTCACTCCAAAAGACCCATTTTGGGGTTTTGATGGACCATAATACAGGATATCTACCTAACAAGCCCAAAACCCCATCACACACCTAACAAATGATGAAATAGACTTGCACAAACTTACGGCAATCGGTCCGGATCACTGGTTTGAAACTTATGCAATTTTTTCGCTCCAAAAATACTCATTTTAGGGGTTTTAATGGAACAAAACATCAGATATTGGCCTAACAGCCTAGAAACCCCATCACACACCTTAAAAATGATAAAATATAACTTCACAAACTTATGACACGTGGTTCGGATCACCAATTTGAAACTGATACAACTTTCCGCTCTAAAACAATCTATTTTTGGGTTTTGAAGGACCAAAACACTGGATATAGGCCTAATGGCCTCGAAACTCCATCATAAACCTCATAAATGATAAAATATACTTCCACAAACTTAGGAAACTCAGTTCGGATCACCAGTTTGAAACTTATGCAACTTTCTACACCAAAAAGGTCCATTTTGGGGTTTTGACGAAACAAAACACTAGATATTGGCCTAACGACCTAGAAACCCCATCACACACCTCAAAAATGAAAAACTATACTTGTATGAACTTACGACAATTAGTTCGGATCACCAATGTGAAACTTATGCAACATTCTGCTCCAAAAAGGCCCATTTTGGGGTTTTGATAGACCAAAACACCATATATCAGCTTAACAGCCTAGAAACCCCATCACACGCCTCAGAAATGATAAAATAGACTTGCACAAACTCACAACACTCAATTTGGATCACTAGTTGTAAACTTATGCAACTTTCTACTTTAAAAAGACCCATTTTTGGGTTTTGACTAACCAAAGCACCGGATATCAACCTAATGGTCTAGAAACCCCATCACATACCCCAAAAATGAAAAACAATACTTGCACAAACTTACGGTAATTGGTTCAGATCACCGGTTTGAAACTTATGCAACTTTCTACTCTAAAAAAACCCATTTTACGGTTTTGATGGACTAAAACACTGGATATCAGCTTAACTGCCTAGAAAGCCCATCACACACCTTACAAATGATACAATAGACTTGCACGAACTTATGACACTCTATTCAGATCACCGATTTGAAACTTATACAACTTTCTTCTCTAAAAAAACCTATTTCTTGGGTTTTGATGGACCTAAATGCTAGATTTCATCCTAATGAACTCAAAACCCCAACACACACCTCAAAAATGAAAAAAATATACTTGCACGAACTTGCAACACTTGATTCTAATCACTGGTTTGAAACTTATGTAATTTTTTGCTTTAAAAATATCCACTATGGGGTTTTGATAGACCAAAATGTCGGATATCAGCCTAACAACTTCGAAACCCTATCACACACCTCACAAATGATAAAATTGACTTGCAAGAACTTATGGCACTCGGTTCGGATCACTAGTTTGAAACTTATACAATTTTTTGCTTCAAAAAGGCCTATTTTAGGGTTTTGACAGACTAAAATTCTAGATATTAGCCTAATGGCCTCAAAACTCCATCACACACCTCAAAATGACAAAATATACTTACACAAACTTATGGCAATCGGTTTAGATCACCAGTTTGAAACTTATGTAACTTTTACTCTAAAAAGGCCTATTTTGGGATTTTGACAAACCAAAATACCAGATATCGGCCTAGCGGCCTCAAAACCCCGTCACACGGCTCAAAAATGACAAATTAGATTTGTACGAACTTACTGCACTCGGTTCCGATCACCAGTTTGAAACTTATGCAACTTTCTGCTCCAAAAAGGTCGCCCATTTTTGGGGTTTTTATAGACCAAAATGCCAGATATCAGCCTAACGACCCTAAAACCCTATCACACACCTCACAAATGATAAAATAGACTTGCATGAACTTATGACACGGTTCGGATCACCGGTTTGAAACTTATGCAAATTTTTACTCCAAAAAATCCCATTTTAGCGTTTTACTGGACCAAAACACCAAATATCAGCCTACCCAACAACCCATCACACACCTCACAAATGAAAAATAGACTTGCATGAACTTACGGCACTCAGTTCGGATCACTGGTTCGCAACTTATGCTACTTTCTGCCATCCTTGCTATTTATGCATGCAAAATTTTTTTATCACAATATTTTTATGTTCATATATATATTTAATGTCATGACCCGTAACTCGTCCTGTGCGGATCAGGGGCCCGTGATTAAGGGTAGTGGCCCGCAAGTGGTCCCCCGCCAAAGGATCTCAAACACTAATTAAATAATCATTAATTGCATACCATGTCATTAGTTAATTTAGTTTTATCATCAGAGTATAGTTGTATATGCCAAAATAAAATAAATGTTTAGTTTACAAATCCTTAAATACCAAAAACATGCCCTAAGACGTGAACACATGGGAGAAATAAGACTAGACTACACTTAGTCTATTACAATGATAGCAAAAGCATCCACCCTACTTGCAAAAGGAAAATTTGTAGCAAAATGTGGCATCTACTCGATGTGTATGCCTGATGATCTTTCTGCAATTTCCTGTCCTGAAAAAAAGTGACATAACTGGAGTGAGCTAACTTAGCCCGGTAAGTAATTTCTTCACTCTGCCATGGATCAGGGTTAGTCCAAAAAAAAGGATATGAACAATAACAAATAAAGATATGATATCACAATAGCCAGTCACCAAAAGTATGAATCAATAGAAATGACCCGTAAGTTCAAAAGGCACATCCCAAGGTAGAATAAGCAAATCGACAATAGGGATTAGCCTATACAATAGTTAGCTGTCATAAATCATAAGATAGCAATTCGAGTCCAAAGATAGGCAAGCAAGTATATCATCAATCAAATAGTATATCAACAGATAATCGAAGGATAGGCTCACAAGATGTATCAATATCCTAAGAATACATCATCAAACATATCCAAAGACAATCTTGCAAGGCATATAAATAATCCAAGAGTGCGTCATCAGAATATCAATAAACGATATAAGATACTAACAGAATATATGATGTCACAAATAGGGCCAGGCTACCCCCAAAAGCGCTCATCCTGGTTCATCCAGGTTCACCCCACTATCGGGCTACTTGATAGCACTAGATCTCTTTACATATATCATGTCCTCTATGCACTAAGTGTTGGGTATCATTCCTAATCACCGACCCGTAGGTCCAAAAGCATTTATAAATCAGATGGACGTTGTAACAGATCATTTTTCTCTGCCTCTTGTTCCTATGGGTTTTTGTGAGGTTGTAGATCATCTTGGCGTTGGTTTAGAGCATTGAGGTGATCTCAAAAGCTTAATTGAGCTTTCATGGAGGTTTTTTGAATTTTTCTTCGTACATGCTCGTGTCTCCATCAAAACCAATGGGGTTTGGTCTGTGATGACCCTCACCTTATGAGGATTCAATCTCGAATCCAAAAATCATTTTAGTGTTCCTTTTGGAGAAATTGGTTTGTAAACCTATAGCTTGTAACTCACTTTTTCATAGCCTTCTCTTTGGTATTTTAGTCATAGCCTCAGGTTTTTATCACTCTTGTAGTGTCTAGTTGAAGTTCTAAGTGTCAAAAATTAGTTTAACTAGGCATCGGTTCAGACTTAGGTTTTGAAGGTACTTCAATGGCGTCCTTCGAATTTTCCTATCTCAGATCATGTCGCTCACTCCTATTTTATTGTAACACACACCACAAGCACATGCATGTACATTTTGAGTCATCAATGGTAATAAAAATGCTATATGAATCATGTTTTCTTAAGAGAGGAAAAATTAGTTTTCAAGGCTTATACCTTCAACAGTGACTTCTTCCTTCTGGCTTATAGCTATTAAAACCTCAATCTCACTCCTTTAAGGTGCATGCATGAGTTCTTTCTTCCTCCTTCTCTTCTTCTTCTTCTTCTTTTTCTTCTTCTTCTTCTCTCTATCTCACTCTATCTCTACACGTATATGCACTCAAACACACACTAACTTCATGCATACTCCAAGTATGAGTTGTGTATCATGCAGCACACACACCTATGATATATATTTATACATGTCATCATATCTATATATATATATATATATATAAGGTTGACCCAGGCTGATGTGTTGCATGTCATGCCATTGGGTGAGGGTGTGGTCCAATAGGATGTTGGCAGCTCAATTTTGAGTATGCGGCATTTGGGACTTATTTGAGTATGTATGTATGTATGTATGTATATATATATATATATATTTTATGGATATATAGAACAAAGTACTTACAACCCAATTGGTGTTCTTTTTGGACTTAAAATCTTGCATCTTTTTGGTCTAGGGTTCAAACCCTTTGGCCATCATTTTGGCCTCATTTTTTTCTTACTTATGCCTTGTTTGGCATCTTAGGTATTATTCGTCAATTTTTGAAATTGTGTCTTAATCGCTTTAAAAACCCTTAGTGCTCTCACCTTACTTTTGATTTTTGTATGCTAAATTTTTACATCGTAAATCTTATCTTTTGTCGTATTATATCGTGTTTTATTTGACAAAAAATTATTTCGCATTTATCGATAAATTTGATTATATTTTATTTTATTCGCATATCATTCTAATTTGCTCAATTTCTCTTCGTATACTAATTTTAACATTTACGGCCTACTAGTTTCAATTTAAAATGTCAAATAAATTAATATATAATTAATCTCATAAAAATGATATTAAAGTAAATTACTTTTCCTAATTGAGTCGGAATATTACATTTAATAAGTGTTCTAATATATATCATTAGATCTTTATTTCATATTGATTGGTATTATTACGCCCCCCCTCGTCTTTCAGTTGTGCATCGAGGCCTATTTTTCTCCTTTGTTTTTTTCTTTTCCTGGACAGCTGTAGTTAAATTTTCTAAGATAATTTTTTATTTTTGTGTTTGTTGAGAAATTATACTTTTACGATTATAAGTAATTCTATATATATATATATATATATGAACGCATTTCTCTTTTAATCTATTCATTTCATAATGTATGGAATTATTTTATATCAGGATAATTGATATATGTTTTATACAAGATTGATACATGTTTTAAATAGGGAATAAAACACAAAAAATAGGGACAATCATGTGTAAAATAGGGCCAAAAAAAATAAACTTTTAGCGACACACAAAAGGCATCGCTAAAAGTGCCACATATGATATTTAGCGATGAATGCTTGGCATCACTAATAATGGATCGTTAGTGATGATTCGCGGTCGTCGCTAATAATTTATTATTAGCGACGCCCATTTTTCGTTGCTAATATCTACATGTGGGACTTGTTTAGCGACGCCTTCTGCGCGTCACCAAAAGTATATTATTAGTGACGCTCATATCATGCATCGCTAATATTTTATTATTAGCAACGCCCAATGATTTTTGTTGTACTATTAACGATGCTTCATTTTATTATTAGCAACGCTCGTCGTACGTCACTAATAGTCACTATTAGCGACATAATATTTATGTCATGTTGCTAAAAATATCAGCGACACTATTATTAGTGACGCAATGGCGATGCACAGATGTACGTCATTAATACTATTTAGCGACACGTAGAGGGATTATTAGCGATGCATACGGGCTTCACTAATAATGCCCTTTCTTGTAGTGTCCTCTCTTGATGAGGTGTTTTATCTCCTACTTCAGACCTTTGCATTCCTTAGTGGTGTGCCCATGCTCTTTGTGGAAATCATAGTATTTGTTTCTATTCCTCGAGTATGGGTTGCTTTTCAGCAGTTTTGGCCACTTCAGGTTTTCACAAGTTTAGACCTGTTGGAGTATGTGAATAAGGGAAGATTTTAATGGGGGTATAAGTTTTGTACCTTCCAAAGTTAGAGTTATTTTGTGCTCTTGATGTTGTTCTCTTGTCGAGGACTCCTGGTTCTCTTTTTATTGTTCCTGTTATCTCTATTTTGAATCTATTTGTCCTTTTAAGCTTGCTCTTTAGCCTTACAGAATGAGGCTTTGGTGTCGTTTAAATTAATATATTTTCATGCTCTCTCTATGAGTATTGCCATATCGGCTATGGGATTCTTAGTTAAAGAATGCTAAAAGCATCCAAGTCTTAGGCCTGAAGTGAGGGCATCCATCAAGAAACTTGAACTGCAATCGTTTATCTCTGTGAGTTTGGTATTGAAACGAGCTACATACTCCCGTAGTGACTCTCCCTTCATTTGCTTAATAGTTAGTAGGAATTTTGGCCCTTTCCTTAACTCTTTACTTGTCAAAAAACGGTCAGTGAACAACCTACTAAGTTCATAAAAGTTATTGATCGAGTTCTAAGGAAGGTTATAGAACCAATTAAGGGCGGTACCCTTCAAACTAGTTATAAAAGTTTGATACATAAAAGTATCGGTAACCCTATACAGAGCCATTGTATGTTGATAATGAGATAGGTGGTCTCTAGGATCATTAGACCCATCGTAAAGAGTGAATTTCATGACAATGGACTTCTTGTGTCGTTCCTCTATTATTATGGTAGGAGTGAACAACATGAAGAACCTTACTGAGAAATTTACTTAACTCATTTTATTCTAGAGGGACGTCGAACCTCGTGGTCGAGATTGTCTGATCTTGGGAATCAGCTATCTCTTCCACCCCCTGAAGGGCCCTTGGTACATTCTATCATGTTATCGATGCCCGTTGGTGGTCATGTCTCATGCTTCCAAGTCCCGGATTCATGGGGGGGATTTGTCTTGTGATGGTAAAAGGGTACTGATCTCCCAAGATTAGTGGACATGGGACTTCGGGAGGCTAAAGTCCTTGATGTGCTGGATTGACTCCAGAGGTCATTAGGATTGGTATTCTCATCCTACTCTGATAATAGAGGGCAGAGTAGAATGATGGGGTTCCTCTTCTAATAGCTGTTAATGATTGAGGATCAGTCCTCACGTGGACGATACCATAGGGGTGCATCGGCTGCGCATTAGGCAGCTCCTCTGTCACGACCTGAAACCCACCCTGTGCAGATCTCGTGTCGCGGGGTCGACCCAATGGCCGTCCCTACTTTTTTCATTCTTTGTATCCATGACAACAATATAAAATGTAAACTTAACAGTAAATTAGCGGAAGTCTTAATACAAAATATTGTTTAACAACTTGAAACTGTAAATCGACATAAAACTTAAACATAATGCCACTCTTAGGTGGTGGGTACATGGGATAGACTACATCACTTCTAACATATTCCTTAAATTGTCTCCCTATGCTCTTGGACTCCTACTGTGGTCTTGCAGCATCCTTACCTGAAAATATAGGAAAAGTTGGGGTGAGCTAAACGAAGCTCAAGAAGTAAATTCCCATCACTCTGCCATAGGTCATGGTCAACATAGAAAGAACATAATCTGAGATAAGAACATGATAGCCAATCATGCAATAGAATGCTACTATAGCTAGTAAAAGTGAACACCTTAATAACCAATAAAACGGAATGCTAACATAGCCAATAGGGTAGGACATCTCAATAATCCATGGAATGGAATATCCATGTAGTCAATAAGACAGAACGTCTCAACAGTCAATAGAGTGGAATATCAACGTGGACAATAAGACAAAACATCTCAACAGTAATAGAGTAATATGTTACAATAGCCAATAAATGAAAATGTCACAACAGTCACTCAACACAATAGAAGGCCATAATAATAATAAGTGAATATAAATGATACAGGGTACATGAAGTCATCAATAGAGGTATGGTCAACAATAGTCACACTATCATAATCATAAGACAACTGATAGTAAGTCAATGAATATGTTTTCAAAACATATGATCATTCATAAGGAAAATATGATCATTCAATGAGTCAATCAAAGATACGATATCAATAAATATTATGATGCATAATCTTTTCCTGACATGACCTCAAAAGTATCCTTCTTAATATCCTTCCTTCCTATGGTTCACTACCACACCGAACCCTTTACCTGGATTCATTCCCACACCTGAATCCCTTCCCTAATTCACTCCCACACCTGAATCATTCCCTGAACCACTTCCTTTGAACCATATCCAAGATTCACTCCCATGCCTAAATCATTGGATATTTTCATGGACTATAACTTGTACAACTGATAAAGTATCAAATAGATGTTGTGACTAAGCACAACTCTGAGGACTCATAATACATCATGATCATCATAACTCTATAGAGAGCATATAAGTGGAATATCAATAGCATGAACATAACAATTGGTCTTTCAAGACGTGGTACGAAGTGTACAAATACTCATGATAAGCATAGTAGTTTGATCCTCAATAAATTCCACAAGATAGAACAAATATGACATTGTAGCATAAAGAAACATCATGCACATATATCATAAGATAGAACATGTATTGGATCATGAAGCCAATAAACATTGGGTACACATAGAAGTAAAATTTAGCAGTAATAAGGAATATCATAACCTCGTGACTGGGCTAGGAATCAATAGTACAAGTGTATAAGAAACTACGATCAAGGTATAATAGTCAGTTCTCAATAACTTTCCATAAGATAGGATAAACATAATACTCGTGGAGTCAATGACATCGAATACGTATAAGAGTACAATCCTGGCAATGAAAGGAACAATCATGGCTTGAGAGAACTACGTGTAAGAGATCGAGTTTCAATGACATATAGAAAGTAAAATCAATCATGATCAAGGTACAACAATCATCTCCTCAATAAGATTCGTTAAGATGGGAACAATCATCAATTATAGAATCAATAACATGGTGTACGTATAAGAGTACAATCTTGGTAGTTGAATGAACAACATGACTAAGAATACACATGTAAGAGATTTGAGATTTACTTACATATAAAAGGTATAAGAATCATGATCAAGGTATAACAATTAACTCCTCAATAAAATCCATAATATAAGACAATCATTAATTTGTGGAATCACTAGCATAGAGTACGTATAAGAGTACAATATTGGCAATAAAAGAATAGCATGGCTTGGAAAGCCACATGTAAGAGATCCAAGATTTACATACATATAAAAGGTATAAGAATCATGATCAAGGTATAACAATTAACTCCTCAATAAAATCCATAAGATACGACAATCATCAATTTATGGAATCAATAACATGGGGTACGTATAAGAGTACAATATTGGCAATAAAAGAATAGCATGGCTTGGAAAACCACATGTAAGCAATCTAAGATTTACTTACCTTAAATCAATGTGATCTACTTTAGTACTCCGTAATTTTCTCTTTTCCCTTTGACATGCCTATACATCAATAAACATGTCTCAATTCTAATGTCATTTAGCAAATTTTATACCTCGTTACTCTAAGTATCTCTTTTACTAACTTAGGTTCTACCATTGAGTTTTAAATGTCAAAGAAAGTCAGTTTAGGCTTTCACGGTTTTCAATTTGGACTTCTATACCGAAAAAGGCAAAATGGTCATTTTACATGTCTCTATTTTTCGTGACCTAGTTTCACAAATTGGACTTCACCGTTGAGTTCAAAATATTTGAAATAATAAAGGTTTACTATTTACTTAGTTTAATCAAAGTTCGTTTGACTTAGGAGTATTTTGGTCATTTTGGCATTTCTACGGGCATTTTATTTTTTAGGACTCCGTCTCATGAAATGGATCTCACCATTAGATCCAGAAGGTCCAACATAGTAAATTTACACTATTTATTTTCTATGTTTGGACATCAGGATTTAAAATAACAATTAACTAAATTAATTAATTAATATTATATATATATTATATATTATATATTATTCAATGAGAGTTACAACCACACGTGCCTCAGTGGCACGGTGGTGTCCCTTGGTGGCATAAGACCCTTGGCCTATGCGTGTTAGGGGATCGAGTCCCCTTCGCCACAGTTCCCTTTTTTTTTTCTTCTAATTGAATCTTAACCAAACAGTGGACAACATAGATAAGCTATCCTTGTACTAGATAGGTTTTATAAATTCAATTCACTACTCCCGTAACCAAACAGCCCCAAATCCCATTTAAAAAAATACCCCATGGACCGTGTGGTGGGTTGGGTTCTGACCTGACCCGTGACCCGACCCTGAACAATGCCTCATTCCCTGCGATTTTCCAACAGCATCTCCAGTCACCCTTTCCGACGACAGTGACCGGAATCTACAAAATTCTTATTTTTCAAACCCATTTTTTATGTAGTTTTTGGAGCCCTCTTCATTTATAAACCATTCTAAAACATTTTTAAAGCACTTAAATGACATTTTGGGCTTTTAAAACTGAACAAACAGTTATAAAAACCAAAGTTATAGTTTTTCGATCCCTCTATTTCTACCTCATTTCTCAATCATTTATTCCACGGTTTCTTCCTAACTTCTTCTTTTTCTTCTTACATCAATATTCTACTATTATATACAAGCTTAAAGGAAGTTAAACATGAAACCCAGAAAGTTAACCATTGAAAATAACTTTTGAACTTACCTCTGTGACAACCCTTTTTTTTTTCTTCTTTTCTTCCTTTTCTTTCCCTTCTTTTCTCCCTCTGTTTTCCTCCTCACGCATGCACAGCATGCTTCTATTTTTATCATAAGCCCACCGCCCTTAATTTATTTCCTTCTCTCTCTCTCTCTCTCTCCGTTTCTTTAATTTTCTCTCTTTCTGACTTTTCTATTTTTGTAACCTCCCCCTCAATTATGTTTCCTTAAATTTTGGAGGTTACATAAATATTACACTATATATATATATGTATATATATATATGTTATAACTTATATATCATCATATGTATAGTTGTATGTGTATATATATATATATATATCCATATATCTATAGATATTTAAACATTCATATATATATATATATATATATATATAGTTGTGTATATATTTATACACATTTCCCCCTTTTTTATTTTATTTCATTTTATTTATTATTATTATTATTTTATATTATTGGTATGTATGTATAGATATACCTATTCTTATACATACATGTATTTCGATGTTCATGGCTTGGTCGGGTATCGTTCGGCCATCATTTGTACATTCAAAACTATTGAGATTTCAAAACTGTCCATTTCATTCGATATCATAACATAAAGCCCTAATGGCTCAGGTTTACATGGTTCGCTTGGTTACAATTTGGGTCAAGGTATTACATCCTCATTATAGGATCATCCGCCCGTGGTGGTGGTAGGAAGTTGAGGTCCACTATCAACAGTGTTTGTTGAAGGAGGAGGATTGTTTCGTTGGTTTTGAGTTAGCGAGGCCAGAGCCTGTGACATGGCTGTGAGTTGTTCCTGCATCTGATCAAACTGCTATTAAATTCGATCAAGCTACTATTATAGACGAACGGGTGTTTGTCCCCTTCCTCTTCTAACAAGAGACTTATTTTGAGGGTTTTGAGAATTCCTTCTAAGACGAAGGTTTGAAGCCATTAGTTTTTTAAGAAAAGAAGTTTAATCTATTGATCTAAAATAATGAGAATGATCGTTGTCCCGACAGACGGTGCCAAACTGACATTATACTTTTCTGGTCTGAAGGTTTCTCCTCCCGAACTACTTGTCAAGAACTTGAGGTCATAGGATCACTAGGCTAGTGGTAACCACTCTGATGATAAAAACAGTAATTTAAGAAAAAGATTGAACATGAATTGAATGCATACCTTGTGGCTTATTTATAGGCTATAAATCTCTTAAGTTGAGTAAGATTAGGAGCAATGAAAGTAGATATTTGAAGGTATCTGTAGATAGTAATTACCATATTAAACTTTTTTTTCTTATTTTGAGGTCGGTAGTCCATGGAAGGCAGTGACTAGCTCGGTATGTCTAGTTCTTATGGTCTGTACATTAATTGCTCTGATGGAATTTATTCTTGTGGTCTATATGGTAAAGAACTCCTTTTAGACACCTATCATACTATGAGTACTTTGGTCACTTTATGGTATATCATAAAGAAATCTGCAACATCTAAGTCCGAGATGTCTACAAGACCATTAGTAAAATTTATTTCTATTTCTTTTCCATTTATTAAAGCTCGTTAAGGACCCACTAAGTATTTGGCCGTAGGACAGGTACACGACCAATGCCTTTTCCCTCCACACCGATAGCAAGATTCTTTAGGATCTTGAGGCAATTTTCATTTTCCAATTTCTTGCTTTGCCTCTACGTTATTATTACACTTCAGGAATTGTGGTGTATCTCTTCTAGGACACTTAGATGAATTATTCTTGTGATTACCTCGGTATGTGTAATTATTTCAGCCACAAATATGACCACGTTCACGGCTATATCCACGATCACGTCTATGTCTATGACTCTATCTATATGATGAAATTGCATTTATTATAGGAAATACAATTTCATTCACTTCAATCAATGGTGTAGAGCTAGTGGGACGCCATTAATGATATTTTATCACAAAATCATTATGTTGTTTTGTCATGAGAAGACAATATATGAATTTAGAATATATATATATATATATAGTAGATTTACAATCTCGATATTGTTTCTATAGGACAATATTCACCGTGTGATGTAGAAATTATCTTCTCTAATATATCTGCATCTGTAATAGTTTTTTTGCATATTTTCAATTGCAAAGTAATATTTCTAAATAGTGTAAAATTATATTCACTAACTGATTTAAAATCCTAAAACCTTATGTGCAGCCAATTATACTAAGACTTTGGGAGAATAATAGCTCTCTAATAGTCAATGGATCAAAGGATCTTTTACCATAAAATATTCTAATTTTAGCCCTTCATTAATATGACGACGAAGGAATATCAATGCATTAGTGCGATTTTACGAGGATATTGTATTTTTTTCTTTAATAGTGCTTTCAAAATTCTTAACTTCAAGGTAAATTTTAGCATAAAAGTCCAAGATAAATAATTTTATTTTCAAAAATATCAAAGGCAACAAACTTATGTTTGGTGAGATTTGAGATTTTTTAAACTAAAAGTATGATATAATCAAATGAAAGTATTAGAAAATATGGGTGAATAGTAACTATAATATTGGTGCTACAATTGAAAATTTAAATCAAACTATAATTGATTATAGTAATAGAGAATTTGTTTACCTTTATTTTACATTTCTCTGATCTGAGTTTCGTGCTGATAACGTCTTGTAAAATAGAGGAATATGTGAATGTAAATAAATCAATCAAATAAGTACACACAACGATTTACGTGGTTCGACTTCGGGCCTACGTCCATGAGTAGAGAGGAAAAGAATGTCACTATTGAAAAAGGAATAGAAAATAGGCTAATTACAAGACACTCTAGATAAATTGAATATTTCTCTCTCTTAGTATTCATTGTTTTTATTCTTCACCATTAACATCTATAAATAAGCGTTTACAAACGATATGAAGTTAATGTCAATTACCTATATCTATAAAGGTGAGAGATAATCAATTTTTTTTTGGGTCATTTATGTTAGGAATATAATCACCTAACCAGGATTGGTGAGATATGAAAGCAAACAAGAAAACGAATCTAAAATCACACGCACACACAAAAACATAAAGATTTACGTGGTTCACCTCAGAATAGGGTTACGTCCACAGCTGATGGGATTTCACTATGATTTGAAAAAAGTTACAATGAGATGCGGCTTCTTAACTATAAATACATAGAATTTGGGCAACATGCGAATAATGTGAAATACCAAAAATACCCTTGAAAATATTTGGCAAAGTAGAGGCTAGTGTATAGTACTTATCAGGATCAACACTACCCAACAATCTCTGTCACGACCCGAAACCCACTCTATGCGGATCTCGAGTCAGGACCGCCACCTTTCGGCCCGGAGGCCTCAGGGCAAGGCTCGTACATAAGTGACGGTATCGAATAGATGTGCTTCATGTGGTTGTGGAAGCGTGAAAAACTTTTTCTTTTCTTTTCTCATTTTAAAATTTGCACATCCGTCCGATACTGCCGCTATTTACAATGGTACACATGGTCATACATTCAGACCATAACTAAAAACTTAAAGGCTTTTATAATAGATACATGTTTAATTACCCCGTGGGGCTTATACATAACAAGGTACTATTTTACTAATACAACATTTCATACTTAATGTTCGTAGTACTAGACAAAAACTACCTGAACATAACTTCCATAAATAGCGGATTCATCATCATCATCCTCAAGTCAAGACTACTGCTAATCACCTGAAAGGGAGATCCGAACAAAGTCCGGGTAAGCTAATCTAAGCTTGTGAGCAATTCCAGTATTCGTCATGGGGTTTCAATTAGCACTGGTTTTTAGTACATAAGAGTTTGTAAAACATTCACTGCCAATTGCTCATATACTTGAACATAGAACATATGCATTTCTTAAAACAGCTAGCTTCGAAACATTTAAAGTATTCAAGCTAAACTCATGCTTCGTCAAATAGAGTATATAACTCAAAACATATGCATTTCATAAAACAGATAGCTTTGAAACATTTAAAAGTATTCAAGCTAACATAGACTTCTTCATATAAACTTCAAAACATATAACATAACATGTATTTCTTAAATAGAGTATATAGAACTCAAAACATATGTATATTGAAAATGAGGGTAAAACCTGCTTCTATTTTCAAACTCATTTGTCATCTTATCTCTTTCATTAGTGGAATCCGTTTCAAACTGGACTCCCATATTACGTATAAATGGAGATAACCTAACTGAACCGATCAGGATCGTCTTCCTGGTCCCTAAAAGGTAGGTAAGACTCATTTCCTGACAGAACAGCTAGGGTTCCTCGAGGTATCTCATTTCCTGTGGGATTAGATCCTGCTACCAGGCATTACACATGACAGGTCAGTTGAGTTCCGTACAACCCAAAATCCTAACTATGTGTTGATGCAGACGATAGGCCCATTGAGTTTCGTACAACCCAAGACCTACCTATGTGGTTATTATTATCTTGCAAAACATTTGTCATATGACTTCTTCATATTGATACTTTTCATGAGTATTTAAAACATACAGCATATGACTTTTGCAGTGATGCTTCAATACTTGCAATAATCAAATTCAGAACATTTTACATAATTTAGCATTTAAAACTTTAGACATGCTGAAATA
The DNA here is from genome assembly GCA_008638375.1 of Nyssa sinensis. Classification (NCBI taxonomy): domain Eukaryota; kingdom Viridiplantae; phylum Streptophyta; class Magnoliopsida; order Cornales; family Nyssaceae; genus Nyssa; species Nyssa sinensis. The sequence goes on along the minus strand of CM018042.1, from coordinate 13,085,988 downwards.
TGTTTGAAGAAAACTATGGTCCATTCACTAAGCATGTCATAATAGAGTTTATAAAACAGAACAATTTAAAATTGAATCATGTAAATACTGAATTCAGAATTTCAAACACTTCATATCTTTGCATTTAAAACCTTTTCAAATCCATGGAGTTAAATCTCCACTTCAAATACAGGGTTACTCACCTTGGTCCTTTAGGGTTAGTGCTAATAATGCGCTTTCCCACTTTCCTTGTAGTTCCTAAGAACAAATTCATAAATACCTCATCAACTTCACATTCATTGTAAAATCATCTCAATGTTCCTCAACTTATGCTTAAATCGTATTAGATCCTAAAACGATTTCATAATTTCATATGTACTTAACTTAACAAGTAACTCGTACTCTTAACCTATGACACAATTTAATGTGTTAGAAATTTAATTTATTTCAATTTATACTCTTCTGGTAGCTCCATTAATTTTAATTTAAATTTATTTACTTCACATATTTACCTGTTGTGTCTTTTCGTAATTCATTTCCTCGTATACACCTTAGATTAGTACTTTGGCGTTACTTTAATTTATAGTCATCTGACAGATGCTATTCAACAAATTTTATGTCTCTTTATTTTTGACATCCCTTTTGGTCAAATAGACTCTACCATTGAGTCCGGAGCGTCGAAGAAAGTCGGTTTAGGCTTTCCTAGAATTTAATTCAGACTTTTGTATGAAAAGGGCAAAATGGTCATTTATCGTTTTACGTGTCTCATTTTTTTGTACTTTGTTTCAAAATTTGGATTCCATTATTGAGTCCGGGATGTCAAAGAAAGTTAATTTAGACATTCTCTGGTTTCATTTTGGCTTTAGGGGTACTAGGGGTAATTTGGTCATTTTAGCATTTTTACGGGTCTCCAATTTTTTGGGACCTCATCTCATGTCGTGGACCTCGTCATTGGACTCAGAAGGTCCGAGATAGTAAGAATACACTAATAACTTGTTAATTTTGGATAAGGGGTATTTTGGTCATTTACCCCTTTACGTGTCTTTATTTTTCGGGCCCCGTATAGTAAAACGGACCCTACAATTAGTCTCAGAATACCCAAAATAGTAAGGATATACTATTCATATGTTTAATTTGGACTTCATTTGCTTCATATATGACCCAGGGGCAAAATAGTCATTTTACTTTATTTATTAAATAATTAAATTATTTATTTAATTATTTAATTATTTTTCGGGGGTCAAATTGAATAAATTTTCCCCCAGTTGGGCCACAGTATAATTTTCCTGAAGTTCCGGGGTCAATTCGTAAATAAGGAAAGTCTTGGCTTATTTTATTTTAAATAAAACAAAAAACCAGACGGTTCAGTTTGATCTTAAATGAACCAGTCCGGTCTAGTTGTAAACCAACCGGTTCAGTGGGTTCATTTACATATGGCTGACGTCATCATGACGTCAGCCCTAGGGTTCATTCAATTTAAACCAAAGACAAAACGTCGTCGTTCTACTTATTCGGTGGCAAGCCCAGAGGCTGCCACTTGTTCGAGTCAACTCAGCCTTATTTTAAAAACCGAGTTGACTCATCTTCTTCTTCCCCACGTCGACCCCCTCTGAAAATCGTAATCCCGATTCCATTTTTTCCATTTTCGTGCCTTGCTACTCAACTATTTCTCACTGTTTTGATTCCAAAACATTCCTAAGGTACAAACGACCAACTTGGCCTTCATTTGGAGTTCAAAATGAACTCTTTATTTCGGTTTTAAGCTTTGATAACCTAGAACAATAATCCCACCGTAAATGCTCATTTCTGAGCTAAAACTCTTGGGGTTTGTTTCTTTGAAATCCATATTACATGTAGTTTTAGTTTCCATTCATGAATATCGTTTTAACTCTAAGTTTAAAGCTTTGGGTTTCAAACCCGTAGCCTGCAACTCAACATTGGGAGGTTGTACTTAGGTTCTGGAATCGCGTAGTGGTATTTTTGAAACCCTCTTGACCTCATCTTGAGGTCTTGGTAGGTTAGAACCCATTTAATTTCACCTATTTCAGACCTGTTTTTTTGAAGGTCATCCATGGCTGCCGTTGTACGGCTAGGTGTTTTAGGTTGTTTAAGAGTCTGTTTTTCATGCCTTGTTCATGTTTATTTACTTTAAACATCATATATACAAAAATCAGAAGGTAAAACAGTTCATGTATAGGGAAATTTTTAGAGAGAGAAAATTTAATAGTTTTTGGATGGGTTTACCTCTAGTAGTATCTTTCTTCCTCTCTCCCTTCTGGTGTTCTTTCCTTCCTTCTTCTCAGAATTCTCCCTCTCTCTTTCTCTCTTTCCTTCTTTTTCTGTCCGTATGTCATGGGTGTGTATATATCATATATGTATATATGTATATTTCTCTCACTCCCATACCCCATCACAATCAACAACCATACCTCACAGATTTTGGGCCATCCCTTCTCCCATTCCTCTTCACCTAATAGCATATAATATACATATTTTGTACATAGGCACCTTACCTCCCTTAACTTCATGTCTCCTCCATTACATATATATATATATATTTATTTATATATTATATGCCACACACACACAACCGGCACACACACACACACACACCCGCCATACATCTAATATATATTAAATTTTTCATATATGTACATTTACAATGTACACACATGCATGCTCACTTGGCCATATGAACGTACACACAACACCTTTAATGTGTGTATGTGAGTGTGTTTATATAAATTTTCAATACTCATAATTTCCCATAAAAATAATTGTGTAATTTAAAATCAATTATTTTCTTAAGTGTATCATTTTTACACTAATTTTTCATAGCCTCGTAATGCGTGTCATATGACCCGACATTCTCGGGTCAGGGTATTACAATCTCCCACTTGGAACCAACACACAAGTTCAATACCCAATCATCATCTAGAAGAACACCGCAACAATTGTCTTCCTTCCTCAAGCTTGCAGACTGACTGAAGTTGCACACAAGTTCAGTTTTTCAACGGTGACTACCTTGGTTAACATATCTGCTGACTGCCATGAATCTTCCCAAAAGACAATACTCCATCATCCACAAGAGAATGAATGAAATGATATTGCAACTGAATGTGCTTCGTCCTAGAATGAAATGCTGGATTCTTTACAAGATGAATAGCACTTTGATTGTCACTATACAAAACACTATCCTCTCGCTTCTTACCCAACTCTTCTAGAAAACTCTTCAGCCAAGTCATCTCTTTACCAACTTCAGTAATAGCAACATACTCAGCTTCTGATGTAGAAAGAGCAATAATCTTCTACAATTGAGAAACCCAACTAACTGCTGTACCACCAATGTGTAAACATAACCAATAATACTTCTTCTGTTACCCACATCACCAGCTACATCTGCATCAACATAACTATGTAATGCCATATTTTTTCGTCTAAAACAAAATATCACCTCTGTAGTACCACTCAAGTATCTAAGGATCCATTTTACTGCCTCTCAATGCTACTTGCCTGGATTAGTCATTTACCTACTCACGACTCCTATTGCATGTGCTATGTCTGGCCTAGTACAAACCATGGCATACATAAGGCTATAGATAATTGAAGCATATGGACTCCATATATGTCCGTTCAAGTTCAGCCTTTGGTGACTATTCCTTAGTAAGTTTGAAGTGACTAGCAAGTGGGGCACTCACCAGTTTTGCTTCATCTAAGCTAAACCTGTTTAGAACCTTCTTAACATATTCAGCTTGTGACAATTTCAAAATACCATTCACTCTATCCTTGTGAATGCTCATATGAAGAATTTGATTAGCAGCTCCAAGATATTTCATTACCAATTGATTGGACAATAGCTTCTTTAACTTATTTATCTCTTGAATGCTAGAACCTGTAATTAGCATATCATCAACATATAAAAGTAAAATAATATAATTGTTTTCAAACCTTTTGAAATAATAATAGTGATCTACCTGCCATCTTATGAAACCGCTGCTACACATAAAACCATCAAACTTATTGTACCACTACCTTAGGGCCTGTTTTAAACTATACAAGCTTTTCTTAAGTCGGCATACCAAATCTTCTTTGCCTCGTGCTATAAAACCCTGTGGTTGCTTCATGTAAATATCCTCCTTCAAATGACCGTGGAAAAAAGCTATCTTCACATCTATTTGCTCAAGATGCAAATCCTCAGCAGCCATAATTCCCAACACAAGTCTAATTGTTGTCAACTTCACAACAGGAGAGAAAATTTCAGTGTAGTCGGCACCTTCCTTTTGTTGAAACCCTTTCACAACCAGTCTAGCCTTGAACCACTTAGTCCCATCGTTCCTCTTTAACCTTGTAAACTCATTTGTTATGCAAAGCTTTCTTGTCCTTTGGTAGTTCAGTCAGTTCCTATGTTTGATTTGTCATAAGAGAATCCATCTCACCCTGCATAGCTGACTCCCACTTGGTTGAATCATCAACCTGCAAAGCCTCATCATAACTCTCTGACTCACCACTGTCAGATAACAACAAATAGTATAATGAAGGAGAATAATGTTGTGTAGGCCTAGACTTTCTAGTAAACCTTCTTGATGGAGCAAGAGTACGTGGTTCCACTTGCGGAATAATATTTTCAAGATTATCCTTAACCATATTATTCACATCACTTTCAGTGATTTCTTTTAATTCAACAAGCTGTTTACAACTATCAAATTTCACAATAGACTTATGCTTATATATTACTTTCTCATTAAATATGACATCTATACTTCTGATTATTTTCCATTTTTCGTCATCCAAAAAATGATAATCAAATTCATCAATGTCATACCCAATAAAAGTACATTTACCAAATTTAGGATCAAGTTTGCTTATATTAGTAGAATCTATATGCATATATAAGACGCAACCAAAAACTTTCAAGTGTGAAAGATTTAACTTTTTTCTGTTCTAGGCTTCCTCTGGAAATTTTTCATCTAAGGGAACAGATGGACCATGATTTATTAGATATGCTGTAGTGTTGACTGCATCTGCCTAAAACATCTTTGGCAATCCAGCGTGTATCTGCATGGTTCTAGCACATTCATTTAAAGTTCTATTCATGCGTTCTGTAATGCCATTTTGCTAGGGTATTTTTTGAATTGTCTTTTCAATTTTTATCCCATTATCTGCACAAAACCTTTTGAACTCACTATCTCCATACTCTCCTCAATTTTCTGATCTCAAACACTTGATTTTCAAAGCTATTTCATCTCCACCATGGATTTCCATTTTTTAAAGGTAGCAAAAACATCAGATTTATTCTTCAGAAAATAAACCTATACCTTTCTAGTCGAATCATCAATAAAAGTGAAATAACGATATGATCCCCCAAGAGATGCAACGGGAGAAGGCCCCCATACATCAGTATGAATCAACTCCAATTTTTTTGTCTTCGATTTCTTGCCATCCTTCAAAAAATTGACCCTCTTTTGCTTTCCAAATATACAATCTTCACACAAATCAAGATCAATTGATTTTAAACCTGACAGTTTCCCTTTTGACAGAAGTACCTTCATCCCTTTTCTTGCTCATATACCCAAGCCTACAATGCCATAAATGTGAATTTTCATTTTCATCAGTAACTGCTACTGTGTTCTTATTGTTTGTTGTCATATAAAAAGTGCCAGTCTTCATACCACGAGCAACAACCATAGCTCTTTTAGAGATTTTCCACAACCCACCCGGGAAGGTTACTACAGGACCTTCATCATCAAGCTGTCCCATAGAAATCAAATTCCTTTTCAATCCATCCACGTGTTTGACATTCTATATCTTTTATATAGAAACGTTTGGCAGCCTTATTTTCACATCCCCTTTACCCACAATATTCAAAGGTTCATCATCAGCCAAATAAACATTTCTGAAATCACCACTTATATAGTTTTCAATGATTTCTCTGTGTGAAGATGAATGGAAAGATGCCCTAGAATCTAAAATCTAAAACTCGAGAGGATTGTTAACGCTCAAGATCAAGGCATCACAAATATCTTCTGTTATAGCATTCACAAACTTTTTATTTTGATCACCTTGTTTCTTCTTTGGTACTGAAAAATTTGCCTTCAAGTGCCTTTTTTGTCCACAGTTCCAACAACTTCGTCCCTCTCTTGATCTTGACTTGTTTTTGTTCTTAGATGCTGATCTGTTAAGATTTGAATTTTTTTTTACCGATCTTCCTCTAGCTTTTGTATTCAGAGCAAACTCTGACGTTTCTTCTAATTCTCTTCTATGATTTTCTTCACTCAAAATTAGGTCATGAACATCATTATAATTTAGTTTCGATTTACCTGAAATGTTGCACACTACCGTTACAGTACCATTCCAGCTTTTTGGCAAACTAGATAAAAGAATCAAAGCCCTAACCTCTTCATCAAACTCAATCTCTACAGAACTCAATTGGGTTGTGACGGTATTGAACTCATTTAGATGATCGGCTACAGACCCACCTTCTGCCATCTTAAGATTATATAGCCTACGCATAAGATATACCTTATTCGAGGTAGAGAGTTTTTCTTACATGTTCGCAAGGGCTTTAATCAGATCTGCTGTTATCGTTTCTTTTACAATGTTGAACGCAACGTTATGAGCCAACGTTAAATGAACAACTCCCAACACTTGTTTGTCAAGGAGTTTCAATTCTGGGTCTTTTATCTTTTATGGTTTCTATTCTGCAAGAGGCTAATACAGCTTCTTCTGATACAGATAATTTTCAATCTGTATCTTCTAGAACCCAAAATTTGTGTCATTGAATTTATCGATTCTTACTTTTCCTTCGTCTGCGGCCATCGCTCCCACTCAAAGCTAATACTCTAATAATAGTTTTTAGGAATATAATCACCTAACTAAGATCAATGAGATATGAAAGCAAATAAAGAAACGAATCTAAAATTACATGCACACACAAGAACACAAAGATTTACGTGGTTCACCCCAGAATAGGGCTACGTCCATGGATACTATGTTTTTACTATGATTTAAAAAGAATTACAATGAGATGCGACTCTTCAACTATAAATATATACAATTAGGGCAAGAGGGAAATTATGTGGAATACCAAAAATACCCTCAAAAATTTCGGCCAAAGTGTACAGTACCCTCAAATACGTAGTTGGATCCGCGGAGTAGGAATTAGTGTAAAATACTTATCAGGATCCACACTACCCAATAGTTCGGCCAAAGGTCCATTAAAAGTACTAAAATTATTATCTAGTTCAAGTCTAAGCATATTAACCTATAAAGTTCTTTAGTTATTCATAGCTAAAAATACACATTCTAACAAAAACTCATGAAATTAGGCGTAGCTATAAAAAACAATTTGCAAAACTTTAAAATGCAATAACTTGAAATTTATAAATCTATTTTTAATAAAATTATACATTTAGATTCTAAATATCGAGATCTATCAAATAATATTCATATTGAATATAAAAATTTGAAAAAGAAAATCACTTCAATTCTATAAAATTTAGTATAAATGAAAGTGTAAAATTTTATATTTTTTTAATAAAAAACTCTGTCCAATGAATAAGACATTACTTCATTCAATGTTAATAGTGTCGGCAACCAACCTTTCACAACATTAAAAGAATATTGTTTTGATACTTAAAATTATCATTCTGGCAACAATGGTCCAATAAATTAGTGTAGTGCCTCTGGTTAATAGACTATATTGATTCTGAACTCTGAACCATGTGGGCTGTAGAAGTTTGTCCATCAACGTGATTCGTGAATCAGCCCAACCCCATTTTACCATAAAAGTAGAATTTGAACTTTTCAATCACCAAAAGCAAAACTTGTTATGTAAATGATAAGATTGTGATATACCACAAAGTGACAGACCAATCCCCATGTGACACGTGTGACTACAAACCAGTTAAAGCTCGGCCATCCAGAGGAGACTCAGACAATCAGCCATCTAGAGCAGGCTTAGGCGCTCAACCTTCAGAACTCACAAGTCTGAGCACAAGGCCTTCAGAGCATCCCTCAATGATCAGAGCTCATCACCGCCTTGAATATCCTACCGAGCTAAGGAAAAGGAAACAGTCTTCAACAAGGAAACTGCCACCTACGGATATCTATCAGGCGCAGTGTCCAACATGGTAATTGTCGTTCTCCGATGATCAAATCCCTACATTCATGGCTCCAAATCCTAATCAACTTAGGAAACCAGCAGCCTATAAAAAAAACCCTAAGGTACGCTATTACATTTTACAATTACAGTCTTTCAATTCAGTTTTATTAACTTAAGCATCAGAGCGGTTATCGCCGGAGCCAATCCGGTGGCCCTCTAATCCTTCTCTTTGAGTGTTCCTCAGGCAACGGAGTTTGGAGCCTTTAGCAACCAAAAAGTGTAGCATCAGCTGACGCCGTCTATGGGAATGACAATCATTTCAACAAAGGTTCTCTTCTTTACGAACAACCTTATTCCCTCCTTATTAGGGAATCATGGCTCCCAATCTCCGACCGAGAAAGAATGCTCGAAATCCTCAAAACCCTCAACCTTGGCCGCCTGCCGGACAAGGAAGGGAATGAACAACCGATCCCATGCAGCATTAGCTAGACCTAGTTAAACAACAGAACGAGTTAATGCAAAAATATCTTCTTGCCATGTCCAAAACCCTAGCGATGCTTACCCAAAATCACGGAACCAACCCTTTGAATCCACCCGTCAACACGGCTGATCAAAGGACACAACCTCCTGCCGCCACCACAGACGGAGGATTCATAAAGAGATTCCTAATAATCAACCGGTGTACCCCCAAGGTGCCACCCACCCTGGCAGAGACCCCCAACCATCAGCAGCCGCAAGCAGAGGGATACCAACCTTTATTCCAAACATGCACTATCGAAGCACCACTAGGGCTCTGACCCTGGGGACTTCGGGAGTGAAACCAACGCCACAAGAGTCTCAACCTCAAGCGACTCCAGTTCCTCTAGCTCAAAAGCACCAAAATCCTCCTCCAGCCATGGGACATGCCCATCTCATTCATATGGGAGCTGAAATTGCAAAGCAAGACTCACAAGAAGTCCTGCCTAGGGACCCACGAAGAGTTGAAGAAGTTGCTGACTCTATGGACCGCACTGTTGTGATGAGAGGAATTCAAATCCCTCTAGAGCAAGACGAGCTAGCCAGGCTGCTCGAAAGGCTTGCCACGCCATTCACCCGTGCTATCATGGTTGAGGAGAGGCAAAGGAAATTTGTTGTCCCAAAGTTCACCCCTTACGATGGGATTGGGGACCCGGGGGACCATCTTTCTCATTACCAGCACACCATGGCACTACACGGGGCTTCTGACACCTTCACGTGTCGTACATTCATTACCAGCCTCAAAGGCACAGCACTGAAGTGGTTCAACCATCTCCCACCGAATTCAGTCACCAGCTTCTACAAGCTCGGCAGGCGCTTCCTAGACAGGTTCATGACTAGCAGAAGGTTGAGGAAGGGCCCAAAATTCTTGTTTAAAGTAAAACAGTCCAAAGAGGAGCCCCTCCGAGAGTACATCACGCGTTTTAACGTCGAGCTCACAGAGATTACAGATTTCAGCCCGAGCTTTTTGGTAGCTGCTATGACCTCTAGACTCGCACAAGGAGGCTTTTGGGATTCTTTGATAAAGAGCTCTCCTACCGACATCGCAGCCCTCATGGATTGGGCTAGGAAGTATATAAATCTAGAGGAAGCAAAGAGCCCATCTTAAAATATTAAAGAACAAGCCCAACAGGATGAACAGAAAAAGGACTCTAGTACAATCAGGAAGACGGTCAGAAGCCCAGACAGAAGAACGGCCTCCAGAGCTCCAAACAGCACTGTTCCAAGGGGGTTCACCACCTTTACTCCTCTAAACACCTCCCTGACTCGCATACTTCGACAAGTCTGAGCACGTGAAAACTTAAAGTGGCCAGAGCCGCTAAGAGGCGATCCCGGTAACCGGGACCAGAGTAAGTATTATGATTTCCACAAGGACCACAAGCACACAATTGACACATGCAAGGCCCTTAAAAATGAAATCGAGCAGCTTATAAGGAGAGGACGACTGCGAGAGTTTGTCAAGCAGGACGAGAGGTAGAACCCCCGTAATGACAGGCCCTCGCAGAGAAGGCAGGACCAGAGGCCGGAACAAAGGGAAGGACGGAATGAGCCTCAGCAGCAGAATAATCAGGTTATCTTCGTCCTCCATGCAGACACCCTGGCAGTAGAAACGTCCAACAAAGCAAGAAAAAGGTATGCTCAGGAGGCTAGAGCTACTCCCAGCATACTACAGATCTCCAATATTGAAAAAGATTGAAGCCTGTGCCTGAGATCCAGTTCTCAGATCAAGATCTTGCAGGAGTACACTGTCTTCACAGTGATGCTCTTATTATCTCCCTCAAGATTGCTAACTTTGAGATCCGAAGAGTCTTGGTGGACATAGGGAGTTCTACGAATGTGCTATTCTACAAACCCCTCAAACAGATGAAGCTCAATCCGAACGACATCAAACCCACCGCTGCTATCATAGATAGATTTGACGGGAACCTCAGTACCCCACTGGGGAGGATTGACCTTCCTACCACAGTAAGGGAGGGAGATGGACAAAAGACCACAATGTCAGAATACATCATTCTGAATGCCAAGTCCCCTTACAATGTCATAATTGGAAGACCTTGGCTACACCTAATAGGAGCGGTCACCTCGACCTTCCACCAATGTCTGAAGTACGTCCACAATCATGTTGTCTACTCCATCAGAGGATGTCAACCGACCTCTCGAGAGTGTCACGCTCTCGCGCTCAAAGAGAGGTCCTCCAAATAGTAATTACTACACGCTCGTGAATGCGTGGATCCAGACCTCCTCCACCATCACGAAGCAGTAGACTGCCCGTCCAGCATTGATGTGCCTCTGAGCCCTAGAGGAAGGGACAGCAGGGCCAAACCCGTGGGGGACCCCATCAAAGTACTGGTTAGCTCGAAGAACAAGGGCGTTACTTACAAATCGGTCCAGACCTGACACCTACCGAATAGGAAGAGATGATAGAATTCCTGAAAGACAACCTCTCTGTGTTCGCTTGGGAAACAAAGGATATAGAGGGCATTGATCCAAACCTCATTACTCTCAAGTTGATGGTAGATCCTGACCACCCACCAGTGAGACAAAAAAGGAGGACATTCGCTCCAAAGCGACATCGTATTATTAATGAGGAGGTCCAGAGATTACTTGAGGCCAAGATGATACGAGAGGTGTTTTACCCAGAATGGCTAGCCAACACCGTTCTGGTCAAGAAGAAAAATGGCAAGTGGAGAGTCTGTGTTGACTATATGGACCTCAACAAAGCTTGTCCCAAAGATAGCTTTCCTCTCCCACAGATTGACCAACTAGTCAATGCCACTGTAGGGCATGAGCTCATGAGCTTCATGGATGCCTACTCTGAATACAACCAGATCTAGATGTACCCATCAAACTAGGAAAAGACAACTTTAATTACCGAACAAGGTCTCTATTGCTATGGAGTGATATCATTCGGACTGAAAAATGCAGGGGCAACATATCAACGTCTAGTAAATAAGATGTTCAGTCCTCTAATAGGAAACACCATGGAAGTTTACCTAGATGATATGTTGGTCAAAAGCTTACAGAAGAGCAATCATATCCAACACTTAGCTCAAACCTTTGACATCCTAAAGTAACGCAAGATAAAACTAAACCCCTCAAAGTGCACCTTCGGTGTAACCAAGGGAAAGTTCTTGGGGTACATTGTCTCTCGGAGAGGTATTGAAGCAGACCCCACTCAGATTAGGGCGTTGATTGGGCTAAAGTCGCCAAAGACCAAGAAAGACATTCAAGCTCTGAACGGTAGAATTGTAGCTGTGAGCAGATTTATCTCCAAGTCCACTGATCCCTGCCTACCGTTCTTCAAAGCCTTGAAGGGTAACAGAACCTTACAGTGGTTAAAGGAATGTGAAAAAGTTTTCCAAGAACTGAAAGAATACTTAGCTTCCCCTTAACTATCATCAAAACCAGTTCAGGGGGAAAAGCTACTCCTCTATCTTGCTGTTTCCAAGAACGCCGTCAGTTCTGTACTGGTCAGACAAGATAGAGGTGTCCAGAAGCCCATATTCTATGTCAATAGAGCTCTATTAGATACAGAGAAAAGATACCCCAAAATTGAAAAGCTGGCCTTTGCTCTCATAATTTTGGCACGGAAGCTCCGACCATACTTCTAAGCGCATCCCATTGAGATTCCAATAGCCTATCCACTGAAATCAGTCCTAAGGAAGCCTGAGGTCTCAGGACGTTTAGTCAAGTGGTCTGTGGAACTAGGAGAATTTGACATATCCTATGTCCCACGAACCTCTATTAAAGGGCAAGCCTTGGTTGATTTTGTCACTGAGTTCACCCCAGTACTACAAAACATGGCACAGCTTTGTGAAAGCTCGAGTGCATGGTAGCTTTACACCGACGGATCGTCCACAGACCATGGTTCTGGCGTCGGTTTGGTACTACAATCCCCTAATGAGCTTATGGCTGAAAAGGCAGTCAGCCTAGGGTTCAGAGCTTCCAACAATGAAGCCGAATACGAAACCCTTATCTTTAGTATGAAACTAGCTCTAGAATACGAGGCTCAAAACCTCGAAGTCTTCTTTGATTCCCAACTGGTGGTAAGCCAAGTTTTGGGAGAATTTTTCATCAAAGACGATAGGATGCTTCGGTATTCAGAACTGGTCAATTCACTGAAGTGCTCTTTCCAAACATTCACAATCCAAAAGATAGAAAGAGGCCAGAACTCCCGAGCTAATGCTTTGACGAACATGGCATCTCATCTCAAGACGGAAGGAGATTCTACTCTAAAGATCTCTCACCAGCCAAGGCCAAACATAGAAGAGGTTCAGGTCACCCAAGTTACTAAACAAACCTATAATTGGATGACTCCCATCCTCCAGTACTTAGAAGGAGGACTCCTCCCAGAAGACAAGAACAAAGCTAGAAGAATCCAAATCAAGGCAGCTCGGTACCTAATCTTAAACAGAAAACTCTACCAAAGATCCTATTCTCAACCCTTGCTGCGGTGTCTGGCTCCAAAAGAGTCCAAATATGTCTTGGTGAAATTCATGAGGGGATTTGTGGCAACCACAATAGCGGCAGAACTCTAGCCCACCGGGCTCTAACGTAGGGCTATTACTGGCCTAGCATGTTGAAGCAAGCAAAAGAGTATGTTCGAAAGTGTGAAAAATGCCAACAATTCGCTCCATATCAGCACTAGCCCCACCATGAGCTCATTCCAATTGCTAGCCCATAGCCCTTTGCTTAATAGGGAATGAACATCGTTGGGCCATTGCCAAAAGCCGCACCGAATAGGAAATATCTTATAGTAGCCATTGACTATTTCTCCAAATGGGTAGAGGCTGAACCCCTCACGCATATCACAGAGACAGAAGTCAAAAACTTCACTTGGAAGAATATTGTCTGTAGGTTCGGTATACCACGAGTCATTGTCACAGAAAATGCTACATAATTTGTAGGGAGAGGTTTCAAGAAATTCTATCAAGACCTGCACATCAGTCACCATTTTTCCTCACCTGGTCACCCCCAAGCCAATGGGCAAGCAGAAGTCACTAACTGGACCATCCTTGATGCCCTCAAGAAAAGGTTTGAAGAAGCCAAAGGAAGATGGGTTGAAGAACTCCCTGGTGTTCTCTGGGCCTATAGAACCACCAGAAGAATACCAACCTTTGAAACTCCATTCTCACTAGCCTATGGCTTAGAAGCAATAATTCCTATGGAGATCGGTATGCCTACCCTGAGGACGAAAGTGTTCAACAAAGGGGCCAATGATCATCAACTTGTAGAGAACTTGGACTTGCTCGAGGAAAAGCGTGATCAAGCCAGAATCCGGATGGAAGCATATCAACACAGGATGGCCAACAGTTCCAAATCAGGGCTAAAATCCCTAAGTTTCTAGATTGGGGATCTTGTTATAAGAAGGGTGTTCCCAAACACCAAAGATCCCACTATGGGAAAGCTGTCGCCCAACTGGGAAGACCCCTACAGGGTAATAAAGATCTTCCGACCTACCACATATTGGTTAGGAAACATAACTGGGAATCCTATACCCAGACCATGGAATGTAGAACACCTACGGAAATATTATCAATAAAAATTCTTTCTTATTCTTCCAAAAGGCAGTCTCATCTCAAATGCACAGACCTCCAGGTCTGGTTCATCTTATTGACCCCTAAAGCCTTGTATCTATTACAAGTCCTTTAGGTCTGGTCCTCTTAATGCACAGACCCTTAGGTCTGGTCTATCTTATTAACCCCTAAAGCCTTGTATCCATTACAAGTCCTTTAGGTCTGATCCTCAAATGCACAGACCTCCAGGTCTGGTCCATCTTATTGACCCCTAAAGCCTTGTATCCATTACAAGTCTTTTAGATCTGGTCCTCTTAATGCATATACCCCTAGGTCTAGGTCCATCTTATTGACCCCTAAAGCCTTATATCCATTACAAGTCCTTTAAGGTCTGGTCTTCTTAATGCACAGACTCTTAGGTCTGGTCCATCTTATTGACCTCTAAAGCCTTGTATCCATTACAAGTCCTTTAGGTCTGGTCCTCAAATGCACAGACCTGCAAGTCTGGTCCATCTTATTGACCCCTAAAGCCTTGTATCCATTACAAGTCCTTTAGGTCTAGGTCCTCTTAGTGCATAGATCCCCAAGTCTGGTCCATCTTATTGACCCCTGAAGCCTTGTATCCATAATAAGTCCTTTAGGCCTGGTACCCTCAATGCACAGACCCCTAGGTATGGTCCATCTTATATTAAGTTCGATCCAATAGCTTGAGCTACACAACTACAAATGTTTCTGCCCCAATGATACCAGTTCTGATTCAATTATTTAGTCTTTATCAGCCGTGATAAAAGAAGACAGTTAAGTCCTGGTGGACACAAGTCCTTACTATGGATGGTTTGTTACCACAAGTCATCCAACTGATTGTAATCATTGCAAGTCCTCCTGCTCAAGCTACTCAGTACAAGTTCTGATTCAACTGCCCCCATTATCAGATTCAAGTTCAATTATTATTTGGTCTTCTTAAAGCAAATTCAATTATAAGATGCTCTGTTCGGAAGGTAGCTTCTGATCATAACCAGTTCAAGGGCTGGTCTGAAATGCAATCAGCTCATGAACATTTTTTCTTACACTAATTACAAGTTTAAAGGGTTGGAGCCCAAGCATATACTACAGAGCAACAATGATTTGGAGCTAGTGCTGAATCTACTTGGCATCCACAGCAACCCTCAGAATTTATAAGTATTACAGTTTGTAAAAATAAAAATGCACAAGCCCAAGCTCTGAAGGAAGTTGATTTCATTGATCAAAAACTTAGATACATAAAAAAAAAAAGAAAAAAAAAAGTACAAGAGTTCATCTCCTAAACTAGAGGGCTGGTTGGATCATCATCATCCGCAATTGCCGACAGGTCAAAATCTGGAAACTTGGCTAGGAGCTTGGACTTAAAGGAATCATAGCCGTGCTGCATGAGCTCCTCACCCATCCCCTTCGACCTCAGCTTTCATTGTTCCTTCAGTCGCAGCCTTGGTTTCCTTGACCTTCTGAGCAACAAAGGCCTAGAGCTCGTTATTCTCCTTCTTCAACTCCTCCAATTGACACAGAAGTGAATCCCTCTCGGACTCCATGATAGAAAGAGAGTTTTTCACCTCCCTTGAACCTCTTTTTTGCAGCCGTGGCATTTGATTGCGCCATCCCGAGCTAAAGCCTAGCCTCATCCAGCTCGTCTTGGAGTTTCTCCACGGCAAGTGGATTCAAGGCAGACTCCATCAGAGCGGCAAGACCATGCATGGTCTGCATAACAAACAGGCAGATCAAAACAGGAAATAAAATAAAGCACAAAGAAAGACAGTACGGTGGTTACCTTCATCTGGATGCTCATCACTTCAGTGATGGCCTGCTGAGTGCTTTGCCCCTTGTGTCTCTAGGAAGCCTCCATCCAAAATCTGTCAATGACCTGCATTACGGTCTTATAACCGTCAGGCAGCGCAGCAAGGTCAACTACCATCCTCACATTTCCTTTCTTTTGGACTTCGGGGGTGGGGGTAAGGCGTAGGAGCGGGCTCCCTTATAACGATGCCCTTCTTGGGCGGTGCTGAGGTGGAAGGGTCAGATACGATCCTCCTCTTCTTAGTTTAAGGAGGACCAACAGGAGAAGAAGGCCCCTCAACCTTCTTCTTTACAAGAGCCCATTTGCTCATCAAGGACTTCTTCAGGCCTTCTACCCAGTCCTTGTCCTAGAAGCTCTCTGCCTAGTCCTTGTCCTGGTCAGGTGCCATCAAATTTTCTAACGTAAGGATGACTCTGAAATCCCTGTTCCTAGTCTGAAGGAACCTGCGGTACTTGTCCTGAAGATCAATTGTGAAAATTGACCTCTTCTAAGCATTCTTGTCTGCACAGAAGACATAAAAACAATGGTTAGAGATCATAAGTACAAGCATAAACAGAAGTAATATTGTCACAAGGAAATGGGGTCTCACCCTTAAACCCCGTACTTCGAGGGAATGTCAAAGTCTGGCCTTTGAAGTCCTCCATCTTCCATCCTCCTCCTATGAAGAAGTACCATTTCTTCCAGGTTTTTTTGAAAGTTGACACAAAGGAAAGAGGTCTGAACCCCCTATCGAAGGACATATAGAAAAGGTCTTCCGACCTCATATACTTGAGATCCATTTTACTACGAATCAGCTCTACTGTTACTTCGACATCGTTAAGATGACCTAGAGCTATGAACCCTAACAAGTGCCTCCAATTGTTAAGGCCGAGGTCGGCAGGGCAGAGGTTAAACCAAATGAAGAACTGCTTAACTAGATCGGGAAGAGGAAGCCTCAGCCCCGCCTCGAACTAGGCAAAATAGATGCAAATCTCACCCTCACGAATATCAGACGGACGGTCTAGGGAGCTCAGTACCCTACAAGTAACATTAGAGGGGAAGTCATAGGTCACTCTCAGTTCGTCTAACATGGTCTGGGTGATGGCACTTCCTCCTTATTCTCTTTGAGAGGGCCTGCTAGAGGCCTCCCCAACCATATTCCTGGGTTCTATAAAGGCATCCACTAATCCTAACTTCAGAGCTAGAAGGGGACGCTCTCGACCTATTTCCTGACATTGCCGAAAGGACTACCACCCACAATTTGAGATTGGGATGACACAAAAGTTTTCGAGGAACTTCCTGCGCCATTTCTGACACCAGAAGATGTAATAGATACCGACATTGGCAAAAAATTATAAAATGAAGAGAAGAAGCAAAGATAGGGAAGAACAGTAAGGGAATAAACCTGAAAACAACCGAAAATAAAGCTTCAAATGACAGATACTCTTCGAGCTTCACTCAATCGCTCCAAGTCAACAATGGCGGTATCTTTTGCTCACTCTCAAAGGCAACAAAATGGTAAAGAAAAGGGCGTACTAAGCCCTTCTTTATTTATGTTTTTCAGAAAGAAGGGCCCACTAAGAGGAACCGTCATGGAAGTTGGAGGCAATGATGGCCTCAAAAGCCCAAGCATCGGCTGCGCAATAAATGACACACCCACAGTCACCTTGGAAATCGGAAAGACAGGACGCATGACTTTTTGGAGACACGTAGCCTTAGTTACACGTTCAGCTCAAACTAGGGCTCAGGGGGGGAGTAATTGATATACCACAAAGTGACAGACCAGTCTCCATGTGACACATGTGACTACAGACCAGTTAAAGTTCGGCCATCCAAAGCAGACTCAGACAATCAGCCATTCAGAGCAGGCTTAGGTGCTCAGCATTCATAACTCACAAGTCTGAGCGCAAGGCCTTCATAGCATCTCCCAGGGTTCAGAGCTCATCACTGCCTTGAATATCCTACCAAGCTAAGGAAAAGGGAACAGTCTTCAATAAGGAAACTGCCACCTACGGATATCTATCAAGCGCTGTATCCAACATGGTAATTGTCCGTTCTCCGATAATCAAATCCCTACATTCATGGCTCCAAATCCTAATCAACTTAAAAATCAGTAGCCTATAAATAAAATCCTAAGATACACTATTACATTCATGCTCATTCTTTTGTTAACAATTACAGTCTTTCAATTTAATTTTATTGACTTAAACATCTAAATGATTACCAACAGAGTCAATTCGATGGTCTATGATCTTTCTCTTTGAATGTTGCTCATGTAATAAAGTTCAAAACTCCTACTAACTAAAAAATACAGCATCAGATTGTATTGGACAGATCCACAAAACAGCTTCATAGCAAAACTTTTGGATTTTGTAACGTTGTAGAGCTTGCTGTCCTTTTTTATCCTATGTGCTCAGTAGCTGTTTTGACACAGAAACATATCGAAATTGTCAGCCTAATTATAAACGTGCCAACATGTTATTAACCCTTGGGGATCTCAAAGATCTTAATTGATTTTATTTAGATTTACCTTACTTTATTTACCGACACTATGTATCGACACCTCCGTATATATATATATATATATATATATATATATATATATGTGTGTGTGTGTGTGTGTGTTCACACTACATTTTTGCCAACATATTTAGTTCATACGCCAAAAGATTTCTTTTCATCACCCTTTAACACTTTTTGCCCTCAATGTCCTATGCATCTTTCTTTTCAAAAGCAAGATTTTACACTAAAGACGTCCCAGCATTAAGACAGAAGAAATCGTTTTATATCCACTTTTTTCCACTTTATTCTTTTTTGCTTTACAGATACGTGAAATAAGACTTACAATTAATTAATATATGTGAATCACACAAGTTTATATCCAAGAGGGAAAATGACCATTATGATTAATATTTTTCAAACTGAAAAAGCGATAATTGTAAATGAAATTTTTGTAATTTTTTGAGATGAAAGAATTATAAATTTTTAATAAAAAATGTGATTCAAAATAATTATAGAAAAATTTATAATACAAGAGTTTTGAGTAATTGAGATAAAAATAAAATTGTAATAAATATATATATATATATTCAATATATATAGTAATATAAAATTATAACATTTTCTTTCAATACAAAAGATGTAAGTGTTGAATAAAACTATAATAATAGACGTCTTACATAATTGGAAATAATTTAGTAATAAAATTTACAAAAACAAGTGCTCACGTTTTTTGGTATATACACAAATGGCTTTCCATTAGTTAAAGTTTTATAAACTTGTGTTTAAATTATATGAAAAATATTAAAAAATTTCAATCCAAAAGTTCGTGATAATTTTTTTATATAAAAAATTCAAAAAAGAAAATTTTACTATAAAAAAATGTCTAACTGTTAATTTTCATCTTAATATCATTAAAAAATATTAATAATTAGACTAAAATAGTTTTCAAAATACATTTTATAAAAAAAATACTAAGAAGTATATAAAATAATATTCACTTCTCCTAAAATGTTTTATAATTGCAAGGAACTCTCCTGAGATTTTTGAAATGACATTGACCTCTCATATTTTTACTGACAAATTACAATAACCTCCTTTCTAATATTTTTTTTAAATGACAAAAATACATTTTTTTCATTTACTTCTCTTGAATTTTTTAAATTTTGATCTTTTTCTAACTGTTTTTAAAGATTTTTTTATTTTATAAAAAAAATTAAGTAAATAACTTATTTTTTTTAGTCAAAGAAGATTTTAATTAATATTTATTTGAATATAAAAAAATTTAAAAAAATTAGTTAAAATTAAAAAATATAAATAAAATAAAAGATTAGTATTATTTTAAAATTTAAAAAAAAATCTTATAATTATCAAAAATTTCATAAAAAATTAACATAATTTATCATTTTTAATGTAAAAGCTTTACACTCTTAAAACTACCGTAGAAGTCCACTTCTATCAAATAAAGCTGGTGGCATATTTGGCAAACATTTCCAATCAAATATGACTTTTAATTGGAAGTTTTCTTTTTTCTTTTTCCTTCTTTACATATTTTATTAATTGCATTGCATTGCATTGCTTTTCGTATAAATGGTATATTTTGAAGATAGAGATGAGGAAGCTCTTTTGACGTGTAGTGTAGACATTGGTGGTTGTGCTTTCGCCAAAGAAAAGATAAGAGTTTGTCGGCAAGACAAGAACCCGTGTTCTGACTTCTTAAATGTTTCATCATTTCCAATAAATGGGCGGATTCGTGATTCAATAATACTGAGGGTGGAATTAAGGTTCACAGGTGGGAAAATATAAAAAAAATAATAATTAAGTGATCAATATTTAATTTTTAAAACTTTATTTAGGAAAATAATAAGATTATAAAATAGAATTTTAAAATTTATTTTGAAAACTATACAGAGTTTACATGATTGGGAGCCTACTCCATAGGCGAAAATCAAGAAAACATATCCACTAAATCTGAAGGAAAAAAAAGGGATTAAAATTCAATAATTTTTTTTTTTAAAATTATAAGTCAATCAGCAGCAAGTTTGATTTTAGATAAAAATCTATTTTTATGAGTTAAATTATGAAGACATTATAAAAATTATAAAAATATCAATTTTATCTCTTTCATATATTGTATGATAAAAATATCTTTTATTAAAAAATAAAATTAACATTCATTCTTTTTTTTTACACAAATTCTAATATCTCATTATTTCACGTAGACAAATCCACATGCACAATGAATGTCAATTAATCCTCACGTCAATTTTTACACCGTAATAGAGTTTTTGTGTGATCTTGCCATTGAAAATGACCTCAACAATTAACATTCAAGGATCAAAAATTTTGAGAAATTACTCTACCGTCCAAATTTGATGATTTTTTTTTTCATCTTTTACTAATTCATTCTATGATTTTGAATCTATTAAAGATTTGATGGAAGAAAACCTAAATTCATACACTTGATTGAGCTAAAACTAGACAAGAATATTATCAAATTGTTGAATTTTGGATTTGTAATATAGTTGAGGAATGAATGAGCATTGATATTGATTTTATATATATTTTTTGTTGATGAAAAAACTTAAATCCATATATGATTGAGTTAAAACTATACACAAACATTGAATATTTATGATATTTGTGAATATTGCGCTAGATTTACAAGAATAACATTAAATTGAATTAGTTCACAGTATTATGTAAGTTGTACCAACATTGTATAAGTTGCATCTTATGTATTAGAAAGTTGCATCTTAATGTTTTGAAAGCTTTACTAGGTTTAGAAGAATAACATCAAATTAAATTGGTGCATAGCATTATGCGAGTTGCATTCAAACGTCGTGTAAATTGTACCTTATGTTTTAGAGAGTTGCACACTAAAATTGTGAGGGTTGTACCCAAACCGCTTGAGAAAGTGAGTAACGAAATTGGTGGGGGTCATAATTGTTCATATTTTTTTGTGTATACAAAAAGAGTATAATAAATAGTTAAAAAAGAAGAAGAAGAAAGAAAACGTAGAAAAAGACAGAAGTAAGAATCGACCATTTCCTTTATTGCGTACATTTCAAGTACAATTTTATATGAGCATCTTTTTATATTATTGTAAAGAGATAAGATTGTAATTTGTAATGTTTACTTCTTCTTTTACTTTTTTTCAATTCATATTCAGTTGCAGATTGATTGCAGATTGATAACACATAATTGAATATGTAAATATAAATAATATGTATACACACGTATAAAATATAATATATACACAAACATATACTACACACATATATACATACACACATACATATTATTTGTATGTGTGTATATATAATCTAGGGTTTGAGGAAAAAAAATATGAGAAAGATAAATAAAATGATTTTTTGTAAATTTAATAAAGGACGATAATAAAATAAAATTTAAAATAATTAAAGTTGATGTCTTTCACTTTTTCTTCTTTTAAGATAATATTTTTATAATTCATTCTCTATGTGGATAGGGTGTCGGTCGGAGTAGATTACAGCCAGGCTCAATATATATATATATATATAGAGAGAGAGAGAGAGAGATAGATATAAGTAAAAGCAGCAGCAGTGCTCGGTGAATAGTCGTGAGTCATAAAATTTCCTGTATTGTCCTTTTTCTCGATCATTCAATTCATGATAACACGTGCTGTTGGCATATCCATAGAGTGTAATTCCTATATAATCCCTGTAAACCAAACAACCCCTCCTTGCTTTTGCAGTCTCTCTTCCTCTCTCTGCTTAACATTTGCAAACGCACTCTCTCTATTGATGGAGCGCTCCATGCGTGTGTTTTCAGCTGCTTTTGTCCTGCTGATGCTTCTGATGGCCACTGGTTCTCTCTTTCTTGCTAATCTTCTGACATAACATATATAACCTTAAAATGAATGTCACATTTATTAGAAGACTTCACCTTCATGTTATATTTTATGAAGATCCCTCCAATACAAAACCTTCAATTTTTTTTAATGAAGTTTTGGATGCATCTCACGTCATTTACTTTATTTATTTAGATTATTTTGGGCTAAAATATGGTTACCAACCTTCCCCATCCAAGAAAGAAAACGAAAAAATTAACCTTCTCTTGTTGTACCTATAATTAATGTATTAATTAAATCAAATCTTTTGATGTGTTGATGTATGATAGAGATGGGGCCTATGGTGGCGGAGGCGAGGACATGCGAGTCGCAGAGCCACCGGTTCAAGGGAGCCTGCGTGAGTACGACCAATTGCGCTTCTGTTTGCCAGACCGAGGGCTTTCATGGTGGCCACTGCAGGGGCTTCCGTCGTCGTTGCTTCTGCACCAAACACTGTTAGTGTGACTGAGAATATGAAAACAGATCTAAGTATTGCATAATCTGGTCATCTCTCTTTTGGTTTATGCCGAATGTGTTCTCGAATAAATATGACCATATGTACACAGAGCTTCTCTGTTCCTTGTGTTTTGATGGTTATCATATGTACTTTTGTGTTACCGTGTGACTTTTGTTTATTGTTCTTAATATAATCTCTCTCTCTCTCTACATTATTTGGGCTACAAAAGCAAATATAACAAAAGAAATATAAAGCAAGGCAGGAGATGGATATAATTAGGCCTCTTGAGGTTGGAGAGATTGGATGACTGATTTCTTTAGAGAGAAAGGGTTCAAGAAAGTGGTAGAAGGTTGAGAATCAGGCATCAGTAATCCGATCCAGGTGAATATCATATCATATATTTCAGAGACACATTTTCTACTAAAGAGCTGCCATGCATCCAGTCAATTAGCAACAGAATTTTCATGAACTTTTCCCATTATCCTTTGCTCTGGTCTCCTCTTTCTTTTTCTTTTTTCCTTTTTTTTTTAAAAAAAAAAATCTTAATTGAGATCTTGCATGCTTTGTCCTAATTGTCTTCCTTTCAGAGCCTCAAGAAGTGCCTGTCTGCTATCACCTTTCCTAAATCTTACTCTTTACTCAAGTTTTCAAACAAACACTAAAATTAAAAGAAATTATTTCACGAAATAAGATTCATTATAATAAATATATGTCAGAACCACTTAGCTATGTCCAAAAATAAGAAAATAGTGTGAAGAAAAAAAAACCCTAAATACCAGATGCTTAAGTTGTCACTACTGCTCTTAATGGTGGGATCATCTTTTATCTAGCGTCATGCTAATGGTTTGATCTCATTGAATTGTTGTTTCCTCTTTTTTTCTTAATCTCATTAAATTATTGTTTGTGCTGTAATATGTAATCACATTGTGTTTACGAGGGTGCTAAACATGCAAAGAACTCGTTTAGCCGAGTGTTAGCCCAACCGAATTCCCTCGTCTCACAGAATATCACATCGTGATGTTTAGTTGAGCATATGAAGTTAAAATTAGAGTTTGTAAGACGCCAAACATAACGATCGAGTCATCGACAATAAATTTTTTTGAACTTACCCTTGCTGTCAACTTTCAAGAATTACAAAATTACTTTACTATCTCTTGTCTTGTTTTCATTTTTGACATATTTTTATTTTCATGCCAAAAAGTATTCCGATTTTTGGCTGTGCACAATAATTCATATATGAATTTTTATAAAATATTTTTAAAATATATTTCAGAATTTTATAATTGATGAATTATTTTTTATAAAATATTTTTAAAATACTGTTTCAAAATTTTATATTTAATTTTTCGAAAAATTATAATAATGAGTTAAAATATAATAATTTGAAATAATTTTATAGTTAAAAAATATAAAAATATATTTGAATAATGATTATAGTTTTTAATCAAAGATTTTTTTTATTCTAATAGTTGTCCGTACAGTATTCATTAATATATTTTAAGAGATTTTATTGTATAAACTTTTAATATATTAATATTTTTTTGGCCTTGTCTGCCCGTGGTTTCAGTATGTGAGTATTGATTGACATGACAATACACTAGATGAGAGAGTGGGCCAAGACATCTGGCTTATGAGATTCCCACTATGGCTCCTCAAGCTTTTTTGGTTTTCAAAAGCTTGAGTTGCTGTCACACGACACAATAAATTAGATAAATTAATCCTTTCATCTACTCATTTTAAGAATTTTTTATTATTATTTATTTTAAAAAATTTATTTAAAAAATTAATGTATTTTTATGTTATAAATTTTTAAAACTATCTTTTATTACATGTAATGTGAACATGATTTATAAAAATAAGGACAATATAAAAAATTTAAATAGTTTCAAAATAATAAAACAATACTTCCAAAAAAGTTAGAATGCTCAAAAGGGACTATCATTTTAGAACGGAGGGAGTAGTATAAGTTAATTATACTTATTTTTTTTTAAAATTTTTGATAATTTTAAAAAAAAAATTATATTTTTTGAAATAATAGTCTTTCTTGTTAGAATTCACGGAATAACAATGTTAACGGCAAAACTTAAGTTACCAAAATACTCATGAGATGAGAAAATAATATTATATTCAAAATATCTCTTCACGTAAAAAGACATAACTATTCTTTTGTAATTTAGATCATTCTAAACGATCAACCATTATTTCGGGGAGGCGCAACTGAAGGTTTAGAGAGAGAAAGAGAGAGAGAGAGAGAAAGAGACGCCCTTATTGTCGAAACCCTAGTAAACCGATCAAGCGATTTTGGTTGTTTAAACCGAAAACAAAGCCAATCATCTTATACTACAACAAGATCAAACAACTTTTAGCGATTTGGATCATTGAAATAGGATTGTTGGTTGGACTTCTTTAATCTCATGTAACATTTTTTTTTCTGTTTCAAGTTCCCTTATCTTCTTTGTGGTCGTTTGAGGTGTGTTTTGTGAGCAAATAGAAAAGATGGTGAGGGTTTTTACTTCAAAAGTCAAAGAAGGGTTTAGGTTTTGGGGAAAAAAATAGATGAAGGTTAGGTTTAGGTTTTGCAGCGTCTGGATTATTGTGTTTTTGGGTTGAAAAGGTTGGGTATTTGTGTCGGTAATTTTTTTTTTTTGGGGTTTTTGCTAACTATTCTATTTCTCTACTATAATTTATTCTCTCATTTTTTTTTTTTTTGTTTTTGAATGATTCTTGGTATGGATTTTTTTTGTTACCCTTGGGGATTTTCTTGCAATTTGATTGGGGTGTTCTTGAAATAAGAACTTGGGTTACCTAATTAGGAGGTAGATTCATAATATTCCCACTGATTTGTGTATATGTAGCGTCTGAATTTTTTTGTTTTTGGGTTGAAAAGGTCGGCTATTTGTGCCGGTAATTTTTTTTATTTTTTTTTTAGGTTTTTGTTAACTGTTCTATTTCTCTACTTTAATTTATTCTCTCAATTTTTTTTTTTTTTCGATTTTTGAATGATTCTTCGTATGGATTTTTTTTGTTAAACATTTGTTAATGATAAAATATTACAATGTTCATGTATGTTCAAATCAGAGACCTTTTTTTTTTTTTTTTTTTTTTTCTATTACCTGTTTGGAATTGAGACTGATTACTCTTTCATGCCACAATGAATCTGCCTTTTTTCTTGAGATTGTGTTAGTGAGTCTAATTCCTGCAAGTATTACACTCTTATGTTTTGTTTATTTTTTGTATTTTTCAAGACAAATCCCGACATGAATTTCATATTTTTTTCTATTTCCTGTGTGAAATTGAGACTGATTACTCTTTCATGCCATAATGGATCTGCCTTTTTTCTTGAGACTATGTTAGTGAGTCTAATTCCTGCCAGAATTACACTCATATGTTTTGCTTATTTTCTATACTTTTCAAGACAAATCTCGACATGAAATATTTATTTTTTTCTATTTCCTGTGTAGAATTGAGACTGATTACTCTATCATGCCACAATGAATCTACCTTTTGCTTGAGACTGTGTTAGTGAGTCTAATTCCTGCAAGCATTACACTCTTATGTTTTGTTTATTTTCTGTATTTTTCAGCAATATTTTGTTTTAGATATAATATCATTGTGCACTATAGATGAATGGTAAATACAATATTAAGAAGAGGTTGGTAAAAATTGTTGAAGCTTCTAGGCAATGAACTATTTTCTTTCCTGGGGGAATGGAGTTTGAGGTCAAGGATAGGAGAGGGTGTCAGTTTTGTGGTGAACCTTGGCTCAAGGAAATGTGTTTGTAATTCACGGCAAATCTCTGGTTTGCCTTGTAAGCATGCAACAACTGAAATTTCTTACATGAGGGGGAACATAGAGGAGTATTGTGATGTTGCATTTACCAATGAGAGGTACATAGCAACCCATCAAAATATTTTGCCTCCCATAAATGATCCAAAAATGTGAAAAATGATGGTGTTCTAGGTGACCTAATACAAGCTCCACCTCTACAACGTTTGCCTGGTAGGCCTAGGAAGAATAGAAAAAGAGAGCCTGATGAGGAGGTTGGGGGTATTAGACAAGCACACAGTCGTAGGTGCAGAATCTGTCAACAGTGGGGACATAATAGGAAAACTTGCCAAAGAGCCCCTGTGAGAGGTAGAGGGCATGGTAGAGGAGCAACAATAGTAATGGTAAGCCATCTTTACTAATTTAATTACGCATTCATGCAACAGTTTTAGGATGCTAACGCACTTTTAATTGCTTTACCAACCACTAACTTCTACAAGAAGTTCTCTTGATGGGTCTTAGGCTAGTGGATCTCAGTGTTTCACACGAGCTAAATAATTTTATATCGGGGGTTTAATTAAATTACACATTTATACAGTAGTTATAATACACTTTAATTGGTTTTTTCTCAGTCATAAGTTGGGCATGAGATGGAAAATAGAGTTGAAAGGGAAAAAGGAAAAGCTACAAGGAGGGAAGGGGTGGACCACTCTTTTCTAGGCTCAATGACTAAAAATTTCTAATTCTGTAAGTTCAGGTGATACACTCAACCAATTGCTATATTTTTTTAAATCAATCTCTGATATTTTTGTTTTCATAACCACTAAGACCATTAATTTTGTATGTCAATTTTTTGGTTGATGCTACGAGAACATGTCAAGTGCTATGTTAAACTTATCCTTTCTAAGTATTATATTTTTTTTTTACTATGTTGGAGGTTTTTTTGTGTAGGGGTTTCGTTGAACATGTCAGGTGCTACACTTTCTCAGTCACAGTTGCTACCATTTTGTTTTTGTTTTTGTTTTTTTTTTTTTTTTTTTTTTTTTTTTTTGTAAAATTGGCTGCTAGATATTATTATGAACCTTAGATCTAGTTGGGTTGCTGCTACTTTGTTTTGAACATGTTAGGTGTAGAGGTTTCGTTGAACATGTCAGATGCTACAATTTCTCAGTCACAGTTGCTGCCATTTTGTTTTGTTGTTTTTTTTTTTTTTTTGTAAAATTGGCTGCTCGATGTTATTATGAACCTTGGATCTAGTTGGGTTACTGCCACTTTGTTGTTTTTTGTAAAAGTGACTGTTAGATGTTCATGTTAGGTGTATATGGTATTGATCTAGTTGGGTTGCTACCACTTTGTTATTTTTTTGTAAAAGTGGTTGCTGGATGTTGGGTTGTAAAAAAGGCAGTTAGTATGACAATTGTAAATCTGTACTTGATTGATTATATATATATATATATATAGAAGATTAATTTTGGTTTATGTATTTCAAATGTTTATTCATGTGATTTATTACTTATGCATTATACAATGGACATGAAATAATGTTGTTAACATGTCACTTGATTCCATTACATATTAAGGATTAATACAAAATATTTTTCCTTAAGGGTTAACTCACAAAATAGTTACAAAAGTCTCTTATTCCACCACAAAGTTAAACTGACATGTCCTTACAAATTATCGCATCACCTTAGAAGTACACCCCCTACATCTACCAAGAAAGCAATAATAGACATTACAAAACTTGTAATCACTAGCACTTTTAGCATTCCTTGGCCAAGCTCGACCATTTGTAATCTTGTAGATATATTCCTCACTTCGGGTCTTTACCTCGCACAATTCATCTGCCAATTCAGCACCAATATTTCCAATAGAAGTATACTGCTCCACCAATGCTCCCAAAGGCGCACACCATTCCTAGGATTTACATGCTTTAGCTTTACATGAGTAGTATAACCTACCTTTGTTTCCCTTTCCATCATTTTGTGTAATTTTCACAACTTGCCTTTTTGCCACAATTACATAATTTGTTTGCAAATTTCAATCCCTTGTAGGAACTTTGCTGAAAACTTGAATTGGCCATTTGGAAAAATTAGTCAATCACATTATAGATATCAAGACTAATTAATTAAAAAATTATAAGACTAAGTGTCATACTTTAGTATTCAAAATAACTAATTAATTAAGAAATTATAAAAATGTAGTAATCCATTTTATTACTGTTACACTTGCCTTTGTTCAACAGCCAGTACTCATGTGAGTGAGGGAAAATGGGAGAGGGGCAAACTGACAAGCAGGAGAAAATAGGGTGTCACGCCCCGAATTTTCACGAACCAGAGGCGCGACTAACAAGACAAAGAGAGAATAAAATAAAGGACAATCTAAATGAATCTAACTAAACATGTTTCCATTCCCATCAATACATAGAAAATAACTTAAAGTACATCCTACCATTACAGTGTTCACAGGTCATTTGAGCTTAAGCCCTTACATCTCAAAATGTGCCCTAGGGCCCAAAATTACTCCAAGTACTTGCTCCTATCCAGACATCACCGAGTCTCACGTAGCAGGGGCATCCTCATCTGAAATGTTGTCCCACGAATAGGTCAGCTCAACTGCTGGTACAATATAATGCTAATGCAAGAAACAAAATTAAAGGCGTGGCATGTGCGAGTGTACAGTTATATCTACATGTCATTCAATGTCATCCATAAAATGTACTAGCAATAATCGATGTGCCATCCAAATCATTAACATAATCTAAGGCATGGCATGTGCAAGTGTACAGTTATATCTACATGCACAATTATAACCTACATGCCATCCAATTCATCCATACAATGCATTAACAAGATTCATCACACATTCATGAATTCATTAATACAATGCAATGAAAATATGCGTGACACACCCATGAAAACTCCATGTCACACCCATGACTCACTTTACGGACCTTCCCCGACAGCCTGAGTAACCAGTATGTACAACACCAAATGCTCAACTCACACCATGTTCCAAGGAATCACACTATGCCAATATGCTCTGATTCTACCATGCCATAATGCAATCTCAATAAGGCATCTTATCCACATATCAAGCATGCTTTAAAAAATGTATTACACAATAACAGTCCAATCAAAAAATTCCTCCATCAAGGGTACATGCATACATAGTTCACTTAAACACATGCCTTAGTTACACATTCCATAATCTCAACAATTATCGAAAATATAATTCGCACATTATGCTAACTCATGCGATATACACAATCACGATCCACATTCTTCATCAACTTTCAAAAAGATAATAGGAAACACATAAGCATATAAGCAATCAAGCAGATATGTGAATCATCAAGTCAACATGGCAGTTATTCCTAAACTTAATTCTATATCTTACTTAGCACAATATATCGTATCTGATGGGTTGGTCTCAACCCTAAGAAGTAGTGCTCGCTGCGTAGCGGAACTAACGGTCAGACTGCAGAAGGTCAGACCACCTTCCCTTTGCCTTTCAGTGTTCCTAAAATCATGAAATACAACTCAGTTCAATTTCTACTTTAATGATGCTATTCATCAGATTTTATGTCTTTATTTTATTGGTTTCTATTTTGCTAAATTAATTTCTTCCATTAGGTCCGGAACATCGAAGAAAATTGGTTTGGACTTTTGCGGAATTTAATTTGGACGTTCGGGCTAAAAAGGGCAAAATGGTCATTTTACACTTCTATGGTTTCTCACATTCTGGGACCTCTTCTCGTAAATCAGACTCCATGGTTGAGTCCAAAATTTTTGAGATAATAAAAATCCACTATCTTTTTATTTTAATTGGGTTTCGTTTGATTGCATTTTGACTCAGGGGCATTTTGGTAATTTTTCAGGGTTTCTACGGTCCTTTATTTTTTCGGGACCTCGTCTCGGGTCACCGACCTCATCGTTGATCCTAGGAGGTCCAAGATAGTCAAAAAACATATATGATTTGTTTTATTTGGGTTCCGGGCCATTTCGGGGTATTTAATTTAACTAAATCAATTTAATTCAATTAAATGATTAAGTGTAATATATATATATATATATATATATATATATTTGGCACAAATAAGGGCATGGGACTGTCTTGTCCAAGCCGGCTCCACGCGCTCGCACCCACGTGCCCCACCACGGTTCGAAACCTGGTGGCCGCACCCCACCCATTTTTCTCTTTTTCTTTTCCTTTTCTTTTTCTTTTGATTCTTTTTCTCTGTTGGGCCCAATTAGATCGGGCCCAATCCCCTCTTTAAACCCAAGACAACCGGTCCATTTCTCTTTAAATCAAACCAGCCTAACATCTCAAAATCAAATAGGAACCCGAACAGAAACGGTCCAAGTCGCCCCCCTATGCCCCTGATCTTCCGACCATCTCCAGTCGTCCCCTCTGGCCACGGTCGCCGGACGATGACCCTTTTTCTTCAATTTCTCATGATTTTTACGTCCTAAGTTTCTGATTTCTTTTTACCAAATTAAATCTAAGCTTCCAACTAACTCTCTAAACATATTTTTAACTTAAATACTCCAACTCTCTCCAATATTCGGGTTGGTTTTTTCGGGCACGCCTGTAGCTTTCCGGCCACTAGTATTTTCCATTTTTGGTGGCCATTTCTCCATTGTTTTCATTTCATTTTTAAGCTAATATGTTTCTGCACCTAAGAGGAACACTTCCTCATGATTTGTTTTGGTTTTAATACATGAAATCATAAAAATTTAACTTTCTCTCTCTAACCCGCAACTTGATATTTCTACTTAATTTTTCAACCTTTTTCAGTCCTTTCTTTTTGCATTTATGTTTAAACAGCATACTCTACGGGGTTCCTTAAGCCATAATTAAACTAACATGCCTTAAAAATTTAAAACAGAAGCTCAACAGCTTACCTCAATTTTTGATTTTTTTTCTTTTCTCTAGTGTAGCTCTTTTCCAACGCCCACGGCTTGTTCCACTAGCTCTCTCTCTCTCTCTCTCTCTCTCTCTCTCTCTTTCTGATTTTCTTTCCCTCTCAATCCCAATGGACACACACACTCATATACACTCAAGTATGTTCACCCTCTCACGTCACCACCTACACAGCCTACAATCCTACATCCTTTCTTTGACTTTTTCTCACTGATCCAGCTACCCCCTTCCTTCACATCAACTTTGCATTAAATGCAAAGCTGATAATGTTATGTGTGTGTGTGTATATATATATATATATATATATATAATACACCTACACACCTACGGCAACCCACTTGCACACACTAGTCTGCACACTATCAGATCTACATATATATATATATACACATTCATATATACTTAAAATGTGTTTGACATATACATACATGCATACATAACATACACATAACATATACACCATGCATAACACATCAAGGAATAATTAAAAAAATTTTAATAATTAATGAATAAATAATTAACCAAAATAAAATATAAATAAAAATAAAAAATTTATTCCAAAAAAAAAAATTTCCCTTCAAAATTTCAAATCTTTACATCATTCCCTCCTTAGAGAAATTTCGTCCCGAAATTTAAAATAAAACACATCAATAGACAAGCAACATCCAATAGTTAACACATAACCTACTACATTAGCATCAAAGTATTTAGGTCCATTCTAAGAATACACAGGTATATGAATAAGCATGGCAATCATGAATGGATGAGGGGTACTAAAATCTATTAACATGCTAGTCCAGTGAACTAAAAACAAGGAATATACCTCGAATCGTAGGAGGTCCGGAAGTAGATGCCTCAGGTGTGGCCACCGCATAAACGCGACCCTGGGTAGTCTAGCTTTGTCCATCCCCCCTCCCTCTGTCCAAGAGCCCTAACACTCTGTGCGGAGGGTGCAGGCTGGATGTATGGTGTCGGAGGTCTATTGCCTAATCGTGGCTGTGACAAGGGTACCTGAGCATGCTGATAGTAATGTGACCTTTGTGAGCTCTGTGGAGTCTGCCCTTGAAGGCAGTTGGCCCTAATATGGCCCATCTAATGGCAGGTATAACAAATGGGAGAAGCTCTCCACCCCTGACTTTGCATTGGGGAAGGAAGTAATCCCTGGTTAGGCCTAGGCCCCTGTTCTAAACTAGGGTCCCTCTGAGGGGCAATTACCCTTCTTATGGCCCGTCTGTCCGCATCTGAAACAAGTTGGAGGTCCCCGTGACACTCCCCCCTAAGAAGAAATAGGCATAATAGATAGGGGGCTGAAAGCTGAGTGGGCCCTGGTGGTATCTGGACAGAAGAGGCACTGGCTCGAGACTTCTTCAATGGTCCCTCCTCAGTAGAAGTCAGTGTAGGCATAGGAGTCTGTGCTGGGGGTGTCCTGCCCTGGGTCCAATGACTCTCTAATCCCTTTAAGGTCGGCCAACTCTCTCTCAACTCTAGTGGCCCTGATCACTGCCTCCTCGTAGGTTTCTATAATATGGCTCGCCAGCATCTCTTTGATAGTAGGCCTCAGCCCCTAGAGGAAATGGTAAACCCTCAACTCCTCATTCCCAGTGATGTGTGGGGCAAACCTCCTCAATGTAGTAAAATGTGACTCGTACTGAGTCACAGTCATGTCTCTCTGGATGAGTGTCGCAAACTCCTCTCTGAAACCCTATTTTGGCTGTCACCGGGAAATAGTGGTCATTGAACATGGCTACAAAAGCATCCCATCCTTCCCCAAACCTATTGATCCTCCTTGCGGATACCTTCCTACCACTGGCTCGCTAACCCGGTGAAATGGAATGTGGCACAACGGATCCTCAAGTACGGCTCGACAATCCCTTGGGAGTCCAGGATCCTGATAATCTGATCTAACCACTCCTCAACCACTAGAGGGTCAGGCTTGCCCGGCAAAGGTGGGTGGTCTCATCCTCTGGAATACCTTCATCACGAAGGTATCTCTAGTCTCTCCACCTGTGGCCCTAGCCTCAGCATCAGTAGTCCTGGCCTCTGCATGGTATGGAAACACTCCTGTATGATGGCTGCCATATCTCTAGCACCGATGGTCTGCTCCACCTCCTCCACTGGAGCTGGTACAAGAGCAGGTGCAGGTATAGGAGCAGGAGCTGGAGTGATAACCTCCTCAGCTGTGTTGTGGGCAGGTGCAACAGCTGGAGCGGCAGCCTCCTCGGCTATGTCCTGAATAAGAGCAGTAGCTCTAGGTCTACCTCATCGGGGCTGGGCAGCAGCCCTAGGCCTACCCCGTCTAGATGGTCCAGCTCTCACACGAGCTCGTTTTGGTGGCATGTGCCTACAAGTCTAATAAAAAGAAGGAAATCAACACCTCATAGTATTAAACGAATACTAAGCACGTACTTTTTAATAATTCACACTTCACGAGTAACAACCGCAACCTGTCATAACACACTTGTCTAATTAATACTTACATAATGTCAACCACCCTTACCCGTTGGTTACACAAAACAGTTAACACGGAGTTCTAACATGGCCCTTTACCAGGAATGATTTTATTTAAACAACATTATATACGTATTCTCAATTCACACTAGTGTTTAACTGGTCTACAGATATTCAACTCCCAACAAATACTATCCAAAAACAATACATCTCTCCAAAAACAGGGTTTAATGCAAGAACATCTCCAAAATTTTTAAAGACAAGCACTCTAAGTATCCATCATCCAATCTATACACAAAAAGCTCCACAAGTCCAAATTCTTATTTTAAGCATTTTAAGGTTTGATGTGTCTTTTATCATTTCTTACTTTTATAACTAAGTGATAACCCTTCATGGATCTCAACTCCCTTTGTTACTGGTTGGTGGGGCGCCATCCACCAACTGTAACGCAAGACCTGAGACTAATCCAGTCTGTATAAATATCATAATCATAATACTATAATCCATGAAATCGGTTACTTACCTAGCACATACATACAAAATCCACAAACAATGGTCAACCAGGTAAACAACTAGGTCCACAACCTATCTCACAAGTAACTAGGCACACCGCCTACCGTATAAATAAGTAAGTGTACAACCTACACCTTAAATAACTAGGCATACGGCCTATCTCATAAAATATACAGGTCATGCATTTCTAATCTCAGTCAACCATTACATTAAACAATTCACATGCTCCTTATCTACTAGGAAAGCAAGAATAGTGCACACCCATGCATACCAATGCAACTCCTGCATATAAAATGTACCATCTAAACTAGCCCTAATAACTTAAAGTCTAAACTTCTCCCATCGTCCCCTAGGTATTCGAACCTAGGTTCTGATACCATATTGTCACGCCCCGAATTTCCACGAACTCGAGGCGTGATTGAATGAGACAAAGAGAGAATAAAATAAAGGACAATCTAAATGAATCTAACTAAAAAAGTTTCCATTCCCATCAATGTCACGACCCGAAACCCACCCTATGCGGATCTCGTATCGTGGGGCCGACCCAATGGCCGTCCCTACTTTTTCCATTCTTTTACCAATGATAACAGTAAATAATATAAACATGACATTAAAGTACGGAAGCTTTATTACAATTATTGTTCAAAGATTAAACTTCAAACTAACAATAAACTGATCCTAAACCACTCTTAGGTGGTGAGTACATGGGAGAGACTTCATTCATTACTCTTATGCTCCTCAACTGTCTCTTTAAGCTCCGGATCTCCTACTATGGTTCTGTAACATTCTCACCTGAAAAATTTAGTAAGGGGTGAGCTACAAACTCAGTAAGTAGAAGCCTATCCCCAATACGGGTGGGCATGACATAAATGAATACAAGTCAAGGTCATATGATAGCCAATCATGATAATGATTTCAGTCAACTGTGAAATGCCTCAATGGCCAATAAATGACAAGGTACAATAATGGTCAAGAGTAATCAATGAATAACAACGTTCAATAACCGTCAAGAGTAACAACGTAGCATGAATATAGAATAGGCTCAATGAACACGATCAACATAAATACTGCCACAGTGAAACGGTCACAATCAAGTCCAATAAATCAAAACCAATCAACATAGAACTATATCAATTAACATGGATGATGCCTTTACTTTGTTCAGGGTTTGGCAGACCCTCGGTCTTTTGGGGCCCGGCATACCCCCATTAACATAAATGCATATAAAATGCCCATTAACCTTACTGCGTAAAAACGCCATAATTGCCATAAGTCGTTTTGACCCGTAGGTCCCATAAATTGACCCGTAGGTCCCAGTCAATCAGATAGCATCAGATAGGTAATGTGACTGAGCACAAAACCCGGCACTTAACATAAATTAAGATTCTATAGTATTCCATATGAATGTACAAAACATGGAACATCATAACATAACATACAGTAAATGGATATCAATGAAATGAATCAATCATGCAACATCAACCAATAGACATCCACCAGGTAGAGCAATATCCATGGTGGGAAACAATGACAGTGAGTACATATAAGAGTACAAGATTGGCAGTAATAGAAAGAACGTGGCTTGGAAACCACGTATCAAAGATAGGAATCCACTTACCTTATCAACGTCGTAATATCCCGTGACTTTCTCCTTTCCTTTTGACTTGCCTATAAATCAATAAACACGTTTCAGCTTTCATATCATTTATCGAATTTATGCCTCGTTACTCTAAATACCTCCCTTACTAATTTAGGCTTTACGTTATTTCATTTTAAACTTAATTTATCCAAGGGCAAAATGGTCATTTACGTGTCTATACTTTTTGGGTTCTGTTTTCATAATTTGGACTTCACCGTTGAGTCCAGTAGGTTTGAATTAATAAAAATTCACTATTTACTTAACTAAATCGGAGTCGTTTGACTCACCTTCGACGTAGGGGCATTTTGGCGTTCTACGGTATTTTATTTTTTGACACTCCGTCTCGTGAAACGGACCTCATCATTAAATCCAAAAGGTTCTAAATAGTAAATTTGCACTATTTATTCGACTCGTTCGCATACTGGAATTTAATTTAGTAATTACTTGATTTAATTAATTTATAAAATTAATTAGGTGTACTAATATATATATATATATAATATTTGGCCCAAGTAGACCACAGTGCCTTAGTGGCACAGTGGTCCGTTCCTATGGTCAGCCTCTCCCAGGTCTCTGGTTCAATCTGTGGGACAGCAGCTCCTCTCCCACCTTTTTTCATCTTTTTCCACTTAGCCAACTGATGAATAAAATATTCCAAATCAGCATACCTTTATGCTTGAACTTCTACACCCAAACAGCCCCCCTTTCCCATTTAACTCCCAAGGCCAAACAGCCCTTGTCCCAATTTAAAAACAGAAGCGGCACAGTGCGCTTCTTCTTCTTCCTCACGATTTCTTTTTCTTTTCTTTTTTTTTTTTTTTTTTTTCTGGTGTCTTCCCCCGGCGACGGTGATTCACCTGCGGGGTTTTTTTTTTTTTTTTTTTTTTTTTTTTTCTTTCTTGCGGGTTTCCGATGGGTTCGACTGAAAATTTAAAGGGAAATTTATAACAATGGCTAAAAAGGAGAATGGTGAGCTTTTGGGGCGACAAGAACGCCACAGCAGTAGCTGCGCTGCTGCTGTGCGGTTTTCCGGGGATGGGAATTTTTTTTTTTTTCGTTTCTGTGCTATTTTCCTATTGTTTAAAAAAAACACAAATGATCCTTATATTATTCCTGCACCTTATACACATAACCCTTAAGCGATTAAATTGGATTTCATGCAACAAAATCACAAAACCTGTTTCGGACGGAACGACCTGCAACAGCGTTTTTCTTGCTGTTCTCTCCCCCGTTTCCCCTCATTATTTTTGCAGTATTTTGCTATTTTCAGGTTCATGCAGTCCCTAAACAAATATCTAGCATGCATGCTTTGAAGACAAAGGAGAGAAAAGTGAACAGAATTATACCATTTCTAGCTTCTCCTGCGCAGCAACCTCACGGTCTCTCCTTTCTTCTTCTCTTCTTCCCCACTTCTGGTTCTCTCCTCTCTACGCGTACTGCTCTGCCTTTCCTTTCCTTGTTTTTTTTTTCCTCTTTGTTTTTCCTAGTTCTAACGCATGCCTAGCATGCTTAAATTGAAAACCCCTCACTTTATTTCTCTCTCTCTCTTTATCTCATTACTTCTTCATCTCTTGCGCCAATAACGCCCATCCGTTTCCTTCTCTTTTTTTTTTTTTGTAACCCACGCACACACATTCATATCTCTCTCTTAACTTTTCCAACTTGTAATTCCCATATAATCTACCTTCCATTTTGCCTGCCGTTAACCTTTCTTTTCTTTTTTTTCAGTTACATGTTGCAATTGATTCACACCACACGTGTATATATATATATATCTATTTCTTTATTTACACCATATCTATATACATATATATATATATATAGATCTTGTTCACACATTAAATTTCTATTATTTTCATTTCTTCCCAACTCTCATTTTATTTTTACTTTAGTTTTATTTTATCTTCTAATAAATTTATTTATTTATATTTCTAATTCTTATTTTCTTTTTATTTTAACTTTTTGTTTTATTCTCTTTTAAATATTATTTTTATTTTTTATTTTTTTTTTGTTTTTCGTTCCTAGCTTGCTCAGTTATCGTCTGGGCATCCTCCGTACATTCGAAACAATTTCAAGTCCAAATTTACCCATTTCATAACATAAAACCTTATCAACTCGGGTTTGCATGGTCTCTCGGTTACAATTCAGGTCGGAGTATTACAATCAATACATAGAAAATAACTTAAAGTACATCCCACCATTACAGTATTCACAAGTCATTCGGGCTTAAGCCCTTACATCTCAAAATGTGCCCTAGGGCCCAAAATTACTCCAAGTACTTGCTCCTATCCAGACATCACCGAGTCTCACATAGCAGGGGCATCCTCATCTGACATGTTGTCCCACGAATAGGTCAGCTCAACTACTGGTACAATATAATGCTAATGCAACAAACAAAATTAAGGGTGTGGCATGTGCGAGTGTACAGTTATATCTACATGTCATTCAATGTCATCCATAAAATGTACTAGCAATAATCTACGTGCCATCCAACTCATTAACATAATCTAAGGCGTGGCATGTGCAAGTGTACAGTTATATCTAAATGCACAATGATAACCTACATGCCATCCAATTCATCCATACAATGCATTAATAAGATTCATCACATATTCATGAATTCATTAATATAATGCAATGAAAATATGCGTGACACACCCATGAAAACTCCATGTCACACCCATAACTCACTTTACGGACCTTCCCCGACGGCCTGAGTAACCAGTATGCACAACACCAAATGCTCAACTCACACTATGTTCTAAGGAATCACACTATGCCAATATGCTCTGATTCTACCATGCCATAATGCAATCTCAATAAGGCATCTTATCCACATATCAAGCATGCTTTAAAAAATGTATTACACAATAACAGTCCAATCAAAAAATTCCTCCATCAAGGGATACATGCATACATAGTTCACTTAAACACATGCCTTAGTTACACATTCCATAATCTCAACAATTATCGAAAATATAATTCGCACATTATGCTAACTCATGCGATATACACAATCATGATCCACATTCTTCATCAACTTTCAAAAAGATAATAGGAAACACATAAGCATATAAGCAATCAAGCAGATATGTGAATCATCAAGTCAACATGGCAGTTATTCCTAAACTTAATTCTATATCTTACTTAGCACAATATATCATACCTGATGGGTTGGTCTCAACCCTAAGAAATAGTGCTCGCTGCATAGCGGAACTAACGGTCAGATTGCAGAAGGTCAGACCACCTTCCCTTTGCCTTTTAGTGTTCCTAAAATCATGAAATACAGCTCAGTTCAATTGCTACTTTAATGATGCTATTCATCAAATTTTATGTCTTTATTTTATTGGTTTCTATTTTGCTAAATTAAATTCTTCCATTGGGTCCGGAACATCGAAGAAAATTGGTTTGGACTTTCGCAGAATTTAATTTGGACGTTCGGGCTAAAAAGGGCAAAATGGTCATTTTGTACTTCCACGGTTTCTCACATTTGGAAACCTCTTCTCGTAAATCAGACTCCAAGGTTGAGTCCAAAATGTTCGAGATAGTAAAAATCCACTATCTTTTTATTTTAATCGGGTTTCGTTTGACTGCATTTTGACTCAGGGGCATTTTGATAATTTTTCAGGGTTTCTACGGTCCTTTGTTTTTTTGGGACCTCATCTTAGGTCATGGACCTCACCGTTGGTCCTAGGAGGTCCAAGATAGTCAGAAAACATATATGACTTATCTTATTTGGGATCCGGGCCATTTCGGGGTATTTAATTTAACTAAATCAATTTAATTCAATTAAATGATTAAGTGTAATATATATATATATATATATATATATATATATATATATTTGGCGCAAATAAGGGCACGGGATTGTCTTGTCCAAGCCGGCTCCACGCGCTCGCCCCCACGCGCCCTACCACGGTTCGAAACCTAATGGCTGCACCCCACCCATTTTTCTCTTTTTCCTTTCCTTTTCTTTTTCTTTTGATTCTTTTTCTCTATTGGGCCCAATTAGATTAGGCCCAATCCCCTCCTTAAACCCAAGACAACCGGCCCATTTCTCTTTACATCAAACTAGCCCAACATCTCAAAATCATATAGGAACCCAAACAGAAACGGTCCAAGTCGCCCCCTCTGTGCCCCTGATCTTTCGACCATCTCCGGTCGTCCCCTTCAGGCCACGGTCGCAGGACGGCGACCCTTTTTCTTCAATTTCTCACGATTTTTACGTCCTAAGTTTCTGATTTCTTTTTACCAAATTAAATCTAAGCTTCCAACTAACTCTCTAAACATATTTTTAACTTAAATACTCGAACTTTCTCCAATATCCGGGTCGGTTTTTTTGAGCCACACCTGCAGCTTCCGGCCGCTGGTATTTTCCATTTTTGGTGGCCATTTCTCCACTGTTTTCATTTCATTTTTAAGCTAATATGTTTCTGCACCTAAGAGGAACACTCCCTCATGATTTGTTTTGGTTTTAATACATGAAATCATAAAAATTTAACTTTCTCTCTCTAACCTGCAACTTGATATTTCTACTTCGTTTTTCAACCTTTTTTAGTCTTTCCTTTTGCATTTATCTCTAAATAGAATACTCTACGGGGTCCTTAAGCCATAATTAAACTAACATGCCTTAAAAATTTAAAACAGAAGCTCAACAGCTTACCTCAATTTTTGATTTTTTTTTCTTTTCCCTAGTGTAGCTCCTTTCCAACACCCACGGCTTGTTCGATTAGCTCTCTCTCTCTCTCTCTGTCTTTCTTTCTGATTTTCTTTCCCTCTCAATCCCAACAGACACACACACACATACACACACTTATATACACTCAAGTATGTTCACCCTCTCACGCCACCACCTGCACAGCCCACAATCCTACATCATTTCTCTGACTTTTTCTCACTGATCCAGCCACCCCCTTCCTTCACATCAGCTTTGCATTTAATACAAAGCTAACAATGTTATGTGTGTGTATATATATATATATATATATATATATAATACACCTACACACCTATGGCAACCCACTTGCACACACTGGCATGCACACAATCAGATCCACACACACACATATATATATATAT
The DNA here is from genome assembly GCA_008638375.1 of Nyssa sinensis. NCBI lineage: Eukaryota > Viridiplantae > Streptophyta > Magnoliopsida > Cornales > Nyssaceae > Nyssa > Nyssa sinensis. The sequence goes on along the minus strand of CM018042.1, from coordinate 13,044,872 downwards.
ATACACACATCCATATATACTTAAAATGTGTTTAACATATACATGCATGCATACATAACATACAGATAACATATACACCATGCATAACACATCAAGGAATAATTAAACAATTTTTAATAATTAATGAATAAATAATTAACCAAATAAAATACTAATAAAAAATAAAAACTTTATTCCAAAAAAAAAAAAAAATTCACTTCAAAATTTCAAATCTTTACATAGGGCAAGTGTGGGAAAGTTGAAGCTGAACATGGTAGAAAAGGGTCCAAAAAATATATAAGAGTTAGAAAAATTCTAAAGGGCAGATTTATCTTTTTGTAAATATAATAGTGAGGTTATTTTGGATCAAGTATTAGGCTTAATAAATTACAAGGGCAATTTGGACATATAACATTACTTTTTGGCTTACATCATCATTTAACGCCTATGTCAGAAACAGTCGTTGAGGGGAAAGAGGGAATCTGTTATAGATCAGTAAACTAGAAGAGGGACAATGTTATTTCAAAAGGTATAGGGGAGGTTTCTACAATCGTCAGAAACCTCAAACGAGGTAAGTGTGATTTACCCATTAATATAATTTATTGAAGATGACTTAAATACATTTTTTTTTTTAAATTGAATGTATAAATTATGAGTAGAGATTAGATAACTAATCCAATTACGAATAAGACACATATAATCTAGATTAATACGACTGAATAACATAATATACCACTAATCAAATAAGATAAAATTATACCATGAAAATTTAGTAATCAATTTATTATTAAATAAAATAAAAAAAGTGCATAAAATTTACATATATATATATATATATATGTATATTCACATGATCAATATATCACGAATACGAGATATATAATGTGTGAGGAAATGTATACACGTATATACATACGCAAGGAAATATACGTGAATATATATGTACATATATTCGTAAATATATATATGTATATAGATGTGTGTGTATGTGTGTGTGTGTGTGTATATATATATATATATATATAGAATAATACATGTCCAACAATATATGTGTGTGTGTAAATTAGTGTGTGAAACAAGTGTGTTTAAGGTGAAATGTGTGTGTAGTAAGTGTATATGTGTATGCAAGTGATTGGAAGGGAGGGGAGGCCAAGTGAGCTACTCTATAGCTTGTGAAAGAAGAAACTCCAGTACCCGCAAGGCTACCGTCCAATGGAAGAAACCTTGATTGGAGGAAAGTGAGATTAAAGAAAGAAAAAGAGAGAGAGAAGAGGTGGTGGGGAAAGAGAGAGTACAACTATATGTATATTGATATACCGCAAAAAGGGCAAACTAGTCATAGCATGACACGTGTATATACAGAGCACCTACGTACACAGTCCAAGAAAAACCCTCCTATCTAAAACAGACAGATACACAGGGTTCAGAGTTTCTTTGCTCGAATGTCGCAAGATCTCTAGTCCTCCCTCTAGAGCAAGAAATACTACGTACACACAAAGGGTCCCGAGTTGATCGCTGCCTTACATGCCCTACCGACCTTGAAGTAAGAAAGCAGAGTTCAACATGGTAACTGCTATTCTCGGATATCGTCAAATCCCTATTTTTACGACTCCAAATCCTAATCAACTTAGGAAATCCACAGCTTATAAAAAAAAACTCTAATGTGCACTTATTACAGTCAATCAATTTCTTTTAATTACAGTCTTTTTTTTTACTAACTTTATCATCAGAGCGGCTACCATCGAAGCCTACCCGGTGGCCCTTTGATTTTTTGAGTTCTTGACAGGAGACGAAAAGAAGAAGTTTTATGGATTAGAAAGTGCAACATCAGTTTGGCGCCATCTGTAGGAACAAAAAATGTTTCTGCTAACTCTCTTCTTCGACAACAATAACTCTTTTATCTTTTCCTTTTAAAAAGACAATAGCTCCCAATCTTCATCTAAGAAAAAGTTCTCAAAACCCCCGAAACTAGCCTCCCACTGGAAGAGGAATGGGGCAAACCTCTAGTCACTTACAACAGCAACTTGATCGGATTCAATAATAATTCGATCAAATGTAAGAACAACTAGTTCCCATGTCCCAAGCTCTGGCTTCATTGGCTCAGAATAAGCAAAACAATCCCCCTTATCCTCCTACCAATGTTGCTAATGAAAGGGCTTAGCTTCCTGCCACCACCATGGGCGAAGGACCTCTCAATGAGGAGACCCCCAACGTGCAGTCCGTACACCCCTATGGTACCACTCACATAAGGGTTGAGCCCCAGACATCAACTCTAGTAGGGAGAGGGATGCCCGCTTTTTATCCCACTATCTATTACCAAAGTAGAACGAGGATACCAACTCCAGCAGACTTAGGGGTAGATCCAACGCCATCGGAGTTTCAGCCTTCATTGGCACCGGCTCCTCCAGTCCAAGGAGGGCAACGTGCCCCTAACACTATTGGACAAAATCATCCCTTGAATATAGGGACTGAAGCTGTAAGGCAGGGCCAACAGCGGGGCCCAAATCGATAACAAGTTTTGCCTCGAGTTCCTCAAAGGACAAAGAAGATAGCAGGCTCCGTGGAACAAACCGCCTTTACCAGAGGAACCCACGCCCCTTTAGAGCAAGATAAACTGGGAAAGCTGCTCGAGAGGTTCGCTACGCCATTCACTCCTACCATAATTGTAGAAGAGTGGCCAAAGAAATTTGTTGTCCCAAATTTTACCCTTTATGATGTGTCTAAGGACCCTGAAGACCATCTATCCCATTATCAGCATACAATGGCTTTATGTAGGGCTACTAATGCCTTCATGTGTCGCACATTCGTAACAAGCCTCAAAGGTACTCATCTGAAGTGGTTCTATAACCTCATCTAAGAATCAATCATCAATTTCTATGAGCTTAGTAGGCAATTCCTTGATCGATTCCTAACCAGTAAGAAGTTAATAAAAGGGGCAGAATTCCTACTAACTATAAAGCAGGCAAAGAGGGAGTCACTTCGAGGGTACATCGCTCGCTTCAATACCAAGATCATAGAGATAACGGACTACAGCCCAAGCTTCTTAGTAGTAGCTCTCACCTCTGGCTTAGGGCCAGGACGCTTTTCAAGATTCTTTGACAAAGAATCCTCTCGTTGACATGGTGGCACTCATAAAATGGGCATGAATGTACATAAACCTAGAGGATACAAAGATGTCCTTCTGAAAGGCCAAAGAGCAGGCTTAGAAGGATGATCACATCCATTAGAAGGACTCTAAGGCAACTAAGAAGAGGGTCAGAAGTCTTGACAAGAGGGCAGCACCCAGAACCTAGAACAATCCTAATTCTAGGCGGTACGGTACTTTCACCCCTCTGAACACCTCTCGCACTCACATACTCTAGCAGATACAGACCCGTGAGAACCTGAAGTGGCCAGAGCCATTAAAGAGCAATCTCGACACTAGGATCAAAACAAGTACTGTGACTTCCACAAGGAACACGACCACAAGGAAAATGGCCACACCATTAACGAATGTAGAGCTCTCAAGTAAGAGATTGAACATCTCATCAGAAAAAGGCGGCTACGGGAGTTCATCTGACAAGACGGGAGGCAGAACCCCCGTAATGATAGGCCACAACAAAGAAGGGAAAAGCAAAGGCCTGAACAAGGGGAGGCTCGAAACGAGCAACCATGCCAAAACAATCAAGTCATCTTTGTCCTCCATGCTAACAACATGATGATTGGAATATCTAACCATGTTAGAAAGCGGTATGCTTGGGAGGCAAAGGCAGAACCCAACATCCTCCAGATCTCTACCATTGAAAAGAAGCTGAAGCCAGGACCACAAATCCAGTTCTCAGAGCTAGATCTTGCTAGGGTACACTGTCCTCACAGTGATGCCCTCGTCATCTCACTCAAAATAGCCAATTTTGAGATTATGAGGGTTTTGGTGGACATGAAAAGCTCCACCAACGTGTTGTTTTATAAGCCTTTCAAGTACATGAAGCTCAACCCCAACCACATCAAGGCCACCACTACCGTAATGATGGGATTCGATGGAAATCTTAGCACCCCGTTGGGCAAAATAGACCTCCTAACCACAACACGAAAAGGGGACGGTCAGAAGACATTGATCTTTGAGTATATGGTCCTGGACTTTAAGTCCCCTTACAATGTCATTATCGGAAGACCTTGGCTCCATCAGATGGGAGCAATCACCTCGACCCTCCATCAGTGCTTGAAGTATGTTCAGTACAACAATGTTTATTCCATCAAGGGCTGTCAACCAACCGCCCTAGAATGTCATGCTCTCGCATTGAAGAAAAAAGCCCCCAAATAGCAATAACAACATCCTTGTAAAGGAGAAAATCTTGCACCCTCCGACCTTCATGAGATAGTGGAATGACCCTTCGAGATCAACGAGCCATTAAGCCCTAGGGGAAAAGACAACATGGCCAAACCAATGGAGGAACCTATCAAGGTACTCGTCAGCTCTGAAGGGGGAGAATGGTATTTATATATTGGCTCAGATCTGTCCCCCTTCGAGCAATAGGAAATTGTTGAATTCCTGAAAAGCAACATGTCGGTATTTGCTTAGGAGACCAAAGATATGAAAGGGATAGATCCTAACCTCATCTCTCATAAGCTAATGACGGACCTAAAGCATCCTTCGATAAGACAAAAGAGAAAAACGTCCACCCTTGAATGCCACAAGATCATTAACGAAGATGTCTAGAGGCTGCAAAATGCCAGAATGATAAAAGAGGTATTCTATCCAGACTGGCTCACCAACACAGTCCTTGCTAAAAAGAAGAATGGAAAATGGAGGGTCTGCATTGACTACACCAACCTTAACAAAGCTTGTCTCGAAGATAGCTTCCCTTTTCCCAAGATTGATCAGTTAGTTGATGCAACTGTAGGGCATGAGCCCATGAGCTTTATGGATGCATACTTTGGGTACAATCAGATTCAAATGTACCTTCCTAGACCAAAAGAAAACAACCTTCATATCTGAACGAGGTCTCTTTTGTTATAAAGTGATGTTGTTTGGTCTGAAGAATGCTAGGGCTACATGCCAACGTCTGGTAAACAAGATGTTTGGCTCCTAAATTGGAAACACAATGGAGGTCTACATAGATGACATACTTGTCAAGAGCATACGGAAGAGTAACCATATCTAGCACTTGGGCCAAACATTTAACATCCTGAAGCAACACAAGATGAAGCTGAATCCCTTAAAGTGTACCTTCGAGGTCACCAAAGGGAAATTCTTAGGTTTTCTGGTCTCTCAAAGGAGAATTGAGGCAGACCCCTCGCAGATAAAAGCTCTGATCGAACTAGAGTCACCAAAGACCAAGAAAGATATTCAAGGCCTGAACGGAAGGATAACAACTTTGAACCGATTCATTTCTAAGTCTACCAACTGGTGCCTCCCGTTCTTCGAAGCCTTGAGGGGGAGTAAGGCCCTAGAATGGACCCCTGAATGCGAAAAAGCCTTCCAGGAGTTAAAGTAGTACTTGGCTTCCCTCAAGCTCCATTCAAAACTAGTACAGGGAGAAAAGTTACTCCTGTACCTTGTAGTATCAGAAAATGCTATCATCTCTACACTAGTCAGAGAGGACAAAAGGAGTCAAAGACCTGTTTTTTATGTAAGTAAGGCGCTTCTAGACACCAAGATGAGATATTCCAAAATAGAGAAACTGGCCTTTACCTTAGTGATATCCGCTCGAAAGCTCAAACCGTATTTTCAGGCACATTCCATAGAAATCCCTACGTCTTACCCTTTGAAATCAGTCCTACATAAACCTGAAGTCTCAGGGCGACTGATCAAATAGTTTGTGGAGTTAGGAAAGTTTGATATATCATATGTACCATGGACTTCTATCAAAAGGCAAGCACTGGCAGACTTTGTTGCAGAATTCACTCCAGCGCTACATGCTAAAGCAGAAGCCAACAAGGGCACTTACGGTATGAAAACTTTATAGTGACGGGTCATCCACCAACAGAGGCTTAGGAATGGGCATAGTATTTCAATCCCCTGACGGAATCATAATTGAGAAAGCAGTTAGCTTAGGGTTCAGAACTTCTAATAACGAAGCCGAGTATGAAGCACTTATCCTTGGGATGAAGCTGACCCTAGAATGCGAAGCCCAGAGTCTTGAAGCATTCTCTGACTCCCAACTTGTGGTAAGCCAAGTCTTAGGAGAATTTTCCACCAAGGATGACAGAATGATTCGATATTTAGAATTGGCGGAATCATTAAAACTCTCATTCTATAAATTCACCATCTAGAAAATTGAATGAAGCCAGAACTCCAAGGCTGATGCTTTAGCAAATATGGCTTTCCATCTCAAGTTAGAAAGGGATACAACGGTGAGAGTCTCTTACCAATCAAAGCTAAGCATCAAAGAAATACAGTCCTTTCAAATTTTAGAGCAAACTCAGAATTGGATGACTCCTATCATCCAGTATGTAAAGGAAGGATTGCTTCCAGAAGAAAAAAACTAGGCCCGAAGGATTTGGATTAGGGCAGCTCGATATTTAATCTTAAACGAAAAGCTGTACCGAAGATCCTATATGCAACCCTTCTTAGCGGTGGCTATCTCTAGAGGAGTCCCAATATGTCATAACCGAGATATATGAAGGGATCTGCGGCAACCATAATAGTGACAGGACCTTAACTTATCGAGCTCTGACTCAGGGTTATTTCTGGCCTGACATGTGAAAACAAGCCAAAGAATATGTCCAAAGGTGTGATAAGTGCCAATGATTTGCTTCATACTAGCACCAAACTCATCATGAGCTCATTCCTATCGCCAGCCCTTGGCCGTTTGCTTAATAGGGGATGGACAATGTAAGGTTGTCTCTCTTTATGTAAAGTGTAGAAATCTCCATGTTATGTGTAACCATTAGTCACAGGACTAGAGCTTCATATTCTACCTTATCATTGGTGCATCCGATGTCCCATTTTTTCCCTTTTTCTAACATTAATATTACTCCTACTCCTCTACCAGAAGAGGTGAATGAATTGTCAAAGTTGAGCGTCTATCTTTCATGTGCAACCTTTGCGCAACATGCTTGAAAATTATCTCTTAGAAATTCATAAGAGGGAGGTTCAAAGTCTTTGTTTGGAAATTGAGCGAAGAGATCTACCAAAGCTTGGCTTTTGATCACCTTTGGGGTCTACATTTGACATCAAATTCTGCAAGAATAGTAACCATTGTGCAATTTTACCTGAAAGGGTCAGTATTGTGAGTAGGTACCGGATAGGGTCACACTTGGTAATTAAGTGGAGGGAGTATGCAAAAAAGTAGTGTATGAACTTTTGGGCTACAAATACTAACGTGAGACAGTATCGCTTAAGAATAGAGTATCGAGTTTCGGGACCCCGAACTATCCAACTGATGTAGTATATTGAATTCTTCTGTCCATTTACTTTTTGAGTGTCACGCCCTAAAACCCACCCTATACGGATCTTGTGTCATGGGGCCAACCCAATGGTCGTCCCTACATTTTTCATTCTTTATATCAATGATAACAGTAAATAATGAAAACATGACATTAAAGTACGGGAGCCTTATTATAATTATTGTTCAAAGACTAAACTTAAAACTAACAATAAACTGAACATGAACCACTCTTAGGTGGTGAGTACATGGGAGAGACTTCATTCACTATTATCATGCTCCTCAACTGTCTCCTTAAGCTCCTGATCTCCTACTATGGTTCTGTAGCATTCTCACCTGAAAAATTAGTAAGGGGTGAGCTAACAAAGCTCAGTAAGTAAAAGCCTATCTAAAATATGGGTTAGGAATTACATAGAAAAACATGAATTCAAAGGTAATATGATAGCCAATCATGATGACGATTGCAGTTAACAGTAAAGTGCCACAAGGCTAATGAATAATAACGCACAATAACAATTATGAACAATGGTGTAACATAGATATACACTACTTAATGATCATAACCAACATGAAAAGTGACACAATAAAACAGTCACAAGTCAAGTCCAATTAATGAGTGAACTGATTAGCATTTCAATGCACATAAAATACCCTCATAACTCTCTACGTAAGAACACCCCCATCAACATATGTCCGATCACGGATTCGGCCCGTAGGTCCAGTCAATCGATCAAAACACCCCAATCACTATTTGTCCATTCACAATCTTGACATTCAATTATAAATCAAGAATTTATCATATATAAGGTATAAAATAACATGACATAGGCATACAATGATAGGCATCATTACTATGAATAAGCCTCCACCAGATAGAACAATATCAATGGTGGGAACAATAACAGTGGATACATATATGAGTACAAGTTTTGGCAGTAATAGAATTGATGTGGCTTGGAAAATCACATATAAGAGATAGGAATTCAATTACCTTTCCAATGCGTCTTAGTATTCCGTGACCTTCCCTTTTTCTTTCAAGTCTCCTATATATCAGTAAACATGTTTCAGATTTAATGTCATTCATCACATTTATGCCTCGCTAATCTAAATATCTCTTTTATTACTTTATACCTTTACGACTTCTAATTTGATATAATTTACCTAAGGGTAAAATGGTCATTTACGTGTCTCTATTTTTTGGGTTCTGTTTTCATAATTTGGACTTCACCGTTGAATCTAGAAGGTTTGAAATAATAAAAATCTACTATTTACTTAACTCAATCAAAGTCCATTGACTCACCTTCGACTTAGGGGCATTTCGGTCATTTTGGCGTTCCTACGGGTATTTTATTTTTTGGGACTCCGTCTCATGAAATGGACCTTACCATTGAACTCAGAAGGTCCAAAACAGTAAGTTCTCATTATTCATTCGACTAATTTATGCGTCGGGATTTAATTTGAAATTAATTAATTTCATTAATTATTTAATTTACTTAATTGTGTCTAATATATATGTTATTTGAAGCAAAATAAACCACATGTGCCTCAGTGGCACAATGGTCTATCCTTCCCACTCCTTCCCTTTGGTCACTGGTTCAAATCACAGGGCATGCAACCCTTACGCAACTTTTTTTTTCTTTTTTTCATTTCCTGTACATTTTTAAGCCAAACAATGGATAGCTTCTTCTTTACAACCAAACACCACCTAAACTCAAATTTAAAACTTGACCCATTAAAGTAACAGTGTTGGGCAGCCCTCTGAATGGGTGGGTCAGGTCTGACCCAACCTGGTTTGGCCCAAAATCAAGAACAAAAACACTTAGCCACGCAGCACCCTCCCACGCACGGCTAATCATTTTCTCCGTCAATGGCGACTCGTCGGCGACGAATTTTCTTGCATTTTTTAGTGGGGTTCATATGTACAGGTCATGGGCAACCCAAGTTTACCCTCGATTTTTCGATCGGAGTGCCCGAATCTCCCCCAAAATAGGGAAAACTACTACTCTATCGGAGCTATGCAGTTTTCCGAACAGCGCTTCTCTCCTCCATTTTCCCACGTTTCTCTCTACTATTTTGGCCCATTTTTCCTCCCATTCAATTCTTGCACCTCTTAGGAATAATCCCCCCATTTTTGAAACCAAGTTAACCGCATTAAAATCACATAACCCGATTTTTATTCCTTCCCTGTAATTTCTATTTTCTCTCTCATTTCTGGATCGCTTTTCTTGATTCAAATTGTAATCTAAACCAATTTCCATGCTTAACAAGATCCTAAAATCAAATAAATCATTCATGCTTTCTCAAAATTTAAGACAGAAAGCTCTTACCCCTTTTGTTTTTGCCTATTGCATGCCCCTAAACCACGCCCCTGTTGCACTCCCTTAACCTACCTTCTACTTCTTCCTTCCTTATTCTTTCTTTTTCCTTTCTTATTCTCTTTTTTTTTTTTTCTTGCTTCGTGCCGCACCATGCTCCTTCCTTTCTTCTCTGCTTCTTACGCCTGCTCTATTTTTTTTTTCTCTTCTTTGTTTTTTTTTCCTCTCTTTCTAACGCTTCTGCCGTCTTCAATTTCAAACCAATTTCTTTAAATTTTCCCCTTCTCTCTCTCTCTCTCTCTCTCTCTCTCTCTCTCTCTCCCCTTTAGCCGTTTCATTTCCTGCGCCTATCACTCTCCCCCTTCATTTCCTCTTTTTAAGTTACAGTGGTTGTAACACCCAGACATATATATTTCTTTATTTACACCCATATATATATATACATATTGTTTACATATTAAATTCCTATTTTTATTTCCTTCACATTCGTATTTTATTCTTATTTTAATTATTCCCTTTTAATTTTTAATTTTTAATTTTTATTATTTTTATTTCATTTTATTTTTATTTTTTATTGTCGCTATTCATTTTCCCTGGCATTCTCTGTACATTCGAAATAATTTCAAATCCAAACTCGTCCATTCCAATCGACTCGGCTTTCCATAGTTCGCTTGGTTCAAATTTGGGTGGGGGTATTACATTGAGCAAGGAGGGCCTCTATTGAACGCAGGGTACTTGTGAGGTAGAACAAGAACGCTTTTCCTGGCTATGGAGCTATCATGATTCGGGGGGAACTCAAAACCTTTTTTACTTGCTCGAAGACCTTCTGATGTTCCTCACGCCAAGGAGTTTTAACTCTGAGCAAAGAGTTGAATAGCTAAGTGATTTTTGCTAGGAAAGGAATGAATCTTCTCAGATAGTTTACCTTTTTAAGAAAACGCTTGAGCTATTTTTGTGAAGTTGGTCATAGAATATCTTATATTGCCATAACCTTCGCTAGGTCTGCTTCAATCCCATGTCTGTGGACTCTACAAACACATTAGAGCACATTAAGGCAGAGGTTGAACTTTCAGCATCTTTTGAAGATGTTCCTTAGATCCGTGTAGTGGTCTCCTTCATGCGTTGACTTTACTACCATGTTGTCAACATTGAACTCTAAGTTCTTGTGGAGTATGTCATGGTACATGTATGCCTTGGTGCATTGATATGTTTCCTTAACATTCTTCAAACCAAAGGGCATGGGTTGGTAAAAAAAGTTCCCGATTGGTGTTCGGAAGGATATCTTGAGTGCATCCATGGGATCTATCTTTACTTAATTGTATCTACTGAAGCCTACCATTAAGGAAAAAATATGAAGTCAGTTTCCAACATTTTTTCTATTTTAGCTTGTACTTGAATTTCCAATTCTGGTCGGGAACTGCACAGAGCTGGCTTGATTGGGTTTGCATGAGTAAGCAATGCGCTATTTAGAGATTGATGTGTAATAATAGAAGTGGTGTGCTCTTGAGAGGCTAATGTGCATTGATAGGAGTGACGCGTTATCTGGAGACTAATATACTCACATACATGTTTACTGAGAGAAGTGGCATGCTCTTGAGAGACTAATGCTCACTGATGGAAGTGGTTTTCTTGTTGGAGACTGACATACTCCTTAAAGACTGGCGCTTACAGAGAGAAGTGGCGTGCTCTTTTGAGGCTGACGTACATTGATTAGAGTGGCACACTTTTTGGAGACTAATATATTCACAGACACGGTTACTATGAGAAGTGGCGTGCTCTTGAGAGACTAATGCTCATTGATAGAAGTGGTGCGCTCTTTGGAGACTGATATACTCCTTAAAAATTGGCACTTATTGAGAGAAGCAGTGTGCTCCTGAAAAGCTGAAGCACCCTAATAGGAGTGGCGCTCTTTGGAGACTGATATACTCCGTAGAAACTGGCGTTCACTGATAGAAGCAACGTGATCCTAAGAGACTGATGTGCACTAATAAGAGTGGTGGGCTCTTTGGAGATTGATATGCTCTTGAGAGACTCACACTCACTGAGAGAAACGACGTGCTCTTGAGGGACTGATATGTTCCTTAGAGACAGGCGCTCACTAAGAGAAGTGACGTGCTCATGAAAGAGTGACGCACCTTGATAGGAGTAGCACGTTCTTTGGAGACTGATATACTCTTTAGAGGCTGACCCTCACTGAGAGAAGCAACATGCTCTTGAGAGACTAACACGCAGGATAGTAGTGACGCACTATTTGGAGACTGATATATTATTTAGAGATTGGAACTCACTGAGAGAAATGGCATACTCCTGAGAGACTGACGTGCACTAATAGGAGTGTTTGGCTCTTTGGAGATTGATATGTTCCTTAAAGACTGGTGCTCACTAAGAAAAGCAACGTACTTTTAAAAGACTGACACGCACGGCAGACTCTTTGGAGACTGATATGTTCTATAGAGACTGACGCTTACTGAGAGAAGCAACATGCTCCTAAGAGTAACATTCAGGATGCGGTAGCATGACTATCTTCGGAGTATGACTAGGCAAACAAATTGGAGTACTCACGCAGCAACAAAAGTAGGGATTGCTTTTGCATTTCGGGGAGATCCTTAGCAATGAAGAGTGGTTGCAAAGTTGACTTCTTCCAATTGTTGTAGGGTTAAAAGTGAACCTAACCTAACTTAGATTAGCAACGCTAATAGGTGATGTGATCAATATATCACTAACCTAAGGTGAAAAAATAGCACATCAAATATTAAATTATTAAATAATTAGATAAAATAAAAGAAAAATATAAACAAATAGTTAAAAATATAAGACAATGCAACTAAATATCCCAAAAATTCATGTGACCTATACATGGTGCTAGGGACCCAATACTTACACTAGAGTGTGCATATAGGTTTGTAAATGCATGGAAATAATTAGAAATAATTATGAAAAATTATAGGAAATTATGTAAAAATATTTAAAAATTATTATTAAATATCATGTGTCTTGCACATGAAGGGAGGAAGATAAAAACACACCTTAATGTCTTTTAGTGCATGTAGAAGTGTATACATGTGTGTACATTTGAATATATATTTATATATATATATAATATAAGGGAATAAGTGTATGTATATATGAACATATATATGTTTATAGTATCAGGTGTGTGTGATTGGTTAGATGAGAAGGAAAGCACCTTCATTTATCTTGAAGCAAGAATAGAAAAAGTTTGGGGCGGTGGCCACCTTTTGTAGCTGTAGCAACGTGAAGGCTGTGTGCAGCAGAGAGAGAGAGAGAAGATAAGAAGAGAGAGAGGAGGGATAAGAAGAGAGAGAGAGAGAGAGAGAAGAGAGAAATTGAGGAAAAGAAAGAAAGAAAAGAAGAAACAGAGAAGTAAAGAAGAGCACTGAAATCTAGGATATTGGGGATCCATCACAAAGAAGAAAAAACGGGCGTGAAGAGAGAGTGAGACTATTATAGCAAGGTAAACCTGCGAATCTTCTCTGTAGAATATTTTTTATTAGATTCATTATAGAAGTAGTTTAATTGATCACTTAGACATGGAAGCAAGTTATAGGGAGAATATACTAGGAATCGGACCCCTAAAATGACTAGAACCGTAAGAACACAGAGAAACCGCCATAGATAAAACTTCAAAGGTGGGTCAAATTTCAACTTAAACAAAAGACTACTTGAGGCCTAGAATCCTAAATTATATCCCTAATGGGTCATTAAGCAATTGGAATCAGGTTGAAAGGGCCAAAGATGGTCAAGCAAATTCGAGTTGCAGGTTTTATCCCAAAATTGAAACTCCAAAAATTGAATGCATAGTCTATTTTTAGGAATGGGGATCGAAGGAACTTTCGAAGAGGAAAACATCAAGCTTTGAACCATAAAAATTGGTTTAGAATTGGCCATGAAAAAACCAGTTACAACCAACAAGATAATGTGTCGTGGATAGAGATTTAACTTGGTTCGATCCATAAAACCAACATCGATCGATTTTGTTGAACCTTAGGAAGTATTTAGGATCAATTTAAGGAAGAAAATGTTAAGAAATCACCACGAAAATGCTCTGGAAATAATTAGGGTTACGGTGAACAGTAGCCTTCGTCGCGAGGAAGACGACTTAGTTCGGGTCGGGTCGGTTGGAGTAGTTAAATGGGTCTGGGCTGACCCGTTTAAAATGGATCCTAATAATAAGCCAGACAATGTCATTTAGATTAGTGGGAGGATGATGTCACACTTGCATCATGGTGACGCACTATACTGGTTGAGCCGGTCAGTTTTTAACCGAATTGGTCCAGTTCACTTAGGTTATTAGTAGACTGAACAGTTTATTTGTAATTTTTCAAAAATTGAGATTTAACCCCTAGAATTTTTTAATAATTATAGAATTACCCTAAGATTAATTAAAAATTAATTTTAATTCTTTTTTTTAAATTTCAAAAATTACTAAAATGCCCTTTAGCAAAAAAAATAGGCCAATTAAAATGCAAGAAGAATCTAACCCAATATTTTTAGGCATTTCAGGCTCAATGACAGAGTCTAATTTATGAAATTAAATTCTGAAAAATATGAACAGACAAACTGGGATAATTTCTAGTGTGTCCTAAACAATTAATTAAGTTACGAATTGAACTTCGATGATTGTTAAAGTACCTACCTTAACATTTCTTGACATTCTGGACTTAACAGTTGGGTTCGTTTAATCAAACGAGGTACTGAAAATATAGATAACTAAAAATATGAAATTTTTAAACCACCTTTACTGTTATACGGGCTATTAGACAGGCCAGGAACATAGAAAATGGGCATATTTGAGATTTTTGGATACTCTGAACCTAACGGTGAGGTCAAATTAAGCACCCGACTACTTGAACGTGGTCTTGCATAAAAGTGTAAAATTATGAAAATGCCCCTAAACTAAATATAAGCTACGGATATGAAAATTTAGATCTGAAAAAGCCTAAATTTATTATCTTCAACATTCCAAACCTAACGGTGATGTCAATTTAGAAAAAACAGAACACTGAAATAAATCAAAAAATGGCGAATATGTCTCTAAGATTTAATAAAGCTACCAAAAGGGTATAAAAGTAAACATAAACCTATACCAACGAATATAGGAGCCTTTGAGTCTAAATATGAGCTCCATTTAAGATACTTGAGTCCTAAGATATAGGTTATGAATGATAAAATTATCAAACTATCATTGAGGCTTACTTAAGTGACCAGATGAACTCAGAAACTAAAAGAAAGACTACTTTATGATTAAAAAGACCATTTAGACTCAAAAATGAAGTCTGTTAAGATAAATAAAGTACCGAACAATATAAGACATATAAAGGGCAAATGACCAGAATACCCTTAAAGGCTAAAGTGAGCCACCCGAAGAACTACGAAGTGTTAGGAACCTTAACTAAAGACTATAAGGGAATCTTAAATAGTAAGATTAAGTCCAAAAAAAACTAAGAACATTAAGTAAGCAAAGAATTAAGTTGAGATATTTACTAATATAGTACCAAAGTGTTATGATCCATGATTTAAGATCATCAGCAAGGACATAGAGATAAAACGAATGTCGAGGCGAGTTAAGTAAACGAGTAATCAAGTAACTATGGACACTAGACCACATGTGAGTAACCCTGAACCTTGAAGTGTAGACAATTCCCATGAAATGTAGTTCTTTACAGCTTAATAACATTATATGCAGTTATTTTAGCTTTATAACATATTTTAGACTATTATGTTAAATGTTTCAACTACATGACAGTTTTTAGTATAACAAGATAAATATTTGAATTTCATACTTTTAAGTAGCATATCTTTAAATATTTTATAGCATGGATAGTTAAAAAATATTTTGCAAGCATGTTTTCAATTTTTATGTCTAATAAGCCTTATTGGGGGTTTAGATCTGGGAGAATTTTCAAGAGTCTACATAAATGTGACTTGCCGAAAGTCTAGAACCAGAATAGTACAGCGGGCCATGTAAGCCCAGAGCTTTAGATTACATACAATCACCTAAGTGACTCTCACAGGTCCACAAGGACATAGCTTGTAGTTGTTGGCATAAAATATTTTACAGCTTCAGGTTACAAGTCACCATGTGATAACC
Source organism: Nyssa sinensis (assembly GCA_008638375.1). Taxonomy (NCBI): domain Eukaryota; kingdom Viridiplantae; phylum Streptophyta; class Magnoliopsida; order Cornales; family Nyssaceae; genus Nyssa; species Nyssa sinensis. Next base: position 13,029,099 of record CM018042.1, on the reverse strand, counting down.
CAAAGTCCGAAGGGACAAAAATTTTAAAAAGTGTGGCAAGTTTTATTTTCTCATAAGTATAAGATTTTGTGATATAATGTGTATCTTGTAAAACTATCTGGCATAAACTTTTGCTTAATTTTCAGTATATATCTTGTAATTCTTAGTTATATGTTTATGTTTTAAAATGCCAGTAGCTCTCAGTATATATATTTGCTATTGCTATCCATGAAAGTTTACAAAAAATGATTTTCTTGAAACCCATGATAAGAGACTGATGATACTCACGAGCTTTTCAATAAGCTCATAGGATTTTATCTTATATCTTTTCAAGAATGACTAAGAAGTTACAGATCTAGATGTTAGTAAGCTACGATGAACAGAGATTCTAGCTAAGAGAAAATTAGTATCCTAGCCATGGAGATAGCAACCTAAAATGACAAATAGTAAACTGATGTGATAGCTTAGAGTATGAATGAAATGTGAATGATATTCACTGATGATGTATTAGTTTAGATCCTTATGGATAACATACTATTGGGGCTCATATTATTATATCTTTGATGTTTTGTTTCTTATGCTTTGCCGAGTGTGACTGCATTTAAACAAAAAATTTTACAAACCCAGATTTTTGTTGCATAACTTTATATGACTAAATGCAATTTACTTGAAAATGTAAAGAGGCTTCGGTTAGACATGTCATTGATATGCTAAACAAAGTTAGTGTATTGGTGGTGAAATGCTTAACTGGCTAGTCATTATCCCTAATCTGCATAGGGTGGGGTTTAAGATGTGACAACATTCTTTTCTAAGATTGACCGAGTATCCCTCTACCAATCACACGTGCCGTGAAAAGTGGTATATGATCTGGCCATTGGGAGTCCTGGATATTGTTGTCTTACACCCATGATTTGAGTAGCACCTGGACTTCCTTGAGTTCACAAGGGAACTCAAGCGGGGGAGTTTCGTGCATCTTTTTTTTGTTACTTCTTTTTTAGGTATCTTCTATAGCCATTGCAGAGGGACCCCTTTGGCATCCTCTAGGCCAACGTCACCTTGGGGATCTTGTTTATTTCTCTGATGGTGTCCTAAATATGTCTCATTAACTGAGTTAGTCATGAGAAGGTCTCTATATCGATGTTTACTAGATGAACCTCGTACTCTCGAGACATGCCGTTGATGCACATTTTTACGAGTTTAGTTTTGCTCATTTGCTCATAGTAGTATAATGATTTTTCTCATAATTCTTGACGTAGTCCAAGAGAAACTCTTGCGAGAGTTGGATGACTTTAGAGAGTGACAACTTAGTGAGCCGATCTTCCATGTGGAAGAATTTTTCATGAAACTTGTGAACCATGTTTGCCCAAGATAGGACAAAGTTCTGTGGAAGTCCTAGGTACCAAGTATAGGCCCTATTTGTTAAAGACTTAGAGAATTCTTTGAGTTTCATAGTATGATCATTTCGGTGATGATTCAAACTTTTCACAAAATGGTGAACATGTTCATGTGAGCTTCCTTTTTTCCATCATAACGAATGACCTTAGGCGGAGCGTAACCTTTAGGATACGAAAGCAAAGCTATCTCTTAAGAGTATGGAGGAACAAATTCAGTGGATGACAACCTTTGATGTTCTTGTTATAGTAGCGCTTGAACTTTCTTTTGTACATTTTGAAGAGAAAGTTGAGTAATCAAGGTCGAAGGTGTTTCCTTAGGGGTCACCCGGTTTGGTGCAAGAATAGCACATGGACCATAGGTTGCTTGAGCGATAATGGAAGCCACTTTTGTGGGCGTGATGCCTCTTGAAGCTTCTAGAACAAGGATGGGCTCATTCACGTTGTTAGGTCCTAAAGGATCAAGTGTGTTCTTGTTCGGGCTTGCCTTATTTAACTGGGATAAGGACGAGGGTACAAATGAGAGATTCAGTTACCCAAGGTTAGCAGCTGTTAGAGCAAGTGCTATGGGAGTAGCTTAGGCACGTGGCTCCACATGTTAATTAACTACCACCACATTGAGGGTTTGCTGAATGGATCTGAAGGCCTAAAGAATTTCTAAGTTGAACGAGGCTATTACACTAGACGAGCGCATGGGAGTCTGCCTTCTAGAGATGGGAGAAGACACAAGATTCAAGACTTGAGTTTCTTTTTCAGAGGGTTCTCTTATTTGTGACCCACTTTTGAGAGTCGTGGGTTTCTTTCACGAAGTGTACTCCCCAATGGAGTAACCAAAATGTGGATGGCTAAAAATTCGAGAGAACTTGGATAAAAAATATAAGTTGTAAAGGCGAGTATAACTTGCGGGTCGGATGCCAGGTATGACTTTAGAGCGAGGTGGAGTGATCAAGGTAAGGCGATCTAGAACCTTTCATGAGAGACTTCCAAGAGGTCAGGTTGAGACTTATGCCAACCTTCACGTGATTCCCAATACCTAGGTCCCAACTAAAGTGCGATTCCAAATACCGAGAATTAAGAGCAAAGGTGTTTAAGGTTAATATTATTGATTGATTGATTGATCTATGTGTGTGTCCTTTTTATGGTGGTAGTTGTGGGGTATTTATAGTGCTAGGACACATGTCAATCCTTGGTGTGCTCACGTGAGCTCCCAGGTATTAATAGGTGTCCTACCAAGGTTCAAAATAAGACTTGGTTAAGATGGAATCCCCCTTGGTTCTAGAAGGTTTAGACAGCCCCACGTGCTAGCCTCGTGAAGCTTTCTAGAGTGCCCATTAGCATAACTGTCACATCCCGAACCCCACCCTACACGGATGTCGAGGACGTGATGCCAGTCAGCCGCCACGCGACCAACCAAAGGCAATTTCTGAACTTTCTAGTGAATTCCACTCCGACTGTAGGGTCAGATGCAGCGGAATTTAAAAACTTTTTGTCAAGGGAATGCAACTCATGTATCCACCGTAGGATATGTATCACATAGAGCAAGTCTAAAATCCAACAGCTAACAATTCTAACCTCAGAGCATATCTATAATATGACATATAACAACAGAGTAGAACTATAACCTTTAGAGTACCGTTTAAATCCATGAGCCATGTCTATATCTAGTACATATCAATCAAGTCAGTCGTATTACATCACTCACCTGATTAAACAGATTCAATCCTCAATAATCCAGTCTCCACAGATCAGTGCCATCAGATCCAATAAATATCATTCCTGAAAAATGTTAGGGAATGGGGTGAGCTTCGAAAAGCCCAATGAGTAACACAGGTTCCCTGTCATGGGTTTCAAACCATTGTTGTTTATAAAGCATATGGATGAAACAGGCATTTCAGAGAAGACAGTTAAGTACGTTCAGTTGAAACAGTATTCAAGACGAAAATACAGTTAAAACATCAGGGTAACAGAACAGATCAGTTGAAACATCAGAGTAACAGAACAGATCAGTTGAAACATCAGAGTAACAGAACAGATCAGTAATGAGCAGAGCAGAATAGTATAATAGTATAAACAGTACAGTATGCACAGATTAAACAGTGCGGTATGCTCATATAGTGCTCAAGACTGAAGTGGTACCAAGAGTCAGTTGTTCATTCAGAACCAGTTTAAAACAGCAATTTTAGTACAGAACAGAGAAGCCAGACAGAGTAAAGATCATGCATTTGGGTAAGAGCATGAAATCAGTGTATCAGATAAAACAGTACAGTACAGTATTTTAAAATACAGTAACTAGACAGTGTACTTATACACCAATTCAGGAGTCAGGGTTACTCACAAGACGCAACAGTACAGAACAAAACCAGGACAGACCATACAACGGAACAGGACAGACCCGAACTGAACAGGAGAGCAGGACAGTACAAAGTCATGTCACGTGTGATACATTATAAAAGAGTATGCATTTAAAAACATGCATTTAAACAGTATGGCAGATAAAACAGTACAGTACAGTATTTTAAAATACAGTAACTAGATGGTGTACTTATACACCAAGCCAGAAGTTCCAAGTTACTCACAAACTGTTACGGTTATCTCCTTGCACAAACAATCCGATAACCTCCAAGTACGTCAGGCATCTCTATGTATGTCTTGAATAATCATTATCAATCACAGACAGATCAGAATTCATCCATTCAGGCCTTATTCGTCATCTTAGGTGTCTATCGGTTTACCTAAGATAGCCTAGTAGCCTATCACCCTCTCATCGGGTTTCATCCGGGGCTATTTCATTCCTTAATTAGGCTTAGTAGTCTTCAGAACTATAATTTAAGTCATTTAGACTTCAATCGTTATCGGTTAGTTACTTTTTCAGCCTTAGGGGCAAAACGGTCATTTTATCACTCTTGCCCCGGGCCTTGTCAAGGCCCTCAGAATAGTCTTTATATCTTAAATATAAAGTTCTACGTCTTTTAGACTCCAATCAGTATCAGTTAGGTTCTTATTTTAACCATAGGGGCAAAATGGTAATTTTGTCATTCTTGCCCCAGACCCAGTCGCGGTTCTCAGAATATCCCATATATCAGTATTCATGAAGTTCTAAGTCTTTTAGACTTGAATCGCTATCAGTTAAGTGTTTATTTAGCCTTAGGGGCAAAATGGTAATTTGTCCATTCTTGTCTCGGACCCTATCGTGGTCCTTGGAATAGTCCACATATCTTAGATATAATTTTTTAAGTCCTTTGGACTTCGTTTGGTATCTGCTTTTGGTCATCGGGACACATTAGTCATTTCTTCGTTTTACGCGTTAACTGTTTCGGAGTCTTATTTAGCCCTTCAGTGTTCATAATTATCCTTCTGATAATTTATCATATCAGTTTGACCTTTATTCCACCTCTACTTTGCACTTCATGTGCTTAGGGGTATTTTGGTCATTTTATGTTTCGTAAGATTCTGACTCCGAATAATCATTTAATCATGTTTACAGTTTCACCAGTATCTGGGCTTCTATCGGTATCAATTTCGTCCCAATCGGACTTCATTTGGGCTTCGTACAGTATCAGGGGTATTTTGGTAATTTCATGCGTCATATTTTTCGGCACCTCAGTTCATAAAATGGACCTTACCATTGGGTCCAGAGTGTCCGACATAGTTAACTTGGACAATCTTTTATGTTTAATTGGCCCTGGGTATCACTAGGGGCAGTTCAGTCATTTTACAATTTATGTGTCTGTATTTTTCGGGACTTCAGTTCATTAAACGGACTTCACTGTTGAGTCCAGAATGCTCGACATAATTAGAATAGATTGTCTTTTATTTTTATTTGGGCCTGGGTACCCTCAGGGGCAGTACAGTCATTTATCCCTTACGGGTCTGTATTTTTCGGGACATAATTTCCCAATTTGGACTGTACCATTGAGTCCAGAATGTTTGAAATAGTGAAAATACACTATTTATTTAATTTATTTGGACTCCGTTTGACATATTTAATGTCCAGGGGTAGAATTGTAATTTTACCAATTTAATAAAATAATTAAAAAAATTATTTTATTATTTAATTAATTTACCAGGGGCTTAAATGTACAATTTTTCCAAAATCTGGGCCACAGTACAATATTCAAAAACTGTTAGGGTCAAACTGTATTATCAGAAGACTTCAGGGGTCAAAACATAATTACATAATTTAGGGGTTCAAACCATAGGGTTCTAGGGTTAAACTGTTGAACCGGTCTAAAATTCAGAAAACCAGCCGGTTCAGTGACCTTTAGAAAATCGGAATAGCATATTCCAGTTAACCTCAATTTGGCCCTTATCCTTATTCAGGTTATCCTAAACCCTGATTTTACATTTCTTAACCGAAGAACCAAACAGGCCGAAATTTGATTTAAATTAAAATGGTTAGGCTTAAACGGTGTCATTCCAATTAATGCGATGGCACACCCTGCCTCGACATGTGTCCGAGTCGACTCGGCCTAACTAGAACGAGTTGGCGAGTCAACTCCATCGTCCCCAACTTTTCCCCGTTCGTTGCCCTAATTTACAGGTTTTACAATTTCTTAATTTCGTGAAGTTTCAGGCAGATTTCTCAACATGTTTTGATTCCAAATCATTCCTGTATCTGAGACCAACGATTTGGCATCGATTTTGAGCTTCGAATCTAAGGATCAAGCTCTGTATAACCGATTATTGTGCAGGTTTTCAGTTCGGTTGTGTGGCCTCGTTTCTCAACCAAATCGCACGAGGTTTGGCTTCTTGTGTCCGTAATTCAATGGGGATCAACATCCCATTTTTAGATTTCAGTTTACAAGCTTATTTACGAGTTTGGGTTCCAATGGCCGAGACAATAGGTTCAGTTTTGAGGGTTTTCCCATGTGTTTCCAAGTCGCGGGTCAGGATTTATGGGGTCCTAGAAGGGTATAGATCATTTCTAGACCATCAGATTTCAGTTTTATAGAGGTCGAATCAGACCTGCTGTATGGAAGGTCATCAATGGCAGTTTGGTCACGGCTTTGGGTTTTCAAGCTTATCCGACCCTCCCAGTTATCCTATAACGGTTCCTAGGCCTCACAGTAGTTCATATAAGCAGTTTATATGGCCTCAAGGTATTAAAAACAGTAGCAAAAGTCTAAACAGAAACTAGACAGTCTTGAGGTTACCTCTGAAATAGTGATCTTCCTTCCCATCTTTGTTGGTTCAGTTCCTTGGCTCCTCAGAGCCTCACAGTCCCAGTCGTGTGCCTCCCTCAGTTCCTTTCTCCCTCTTCTTGAATCTCTTGTGCACCATCATGTATGTACACACTTATCTCTCTCTCTCTATCTAGCTTTCTCTCTCTATATATATCAGTACACAGGATATCTACAGGTCTGATTTCCCTCCAATGCATATATGGAGACATGTATATGAAATCAGATTTCTTTCTTGTCCTTTCATCTCCCAAAGTTCATGATGGTTTTGCATGCATTTTAGTTGGAAGGAGATGCCATCATGTGGTGTATAGGCATGATAGTCTAAGGGTGTAGGGTGATGCATGGCTGATGTGTTGCATGCTTGGCTATTGGTCACTTGGGAGGTGGTCTAATCAGATTTGTGTTTATATACATTTCTTTGTATGTTTGTACACAAAGGTGCCATTAGCCTAGTTGGTTATTTTTTGGTAAACCAAATTCTACCCAATTTGGTCAAGGGATCAAATCCTCTTGGCCACATTTTTGGTTATTTTCCATATTTCGGGCTTAGGCCCTGTTTGGCTGCGCATTAATGCAGTTTTACTGTTTCCTACCTAACTTTCATTTTGTAGCTTATTTTTCGACGCGGTTTCTTCTGGTCAACTCCTAGTTAGGTTAGCTTCAGTGTCCAAGGGTTCAGTGTCAGTAATCAGTTTCTCAGAATTTTGAAATCAGCTAACATGGGTTTTGCCAGTGTTAAACAGTTGAATTTAAACAGTTAAATGCCAGATCAGATTTCAAAAAGAGTTTTCATTACATAATTTAATAATTAAGTCTGGGGTGTTACAATAACTACCAATACATAAGACCCTAAATATCTCGTATTGTAGGGAGCATAGTGCGAAGGTTACGCTAAGTTTGTATGCGAGACTCGAATATATCCTAAGACTTACCCTCAATCTTTTAGGGCGCCTGTATGAAGGGTGAGCGAGGTAGTGATTATGTGTGACACTCATAAGTTTTTATGAGTGCTAGGTTGGATACGTGAATGAGGGGCTCATTGGGTAGGGTTCCCTAACTCCTTAGCACATGTTGGGAAGGGTGCCTTAGTTGGGCACGTATAACCCTCGTAAGGGAGGGGGTCCTCTTAGTGGGGTTCTCCCAACTCATGATCACATGTTGACGAGGGTGCCTCCGTTAGGCGCGTATAACCTTTATAAGGGAGAGGGCCCTATTTGTGGGGTTCTCCCAATTCTTGAGTGCATGTTCGTGAAGGTGCTTCAATTAGATGCGTATAACCCTCGTATAAAAAGGGGTCCTCTTAGTGGGGTTCTCCCAACTCCCGAGTGCATGTTAGCAAGGGTGCCTTAGTTGGGCGCGTATAACCCTTATGAGGGAAGGGGCCATCTTAGTAGGGTTTTCCCAACTTATGAGCGCATGTTAGCAAGGGTGCCCCAGTTGGGTATGTATAACCCTTGTGAAGAAGGAGGCCCTCTTAGTGGGGTTCTCCCAACTCCCGAGCACATATTGGCGAGGGTGCCTCAATTGGCTGCTTATAACCCTTATGAAGGAGGGGGCCCTCTTAACTCCAGAGTACATGATCACATGATGAGGACTCTATAGTTGGGCGCGTCTGTCCTTACTTTGGACAAGTTAGACATTATCTTCTGTTAAGCCACGTTGTCATAGTACTTTTACATTGACGTGGTACTTTGTACCTACACTACATTAATTTAGGTGTTATTGACCAACCATAAATTCTTCTCTATGTAAAAATCATAAAATCCTATATTACTGTATTATATTGTAACGAAGTACAAAAATATGAAAGAGAATCAAACATGTTGGACTCCTCACCCAAAGGCAACATCTCTCAAATTTCTAAACTTAAATATTATTGATAATCCTAAGAATAAAGACTGGTTTACATCATATATATATATATATATATATATAGGTTAAGACTACTATTAATCTGAATAGGAATGTACTAGTTCCTTATACTAGTCCTATTATAATTAGAAAACTAGAAAATTCAAAAAAATAGGAAAAATCTAACAATAATAAAAATTGGGGCTTTTCTAGCTGCAAGCAGAAGTTAATTTGGATTTCCCTAAACAAAGTAATTGCAAAAATAAAACTTACTAAAAATGGCAAAAATTCAAATTGGAAGCCTAAATGAAGTATTTTGGCCAAGGGGCAACTTCGGTCATGGAAAAGTGATGAGTATTGTCTGTCTCGCCATTCTACATCAAGATAGGGTTTTTGTTCCAAAAAATGTGAATGACCAACTCTACGTCTACTATTACTTTTTCTTGGAATGGGCCTTGGAACCTCAGAAACTTGTTTTACATCATATTCGATACAAAAGTTTGATGAGTTAATCTTATCCACACTACAGCAAATGGTACTATTAGTGAGGCCCGTGTGCGTCGCTAATGGTCTCAATTAGTGTTGCCAAAGAGTATTAGCGACGCACAAGTGTACATCGCCATGGGCGTCGCTAATACTATTAGCTACATGTATAAGAATATGTGTTGCTAATAGTGACTATTAGCAACGCACTATGGGCATCGCTAATGCTATGTAGAGAATTCAACAGGCGTCACTAATGCTTTGTAAAGAATTCAATGGGCGTCACTAATATTTTATTATTAACAATGCACAAAAGGCATCGTCAAAAATGTGTTTTTAGAATGATTATATAGCTTTAGCAACAAACTTTGTGTGTCGCTACTAGTGTGCTTTTAGCTACGACGGTGAAGCGTCGCTAAAATTAATATGTGGGACTTTTAGCAATGCCTTCTATGCATCGCTAAAAGTTTGTTTATTTATTTATTTATTTTGTCTTATTTTGGACCTGACTTTTTCTTCTTCTTTTTTATTCCTGTTTAAAACCCGTATTAGTCATCCCACTATAAAACAATTCCTAACATTATAAAATGAATATATTAAAAGAGAAATGCATTAATATATAAATACATATGTAATTAATTACAATCATCTCAATAAATACAAAAATTAAAAATTGTCTTAGAAAATGTAACTATAGATGTCTAGTAAAAGAAAAAAAAAATAAAGGAGAAAAGTAGGTCCCGATGCACGAATGAGGCGACGCAGATGCAATAACCTCGATCAATATAAAATAAAGATCAAATAATATATATTAGAACACTTATTAAATATATATGAATATAAAAATATTGTGATAAAAATTTTTTGCAGGCATAAGTAGCAAAACAACAAAAAGTTACACAAGTTGCAAAGAGGGGATCTGAACTAAGTGCCGTAAGTTTGTGCAAGTCTACTTCGTCATTTGTGATTTGTGTGATGGGGTTTCAGGGTACTTAGGCCGATACCTGGTATTTTGATCCATCAAAACCCTAAAATGGTCACATTTCAGAGTGGGGAGTTATATAAGTTGCAAACCAGGGATCCGAACCAAGTGTCGTAAGTTTGTGCAAGTCTACTTTGTCATTTGTGAGAGGTGTGATGGGGTTTTGGGGTAGTTAGGATGATATATGATGTTTTGGTCCTTAATAACCCCAAAATGGGCCTTTTTAGAGCGAAATGTTGCAAACCAAGTGTCACGACTCAAAACCCACCCTATTTGGATCTCATATCGCGGGGCCAACCCTGTGGCCGTCCTTACTTTTTTCTTTCTTTGTATCAATAACAACAATAGATAATATAAAACTTAACAGTAAGTAAGCAGAAGTCTTAATACAAAATATTGTTCAACAATGTCAAAATATAAACCAACATGAAACTAACATAACATCACCCTTAGGTGGTGAATACATGGGAGAACTACATTACTTCTAACATATTCCTCAAACTGTCCCCCTATACTCTTGAACTCATACTGTGGTCCTGCAGCATCCTTACCAGAAAAATAAGTAAGTTGGGGTGAGCTAAAAAGCTCAGTAAATAAATTCCTATCTCCGACATGGGTTAGAGTTAACATAGAAAGAATATGAATTCATAGTGTGAACATGATAGCCAATCATGAAATCAGATGTTGTGATAGTCAATAAAGGTAAAATGCCACAATGACCGATGAATAGTAGGCTCATAATAATCAATCATGAGTAAGGGATATGACATGAACATGGAAAAGCTCAATAGAAATCAGTCAATATGAAAGTACTGCCACAATAAATCAGTAACAATCAATTACAATCAATGAGTGAACTCTCAACATAAGATTATTCATAAGGAATGACAACATCCTATGAATCCAATAAACGTAACATGTCAATTAAATATAAATGATGCATTTACTTTATTCAAAGCTTGGTAGACCCTCGGTCTTTTGAGGCCCGGCATACCCTCCTTAACCTCAGTGTATATAAAATGCCATCATAATTCAATGCGTAAATATGCCATCAATGCCATATGTCCGTTCACAGACTCAACCCGTAGTTCTTGTCAACTCAGAAAGCATCGGATGGATATTCTGACTGAGCATAAATTCGACATTCATAATAAATCATGACTATTCGTGATTCCATAAGAAGTATATAAAAATGGAATATCATTCAGTAAACACATATCAGTAGGCCTTTCAAGGCGTGGTACAAAAAGTACGATATAATGATCAATGATGTAGCAGTCAATAAACATCCACAAGATAGAACAATATCACATTGTGGAAACAATAAACATGTGGTACGTACAAGAGTACAAATCTGGTAGTAATAGAATGAATGTGACTTGGAAGACCACATGTAAGATATTGGGGTTTACTTACCTTTTATCCGTGTGATTTACCTCAGTATTCTATAACTTTTCTTTTTCCCTTTGAGTTACCTATAATTCAGTAAACATGTCTCAGTTCTAATGCTATTCATCAAATTTTATACTTCGTTACTATAAGTATCCCTTTTATTAATTTAGACTCTACTATTGAGTTCGGAACGTCAAAGAAAGTCGGTTTAGGCTTTCACGATTTTCAAATTGGACTTTTATACTAAAAGGGTAAAATGGTCATTTTATACTTTTACATGTCTTTCTTTCTCGGGACCTATTTTCATAAATTGGACTTTCATGTTGAGTTTGAAATGCTTGAAATAATAAAAATTTACTATTCATTCATTTTAATCGGAATCAGTTTGACACATATTTGACTTAGGGACATTTTGGTCATTGGGCACTTTTACGGGTATTTTTTTTTGGGACAATATCTCATAAAACGGACTCCACCATTGAATCCAGAGGGTCCAAAATAGTATATTTACACTATTCACTTGACTCAATTGGATATCGAGAACTAATTCAATTAATAACTAAAATAATTAATTTAATTATAATATATATATATATTGTTTGCATATTTGACCACACGTGCCCTTGTGGCACGGTGGTGGGCGTGTGGGGGATAAGTGCCCACACATGCCAGAGGTCCTTGGTTCGATCCTCAACCGAAGCAACTCCTTATTTTTTATCTTTTTCTTTTTTTTTTTTAAGTAAAATAGTTTCAAATTTGAAACTCAATAGGTCAAAACAGCGTAGTTCAGAATGACCCTTGATGCATCCGGGCGGGACCCGACCCGACTCGAAAAATGACCCGAAGACCCCTCCTTCTTCCTCAACATTCCGGTGACCGGACTGTGCAGCTCCGATCACCCTCTACGGCACCGGTGGCCGAACTAGACAGTTCACCTAATTTTTTTTTTTCATTTTTTCAAGGTTTTCAAGCTAAATTTCATTTCTAAACACCCTAGAGTATAATTTAGAACTATTATACATCATTTTCATCCTCTAAAACTCATTGAAAATTAAATTTTCTACAATTACATCTTTCCGATAGATCCATTTTTCTCTCTCATTTCTTCATCGTTTCACTCGCGATTTCTTCCTATGTGCTCCATTTTCTCCATAGAATTTAACTATACAAGTATTTCTAAGCTTCATGTAACTTTACAAAAAATCCATAAATTGAAACTTGAAAAAATACAAGAAATTTCATACTTTTTTCCCTTGCTGTTTTTCCTACATCCTCTTATGTTTCTCCTTTCTGAATCTCTAAAAGACTTTTTAGCTTCTCTATTTCTCTCCCAAAACACATACTAGGTGCATGTATATATTTACATACAATATGGCCGCCCCTCTCTCTCTCTCTCTCTCTCTCTCTCCTCTTTTCTCTTCCTTCCTCTTTCTTTTCTTTCCTTTCCTCTTCCTTTGACTTTTCCTTTTCTGTTTAATTTCTAAATTTGTAACCCCCTCCTCTCATTATGTTTTGTTTTAATTTTATTTGTAGGTTATATATATATATATATATATTATTTCATCACATGGCATATATATATATATATATATATATATTTTACACTTTATATACCCACATGGTTATATATATATATATATATATTTATATACATTTATTTAACATTTCACACACACACACACACACACATATATATATCTATACATGGTTATATATATATATATATATAAGTTTTATATATATACACCCATACTTGTATACATATAGGTATACATACATGTATTTCGATGGTCACTCGTAGCTTACTCGGGTAATTCCTATATTTATTTAATAATTCACATATATATATATATATATAACTATACATGGTTATATATATATATATAAAAGTTTTATATTACATATACATTTATGTATACACACCTTATACTTGTATATATATACATATACATACACGTATTTCGACGCTCGCTCGTGGCTTACTCGGGTATTGCCCAAGCATCGTCTATATTTTTAAGACCGTTCATTTCATTTGATATCGTAACATAGAATCCTAACAGTTTGGGTTTATCTTGGTATTACATTCATTGGCTCAGCATGTCTCAGTATTATTATTTAACCCTCTTTAGGCATTTATGAAATTAATCCTATTTATTTAGGTCTGGGTGTTACACCAGGGATCCAAACTGAGTGTCATATGTTTGTGAAAGTTTAATTTTTCATTTGAGAGGAGTGTGATGGGGTTTCAGGGTACTTACGCTGATATCTTGTATTTTTGTCTGTCAAAACCCCAAAATGGGTCTTTTTTGAGCGAAAAGTTGCATAAGTTGTAAACCGGGGATCCGAATTGAGTGTCGTAAGTTTGTGAAAGTCTAGTTTGTCATTTGGGAGGTGTGTGATGGTTTTCAGGGTACTTACGCCAATATCCGATGTTTTGGCAAAACCCCAAAATAGACCTTTTCATAGTGAAAAGTTTTCATAAGTTACAAACCGGGGATCCGAACTCTGTGCCGTAAGTTTTTGCAACTCTAATTTATTATTTAGGAGGTGTGTGATGAGTTTTTGGGACACCTAGGCTAATTTCTGGTGTTTTGGTCAGTCAAAACCCCAAAATGGGCCTTTCTAGATTAGAAAGTTGCATAAGTTGCAAATCGGGGATCCGAATCGAGTGTCGTAAGTTTATGCAAGTTTAATTTGTTATTTGGGAGGTGTGTGATGGGTTTTCAGGGTAATTAGGCCAATATCCAGTGTTTTGGTCTGTCAAAACCCCAAAATCGGCCTTTTTAGAGCAAAAAGTTTTAAATCGGAGATCCGAATTGAGTGTCGTAAGTTTGTGCCAAGTCTACTTTGTCATTTTTGAGGTGTGTGATGGGGTTTCGGGGTACTTTGGCTGATATATGGTGTTTTGGTCCATCAAAACCCCAAAATGGGTCTTTTTTTGGAGTAAAAAGTAGTATAAGTTAAAAATTGGGGATTCAAACTGAGTGTTGTAAGTTTTTGTAAGTCTAATTTGTTATTTTTGAGGTGTGTGATGGGGTTTTGGGGTACTTAGCTCAATATCCTTTGTTTTGGTTTGTCAAAACCCTAAAATGGGCATTTTCAAACTGGAAAGTTGCATAAGTTACAAACTGGGGATCCGAACTGAGTGTCGTAACTTTATGCAAGTCTAATTTGTCATTTTGAGGTTTGTGATGGGGTTTTGGGGTAGTTAGGCCTGTATTCAATGTTTTGGTCCATCAAAACCCCAAAATGTGCCTTTTTTGGAGCAAAAATTTGCATAGATTACAAACCGGGGATTCGAACCGAGTGCCGTAAGTTTGTGTAAGTCCAATTTCTCATTTTTGAGGTGTGTGATGGGGTTTCAGGGTAATTAGGTTGATATCTAGTGTTTTGGTCCGTCAAAACCCCAAAATGGGCATTTTTGGAATAAAAAGTTGCATAAGTTACAAACCGGGATCCGAACGGAATGCCATAAGTTTGTGCAAGTATAATTTTTCATTTTTGAGGTGTGTGATGGGGTTTCAGGGTGGTTAGGTCGATATCCGGTGTTTTGGTCTGTCAAAACCCCAAAATGGGCTTTTTTTGCAGCGAAAAGTTACCAATGTTACAAACCGGAGATCCGAACCAAGTCTCGTAAGTTTGTGCAAGTATAATTTGTCATTTTTGAGGTGTGTGATGGGTTTTTAGTGTATTTAGGTCGATATCCAGTGTTTTGGTTTGTCAAAACCCCAAAATGGTCTTTTTTAAAGTGAAAAGTTGCATAAGTTGCAAACCGGGGTTTCAAACCGAGTGCCGTAAGTTTGTGCATGTCTAATTTGTCATTTGGGAGTAGTGTGATGGGTTTTTAGGGTACATAGGTTGACATCCGGTGTTTTGGTCTGTCAAAACCCCATAATGGGCATTTTTGTAGCAAAAAGTGTCATAAGTTGTAAACCGGAGATCCAAACCAAGTGCCGTAAATTTGTATAAGTATACCTTGTCATTTTTGAGGTGTGTGATGGGTTTTTGGAGTACTTAGGATGATATCCACTATTTTGGTCAATTAAAACCCAAAAATTGGCCTTTTTGGAGTAAAAAGTTGCATAAGTTGTAAATCAGAAATCCGAATCGAGTACCGTAAGTTTGTGCAAGTCTAATTTGTCATTTGGACATGCTAGTACAAATTTAAAGAAACTTACACCATTCTTACAGAATATTGATAGTGAATGATAAAAGATAGACTAAGGTTCTTGTGTTTTCTATAAAAGATAATTGATCACAAGCTTTGTTATAAATAGAGAAGACTTCTACTACATAGAGTTAGATTCTTTAACTATTTTCTTCCATTAAGATAGTTATAGTTATTGTCATTTTAAACACCTAATAAAAATACCACTTAATGTTTATTAGAGAACTAAAAAAAATAAAGCTTCACTTCTCTTCTTTTTTTTTTTCCTAAATTTCTATTTCAACTTTAGCACTATAAAATATAATTAAATTAAAAATCAAAACTTATATAATCAAATTGACTTTCTCTTAATCTGATTAATATGACTTATCTTATAATAAAGTTAAAATTTAATATGATTCATCCATAAAACAAAGTATTTACAACATTCAATTGAATTATGTCACTTCCTTACCCTTAAAAGTTTTATAAATGTGAAACAAAACATAAATCTTCCTCCTCACCTATGTTAGTGAACTTTGTATATAAAATTGTTTCATGTAATATATATAAAAGTTTAGATAAAGTTCTTAAAATTTTAGAGTTAAATCATAAATAAAGCTGGAATGAATGTTATCAAGTTGTATTGGTTCCACTTCCAACTTCTTTAATTTATCTTTTTTTAAAAAAAAAATTATAAATCGATCCACTTTATTTTATTTCCCTAATTTTATTGGACTTCATTTAACAGAAATAGTCAAAAATTCACAATATATATATGTGTGTGTGTGTGTGTGTGTGCAATCTTTTTCTTCAAAGTCAGTGAGATCAACTAATACCATTCGAGTGTCCTTGCCCTTGCCCATGATTTAGGTCAAATAAATGAAAAATAAAAATAAGAATGAAACCAAATTTGGATTGAGATTAAATTAATTAGGGATGAAAAATATGAAAATGATAATGATAAACATGCTAAAGATATCAATCACTTGATCAAATATAGAAGAAAGTTGTCTTGGTTCAAACCATATGCACATAGGGACATTGCTTACTTGAGAGAGAGAGAGAGAGAGAGAGAGAGGTGGCAATGGATAGTTGGGTTGGGCTAGCGGTCGACGGCGGTGGTCGGCGATGGTGATGGTTGGCAACGACACTACGACTGAGAGAAAGAGAAAGAGAGAGAATAGGGCTGAGAGAGACAGAAAGAGTGAGAGATCAAATCTAGTTGTGAGGGGAAAAAATAGGGGGACTTATTAGCGATGCACGTCGAGCGTCGCTAATAACTCCTTGAGCATCACCAAAACTAAGTAAAACGACATCGTTTCTTTACACAGACTATTAGCGACGCACTCCAGTTCGTCGCTAAAAGACTTCATTAGTAGCAATGCACATGTGTGTGGCTAAAGGTCTATTTTGCGTTGCTAAAAGGTTCATGCCTATTTTTTCATGCGGAAACATTTATTTTTTATCACTTTTCGCAACGCGATCACAAGCATCGCTAAAAGGCACTTTTAGCGACGCTTTAGTGGACATCGCTAATAATGTGCGTCGCTAAAAGTACATATTTTTGTAATGCCAAATAGTTAATTTAGGCATAAATTTCTATACATAAAGTTTCAAAATTTACTTATTTATTTATTTATTTATTTTTATATATTGGGATTTAAATCTTTATGCTAAATTGTATAGTATGAAGGGTAGCCGATACCACTTCTATAAGTAATATTGAGTGATTATACATATATGATAATAAGCAGAAGCGATAATTATGAACATTTGCACAACCCTCACACTATCTGGTATATATGGTGAGGTAGGGATTAGAATTTACTGGCTAATCTATATGCCTACCAAAGACTTGCAACACAATGAGAGTCACATGCTTATTATAGATAGACAGCAACCCTAATTCGTGGAGATGTGATCCTTATCAACTTTCTCCCATCAAGAAAGTTAGTTAATAATTTAAACTCTATTATGATAACCACTTGTGTAATAGGATAATGGGTAGTTAACCGTAATACAATTATCCATAATTTTGATACATAATATAATTATTATTGGCAAGAAACTAATATGGTATGTGAGTCAACTTAAGTCTCTTAATGGAGACATGCTTACACCTATTATAATACTTTTTTATCAACAAAAAAACCTTTTTATTATAGCAGTAAGAGAAGCACACTAAAAAATTATCAACAACATGAAAATGGAAAGATGGGTAGAAGATCCACAACATCATGGTCGAGAACAATATCACAACTAGGTTGCCACTCTAAACCAACAAATCATCTACTAGCAACTAGACTCAAAACATATGAAAGTGACATGATACCAACCAAATAATCACAACCTTAAGAACACAAATCCATAAAATCATACACCCTGAAATTACGACAATTCAAAATACCTCAAAACTTTGCTTGATCTTTAATTTAGGATGGCATATAGTCAAGAAAATGAGATGCAGGCTTGTTCTCTTGTTATAATTCACAGCTACTATTCTTAGCGTCTTTGTCCATATTATTTTTTTAGTAGTCAAAGAGGCGTTGAATGATTTAGATTGTTGACCTTATCCTCCATTTCACCATATAAAATTCTAATGTTATTTTCCAACAAATGTTGGTCAATCAGAAAGGTCTATTACATTAACATTTTTAAAAATTTGTGATAATTACACTAATCTCTTCTTAAATTTTTAAAATTACGTCAACTTCTTCTATTTTACTTGACAAACTACAAATACTCTCTTGCGGTCAAAATTTTTATTTAAAATGACAAAATTGCACCTTGCATGTTTTTTTTTTTTTTTTTACAGTTTTTTGTTTGTCTTGACCACTTTTTTTTCGACCACTTTTTTTTCATTTTCAAATAAAAATTAATTAAACCTTTAATTTTTTTATATGAATAAAAATAAGTTGTTTACCTTAAATTTATTTTTATGTAAAATAAAAATTTTAAAAAGTCAGAAAAAATTGGTCAAAATTGAAAAATAATGAAAAAAAAAATGAAAGGGATAGTTTTGTTATTTTAAAAAAGAAAAATTAATTGAAAGAAATATTTGTAGTTTGTTAATAAAAATAAAGAAGATTAGTGTAATTTTAAAAAATTAAAAAAAATTCAATATAATTATAAAAAAATAACAAGGAAGATCAATGAAATTTAGGTTGTTGACCTTATCTTCCAATTCCATATAAAATTCTAATATTATTCTCCAACAAATATTGTTCAACCGGAAAAGTCCACGTTAACATTTTCAAAACCAAGACCATAAATAATTTAACTTTGTTAATTTTGAAGTGACACATCCAAAAAGCTCATTCATTTGTGATAGGAGAAGTACCACTTTTCTTTTTAAAAGAAATTAAAATAGGAATTTTAAGTTTATTTCATTCTAATTTTTTTTTCATTTTATAATTTAATTTTTGTAAATTTTTCTTGATCACGTACATGGTATATAATGTGATGCCTTGGAAAACTCGACAATATAAACCCCTTTTACTTAGAAATCATGTTCTGAGTTAAAACTCCCTTTAATTTGTATACCATCATATCCATTAAATGCACGTAGATCTCAATCATCATATTTGACCACAAAAGATTTATTTGAAAAAGCCAAAAGCTCCAACAAGAACATTCCTCCTTGGAAGAACGTTTCTCCTTGAGTTTATATTTCATGCACAAAGATAGAATAATATTCTAAATACGAAA
Source organism: Nyssa sinensis (assembly GCA_008638375.1). Lineage (NCBI taxonomy): Eukaryota > Viridiplantae > Streptophyta > Magnoliopsida > Cornales > Nyssaceae > Nyssa > Nyssa sinensis. The sequence goes on along the minus strand of CM018042.1, from coordinate 13,009,980 downwards.
CTTAAAGCCAGCCAGAGGAGAACAGGTCAGGCTCTTACAAAATAGTCACGCGGTGTAGCAGAAAACAGTGACTAAGACAAAGCCATGGGTACGCTAAACTGCTAGATCTATAAATTGATGGCCTCAATGCTCTTTCTATCATATATCTTCATTCCCAGTTTACATCAAACAGCTTGCTCTGTACGTACTTGTAAGGCTTAAGTCTTTCTCAATACATCGACACACATACTGTGCAGATAATTAAGAGAGCGGAGCATTAATTACCAATGAATTCTAGGAATTCTTGTGCAGCCATTGCTGCTATGCTGCTCTTGCTTTTGGTTTCCAACACGCCATGCACTGCACAGTTGTCCTCTGCATTTTACGACAATACGTGTCCAAATGCGCTGAGCACAATCAGGACTGCTATTAGAACAGCAGTGTCACGTGAGCGCCGGATGGCAGCATCGCTCATTCGCCTCCATTTCCATGATTGCTTTGTTCAGGTGATTAATTCGTTGACACAGTTATGTTATGCACTTAATGTTGGGTATTCTTCTGTAATATTAAAGATATAACTCTATAATCAACTTGTAGGGCTGTGACGCATCAATCTTACTTGATGATGCCCCTTCTATCGAAAGCGAGAAGAATGCACGTCCTAATAATAATTCCGTGAGAGGTTACGAAGTCATAGACGCTGCAAAGTCTGAGGTGGAGAAGATATGTCCTCAAGTTGTTTCTTGTGCAGACATAGTTGCAGTTGCGGCTCGGGATGCATCCGTCGCTGTGAGTATTTATAAATCAATTAATCTTTGTCAATTCTGTCTTAGCTATAATTATTTGAAATATATAGAACTTGTTTACGTAAACTTCTTGATATATGATATGAGTTTGGCGCTAAAATATAAATCACTACTAAAGCCTGATTTCTAAAATAATCAGGTGGGTGGTCCATCATGGACGGTGAAGCTTGGGAGAAGAGACTCTACCACTGCAAGCCGAAGCATAGCAGAAAGTGATCTTCCACGTTTTAGGGATAGCCTTGAGATACTTATTTCCAAATTTTCGGACAAGGGTCTCAACGCGAGGGAAATGGTGGCCTTGTCAGGTTACAACCTATAACCAGAACACTCTCATTTCTATACATTTTTTTTATATCGACAATGAGAAGGAAAAGCAATTAAAGATGATGCAAATTTGTTTTTTTCTTATTGAAATGCAGGGGCACACACAATAGGCCAGGCACAATGTTTGACTTTTCGGGACAGGTTATACAACAATGGGAGTGACATTGATGCTGGCTTTGCAAGCACGCGTAGACGCCGCTGCCCTTCTAGTGGCCAAGATGGTAACCTTGCACCCCTAGATTTGGTGACACCAAATTCTTTTGACAACAACTACTTCAAGAACTTGGTCCAGAGGAAAGGTCTTCTTGAATCTGATCAAGTCCTTTTTAGCGGAGGATCAACGGATGGCATTGTTTCAGAATATAGCAGAAGCCCTTCAACTTTTAACTCAGATTTCGCATCCGCTATGGTGAAAATGGGAGATATTGAAACTCTTACTGGTCAAGATGGACTGATAAGGAGGATCTGTAGTGCTCTCAACTAGTTCTTCCAAATCCAACTTTTCTCATCATTGAAAAATTCTTTATTTCCATGAAAAATTTTAGTTTTCTTCTTTTTTTTTTGGGCCTTCGGTGAAGTGTAGATGCATGTACTTTTGCTACTATTAATTGTTGTCATTCATTACATTATTTCAAATGTGAAATAGAAATATCTACAATTTTTCTTTTATTTTTATAAAATCTAAATGGGAATTCATGAACAACTTCTATTTTTTTTTTAAACCTTCAGTATCTTTATTGGATCAGAACAAAGTAGTCATTTGTAAGCGTAGATGATCATGATTTGCTTAAATGGTTTGCCCCTATGTCCAATGGACATGGAATGAACTAGACCCAAATGGAGTGGACAAGATGAATCTTGATTGATGAGATGAAGATTCTCGTAGAGTGATGACTCAAAAAGAGGAGTTGAAACCTATATCGAAGACGGGGAGCCCACATATTGGAGCTCGACTCGATTTTTAAGACAACTAAAGAATCTAGTTTTTGAAAATTCAGAAGTCATGCTTATCCCTGTGGTAACCCCAGTCACGAAAAACCTTGACAACATCCAAAATGCCAACCTGGGGAAGCACTGCACAATGGTTGGGATGTACCAAAATATGGTCAAGCACCCCAATCAGTCACAGGACCAGAACTGACCAAGAAAAAGGAATGGGAGAAAATGAAGTCCCCCTTCTCTATTGGGAACCATGGAATGTTGTACGACAAAATGCCTTCCTTATGAGATATGCCATCACAATCACCCTAGCTCTTCGTTCACTAGAAAAATAAGACGCTCTAACGAGGTCTCGGTGGAAATGAAAAAATCCCTAACTCAGACCCAGAAACCGTCTTTGACTTTTTCACCAAAAATGTAGCCCTCCTTCGCTCCTCCGATGGAAGAAGCAAAGGGATGGCGTTATCGACCAACAAGAATTGTTGATTTGGGAAGCCATTAATGGAAGCTAAGGAAGGAAGTGAAAGCTTAAAAGTTGTAGAAAAGGCAACAAGGGAAAATAGAGTCAAAATTTTAAAAAGAAGAAGAAGGGTGTACGTATGGGGCAAGGGTACTTATAGGAGGTAAACGGAGGCTACGCTCATCATTAAAGCATAGTAAATGAAGCAATACTTCAAAAAGAGCGCAATCTCCCACTTTTTTTTATTAAACGATGCATCTAAATGACTCTCGTTTATGCCACGTCATCAAAGACATTAAATAGGGTAATAAAATCTAATGAAGCATCTTAAAGAAGCGTGGGAAAAATGAAAATGCCATGTCTTCTACCAAAGCAAAAAATATGGTTGCTTTAAATCTTGTTACATATAGAACTTCCTCTAAAAGATACCCATGTAGGGGGAAAATGTAGATGATAAGAAAGGGTCATCAGCCACATGGTTAAGGAAGGCATCCACATTAACATATAGGAACATCGTTACATCTTAAGCCAGCATGAAGGGTTTCCGGGGAACATATAATAAGATCACTAAGGATAACCCAACTGAGAAACAATAGCCCATTGGCAAGCAAAGGATTTTTCCCCTGTAACTAGGAGGACAATCCTAGTGGGGATCTCCACAAAGATGCAAGCCTCTCAATAAGGGATCACCTAGAGATTCTGTAGAGATCTGAAAAATCAGGATAAATTTTTTATTTTTGCTGGTAGGGCTCTATTCATACATTGTTTGTTGGTAGGGCGCTATACATGCATCATTTAGGCATAAGGTATGTTTAGGAGCATAATTTGAGTATGCCAAAGAAGAGAAATATGCTTAGAATGTTAAAATACACCTCCTGTGAGAATTTGAACCTAATCGAAGAAAGTGTAAAAAAATTAGATCAAAAGGGCATCTCGGGCGGACTCGGCCAAACCCGCCCGCTGGCGAAAATAAATTTTTTAGAAAATTTTTATTTAAAATAATTTTAAGAACTGTGGTTAAAGAAAAATGTCAAATTGAGGCATATCGGGACGGGTTGTAGTGTAACGGGGTCCCGAACTCATTAAGGAAAAAAATTGTCATTTTACTCCTTGGCCCCTTTACTACAAATAGGACCTTTTAGTATGAAAAATATAGAATTTGGTCTGAGAACACAACAATAGTCGTGCATGGAGAGAAAGATGAAGAAAATCTAAGGTTTTCCAAGTTTCAAGCCACCAAAACACATTTCTAGGCTAGGATTCTCACAAGGCTTCATTCTAGGAAGTTGTTCCCCACGTCAAGGGCTACATTATCACTGATTGGTTCAGCTGCACAGCGACCACAACTCCCTAAGGTTGAGAAAAACCCTTCTAGGTATGATATCTTGCTAAGTAAAAAATAAGGTTAAGTTTAGGAGTGTTTTATATCTTGATTAAATAATTTATATGTTTATTTGCTGTTAGAAAGTCACTTAGGAGGTAGCTGCTATGAAAACCTAGAGTTGGTTGTTTGTGTACTTGTATGTTCTTTGAGTTCTTTGAGAATTTTTCAAGATGATGAACTTGTGACTTGAATATATATTTGATTCATTACATTGTGACTTATATTCATGTAAGGAGACTTTGTGTTTTGGAAGATATGGTTGTTTAATGCATTGATGCTTTGTGTAATTATGTATTCTTTGAGAATTGGTAATATAGTGAGCATGTAATATGAGCATGTGTTTAAATTGATTGTATATAGCATATGTTCACGTGGAAGAAGTTGTGTGGTTTAAAAGTTAGAATTTAATTGATGGATGATGCATGATTTAAGGTCTATACCATGTATTTGATAAAATGCCTTATTGAAATTACATAGAAAAATCAAGGTATATTGGCATATTGTGATTCTTTGAGAACATAGTGTGGGTTGAGCACTTGGTGCTATGCATTATGAGGGTGTAGATCCTGTGGTGAAAAACCTAAAAATTGGCCATTGCATTGGTGCCCAGTATCTAACAGGAGCGATCCATGAACGGGTGTTGGTACTCGATTGACCCAACGGGAGAGATCTATGAAACGAGACATGGGTGTGGCATAGAGCTGCATGGGTGTGTCACGCATATTACCCTTGCATAGCATTGAGGGATTAGAGGGCCATAGCTTATAAATGTACACTTGCACATGCCACGCCTTAACTTTGTTCCTTGCATTAGCATTATGTCATATCAGTAGTTGAGCTGACCCCTCGTGGGATATCATATTACAGATGAGACTCCTAGTACTTGAAACTTGATAAAGTCTTAAAGAGCGGAGAAGAAATGGACCTTAGCGCATATTTTGAGTTGTGTAAGGGCATAAGCCCTAAGCCATATGAAATAAACTTGTAAAAATTTTGTATATTATGAAAACAATGGGTAAGACTTTATATTTGTAATGAACATGATGTTTGTAACATTTAAATTTCAAGTATACAAGTACATATGGTGGATTGTATATTTAAATGAAGTATGTTAAATTTCTATGAAACTATGTCCATCGAGTGATGATGGAATTATAAATTATTTATATGAAGTATTATGAATATTAGGTGGGAAAAGACTTAGAAAACAAAAGGGACTATGTTGAAATTTTGTGAAATTAAAAGATTTGTTAAGTGTGTAAAACGACCTTTAAATAAGTGGAACAAGTGCTAAAAATGGGGGGTGAAAAACCTTGAAGAAATAGGCTAAAAATGGGAAAAAAGTAGCTTGCAAAACTTTGGAAAAAATTTTGAAAAATAGAGAAAATTGGCTACTGCACAAAGAAATTCAGCTACAGCCAACTGCAGTAAACCTGTAGGAAAAATCAGGTTTTGGACCAGACATGCCCCAGCCCCCTGCCGCAGCCCAGCCACCGCGCCCCTCACGCTTGCTGAGTTCGCGCCTGCTTCCTTGCCCCCCTATACGTGCCCAGCCTGACACTCTTCTGACACTTTTCCTTGGCCACCTTTTTGAGCTATGTTTGGCCATCATTTTGAGCCATGTTTGACCACCGTATTGGGCCATGTTTGGCCAATCCTTAGGCCATGTTTAGCCACCCTTTCGGGCCATGTTTGGCCACTTTATTGGGCCATGTTTGACCACTTCTCATGGGCCATGTTTGGCCACTTCCTTCGACAAATTTTGGTAGACCTTTTGAGATATTCTTGGCCATGTCTTAGGGCATTTGGGGCCCATTTAGGCCATTATTCCAAGACATTGTTAGTGACGTTTTAGGGCTATTTTGGAGACCATTCTTGAACATGACTTAAACCTATTTTGAATAGTGATAAGGAGAGATATCTAATTGGCATTAAAAGACCATTTTGATTAAGTCAAATAGCAAGTTTTCATTTCAAATTTTGGGAAAACACAGGGGAATGAATGCATAGTTAACTAAATCTATTAACTTATCTTTTATTTCTTTTTCTTAAATTCATTTCACTCACTCCTTAGATTTGTGAAAATTCAGGGCGTGACAGATTCTGAGACAAAATCTAAAGGAATCCCAAAGCTAGGCTAGCAATCCCGAGACACTTGGGGTCTTGTGGTTTGTTGGCTTAGGTAAGAGGACGCTCCATGATCCACAACATTAAATGAGTAAATAATAAGAGCCAATTCCGTATTTAATGACATAATATCATGATTTGATCAGAAGACATAGGAGTATGAATTTAATTAATGACAACTGAAAGTAATTACTTGTGGGAATTAAAAATTGTCCAATCAAGCTGAGAAGAGAAACACGTGGCAGAAAATGGATTGTTTTCCCGCCTAAAAGGCAAGAATGCTTGCCAAGCGTCTCCTAAGCTATAAATATGGAACAAATATTCTTAAAAGAACAAGGAGAAGTAAGTTAGAGTATTTAGGCATTTATACCAGTAATAAGAATTCAATAAGCTTAACTTCTTAGAACAGGCTACCATTAATGGTCCTAGGAAGTATCTTACTGAGATACCTTTTAAAAGATTCCATTTGACCCTTCTCTTCCTAGAATCCCATCTCTTGAATTAGCTCTTGCCTTCTCCCTATATCCATATGAGTGCATGGTGTACTACCCTCTAAACCCATTCATATAAACTCTCAGTACCATAGGGCTTTGTAAACACCTTATAAATTTCCTGTGACATTCATTCTTTCACAGTAGCATTTTATTACCACTTATATTTTAGCGAATCCACTAGGAGGGTAGTATTCATCTAAATGAATCATCTACCATCTTAAAAAGTAGTTTTAACACAAAACCCCCAACTAGGAGGAGTTTCTCTTTATAGATCCCGCCACAGGAATCACCATTTAAAGGGATGACTTCCATCCTCAAGCATAGGCAACATCTTCCTTGCATGAACATAGAACCACTAGCCAACAACTCAACCTATTCCACCCCTTGGGGAATCATGAAAGACGTAGTACAGCAAGGGGCCTTACACCTTACTATGCCCATAGGCTCTTACCAAATGATCCTTTGACACTTATACAGCAAAGGAGACAACAAACCTAACAAGTTATGTTGGAAACTTTACTCGGGGTTGCAAGTGGAAGAGAGACCACTCCTAATAGGTTAGTAGGAACCCTGCAAGCCACATCCCCAGCTTAGGAAGAGCCTGAACCCATAGGGACACGAAGAGAAGAAAATCCACCTCGAGGGAAAAGTGCTTTGTTGGATTTATTCCTAAGTGAGATCAAAGATCTTTCAACATGTTATTTTCCGACTAAATAAATAGGGCTTCTATTAGAAATTTTGTTTGTCGATTGATGTGAATGGGTCAAAAATTCTCACTTTATGCTTAAGAACCAACCTTACCGGTGATCTGTTTCATGAATTGAAGGGTAAAACCAAAGAAGACAACTGAAGACCGGAAATGAAAAGAGAAGGATCTCTAGAGGTCAATATCTAACATTGAGCCCACCTATCATAAGTATGAGTTGGAAAAGCGAGATAGAAACAAATACCCAATGGACGGTGAAAAAGCTTTCTTACCGAGGAAGTCATCCCCTACACTGGCACAACCAACAAAAATTCCCCCAATGGTTGGACCACAACCAAACTTAGCACCAGTGCAAGCAATGAAAACCCAAGTAAATGCTGAGGTTAAACCTCATACCATACAAGACATATAGAAAGAGCTCCAAGTGTTTCTCTAAAAGGAATAGAAAGGCTTTTATTTTATTTGCTTCACACTTCCTTAACATATAAAGGTGGTGCTTCTACCATATCCTAAGGGGTACAAATCACCCTGATTCTAGAGATACGATGGCAAGAAAGGAAGCTCTAATGAGCTTGTTCACCACTTTATTTAGGCTTTCAACCATCATGGCAACAATTATAACTTGTTCTCTAAGTCTCTTACCACCGGGCTTACTCCTGGTACCTAGGTCTACCCAAATGTTCCATCTAAGACTGGGAACACCTAGTAGGAAAATTCCACTCAAAGTTTTTTCACGTGGATGAAAGAATCAACAAGCTCATGCTAGCTAAATTGCCCCAAAAAAGCCAAGAGAGTCTCCGAGACTACATCAAGAGGTTTCGGGATAGGTCTCTAGATTGCTACAACCCAATAACGGAAGAAGAATTGGAAAAAATGTACATTAACAGGATAGAAACTGAGTTTAAGGTATTATTGATCAATCACAATGCGCTGACCTTTTCCAAACTGACTAAAGGAGTCAAACAAATCACTAATGCAATTAGGGAGGCCAAGCCCCATACAAAGCTTTCAACCAATGTAGCAAAAGGCGTCAAACGGTGAGCTAATGTAGCAAAAAGGGTCAGACAGTGAGCCAATGTAGCACTCGAGGAAGAAAAGGCAGGACCAAACAAAAACTAACGAGCTATTCCCTTTGCATTCACTTGTGGAATAAAAGAAGTTGGTGTTCTCATCAAACGGTAGTTAAATGATAGTTTTCTAACCAAAGTAACACCCCATTAGCCTCTCATTACTCAAAACAAGTGAAGTCCCAACTATTGCGATTGTCATCAAGCCACGAAGCACTCTCCCATAGACTGTTGGACTATAAGGAGGGCTTTCCACAAAATCTAGCTTATGGGGAACTACAATTCCTTAATAGAAATAATGTTAATGAATACCCTTTGCCCGAGCATCATGACTTTGCCGTGACACAAATGGTCACCATCTATGACCAATACAAGATGTTCCCCGATGACGAAAGTGCTACTACTTCCCGACAACTTTGGTAACGAATGCACAACTCTGTGGCCTTAAAGAATCCAACCAAGTGTAGATAGTTCTTTGACCAGATGGATTTCAGGTAACAATCCAAGCTATAGGCAACCAAGTTGCACAACAATCGACAATTCCTTACGAAGAGTGGTAATAGTTGCCTCACCACTATCTCTTTCATAGAATCTGACTGTTTAGTGCCTTACATGCTCAACAAAAACATTTCTACGTTCCTATTCTCCTCAATGGGGTGGAGTTTTCACAAGGGTTCTTAGATAGAGGCGCGTCTATCAACATGATCTCGTCGAAGGAGTTCTTCACTGCCACACTAACTTTGAAGGACCTCCAAGAGCCACCCGTGGACATCACCGAATTTGGTTCAAAGAAACAGAAGAACATCATTGACTTGAAAGTAAAACAAATAAAATGCCACACTAGGTGGTTTCCCGAGATCAAAAGTGAAACCATTTACCACGCACTATTGGGAAGGATCTGGATGTATTGATTTTTCGTTGTGCCATTTACCTACCACCAATGCACCAAAGGAATTCTAAACCAAAAGAGGATAACCATTAGGGAACCACTTGATCTTTCTCCAACAATGATGCTCATTATGCTGATTTGGTGTATTTCACAAAATATGTAGACAAAGAAGTGCCTTTTTCCTCTACAATCTACGTCATGCTAGTCTCGTGGTGCTAAAACACGTGGCAGGGAACTCGTACAAAGAAAGAGAAAAGAGAGCGTCGACGAACAACCAAAAGTCACAAAGATGCATAGGCCAAATGGAAATATTATATATTATATGATGGTGCGAAGGGTTTTCCATGCAAGATGCAAGAAAACTCGGGGAAGGATGTTGCTTTACAAGTATAGACAATGAAAAGCCTGAGGAAAGGGAACTGAAAAAGGCTCGCAAATGCTTCGAGGAGATAAATATCTCCACTAGTGTAAATGTTCTACAACAAGTCTTCATTTGTAAAGACATGCTTGAAAGCCAAAGAATGGACTTGCTCGCTCTTCTAAAAAAATTCTTAGATGTTTTTGCATGGTCCTATGAAGAAATGACTTGTATGAACCCCAAGGTCACTTCTCACAAGCTTAACACTAGTCAAATGATGAATCTGGTTAAGCAACCGCCATGCATCTTCAGGCTAGAATTTGAGTTATAGATAAGGGAAGAAATAATAAAACTCATGCAACTTCTAAATCAATTAACGCATTGCTCGCACAAGTGGCTAGAGGAAAAGAATGACTCATCTATTATATCAGTTAGATTATCAAAAACCCAGAAACACGTTATTCCTATATAGAGCATTTCTACCCTGCCCTAATCTTCGTAACATAAAATTTTAGGCATTATCTTTTGGTCCAGTCTATCATCCTAATGACAAAATGCGATCCCATCACATTTCTTTTGTGTCAACTTGTCTTATCCAAAAAGGGAGCATAATGGCTATTATCTCTTTCAAAATTTGAGATCTAATGTGCAACACTACGGCTAGAAAACTTCTGGCTCTGACATATCTCCTCACCTAGATTTTAGAAGGAGAATTTGAACCTCGAAACGATGATCTCCCTGAAGATGATTATTTAGGACACCATGTATATATCCTCAGTGCTTGGATGTTAAAATTTGATGGCTCCTCCACGAAAAAGGATAGAGGAGTACGAATAGTTCTAAATTCCCCAAAAGGATAAGAGATCAATTTATCTTACAAACTTGACTATACTTACACCAATAATGAGGTCAAGTATGAAGCTCTAATCTCAAGACTCATGGCAACAAATGATATAGGAATATCCATCCTTCAGATTTTGGGGACTCAAACTTGGTAATGTATCAAACATCTGGAGAATACGTAATCAAAGAACCAAAGTTCGCTTCTTACTGCACGACCATTTAGAGATGGATGAATAAGTTTGAAAGGGTAATCATTAAGCACACACCAAGGTCTAGCAATAGACACCTCGATGCATTGGTAACCCCTACCTTTAAAATCAACATAGAGGGAGAAAGTACCAAAATTAGAATCTCTAAAAGAACTGTCTCAAGTTCTCTGCTTAATGCACTCCAAGAGGATGAGGAATAGGATTAACCTACCCCGATAAGGAGGGACCTAGGATAGTCAAATAACAAGGCCAATTTAATAGCAGTCAATGGTTTTACCCTCTATTAAGGAGACCTATCCTTTCAAACAATCGGAGGAACCCTTGCCAAGTGTGTCATCCCAATGGAAGGAAAGAAAAGGCTAACAGATATCCAAGAACAGGTTTGTGAGATAAATGACATAAGCCTGTATTGAAAGGTACAACGCTGGGTTATTAGAAGCTTTAAATGGGCAAAGAGCCTTATGAAGTTCATTATGGACCCCTCAAGTGCCAACAATTCGTGAACAAGATAGAATGTCACTTCATGGAAGTTTTACATGACTAGAGCTCCTCGTACCTTAACTATCTTAAGGATGACTCGTTGCCCGGAAGCTACACTAACAGCTCGACAATAATGAAAGGAGCTCAACATTACTTCATCTTTCAAAACCAACTATTTAGAAAGAGATTTGAAGGGAAACCCCTCTGATGTGTGGTAGGAGAGGAAATTGAAGAGACCCTTAAGTACTACCATCAAATGGAACATTAGTGGGGAGCTAAGCATTACCACAAGGTAGTTCAGAGTGGATATCATTGGCCTATAGTGGAAGGGGATGCCAAAGAATATGTTAAAAAGGCAGAGCATGCCAATTTCACGGAAACAAGATCCACACACGACTAGTGGGCCTTCACCTAATTGCCACGCCCTGGCTGTTTCACACTTGGGGACTAGACATAATTGGACCAATCAGCCCAAATTCAAAAGGGCACATATAGATACTTAGGAAAAAAAAAGGTGTTCACCATGCGGGTTGAGATAGTCTTGTTAAGAACAACAACAAACACCACCATAGTAAACTTCATTGAAGAAAACATCATGTGCAAATTTGGCATACCCAAGGTCATATTATCTAACAATGACACATAGTTTGTCAATAGATACATAACTAAGGTGTTAGAGATATATGACATCACTTATCGCAAAATTACCTGAAAGAAAATGGTCAGGTGGAAGCCATTAACAAACCTTGCTGAAAATCCCTGACAAGACATTGCAAGATTCCCTAAAAAAAAGCTTTATAGATCAGCTTCCCCTCACACTTTAGGCCTACAGGACCTCAAAAATAACTCCCACGGATGCCACCTCATTCTCTTTAGTATACGGTGCTAAGGCAATCCTCCTAGTAGAATTTTTTTTCATATCAGCAACAATGGCTATAGAAAGTGAAGTCTTGTACGATACAACGAATTTGGAACTAGAGGCCGTGGATGAAAGAAGGGAAAAGGTACACTTAAATCTCAAGAAATATCATAAAATATTGGCACGTGTATAACGCTTCTGTCCTACCTAGACAATTATAGGAAGAGGCTATAGTCTTAAAAATAGTACATGTCATAATCCACAAAATATCCTCCTCGAAGTTTTCCGTGAAATGAGAAGTGGGTCTTCTAAATGTGAAATGGGTCAAGATGTTTTATACTTAAAAAAATATGGAATTTTGCCTTTCACAACCATTATTTCAAGGAAACAAAAACTTGAAACTGTTATTTTGCTAAAAATTAGGGGGATAAAAGGGAGAAATTTTCTAAGTATTTTATGAAAGGTTGATTTTAATGATTCAAAAAACCATCAACTCAAAATTCAAACACAAACAAGCAAAAATACATGTATTGTTCTCTTGAAAATGCAAAGGAAAAACACAAAAGTCCTTCATTCTATTCATAACAAATAGTTACAATGTGTAGTTAAATAAACCCTGCAAAGTAGGGAGAAATTACATTTTACCCACACCCCCCTAAAGTTTCTTCAGCACAAACACAAAGATTAGTGATCTCTTGTCCTTTGGATTTACCATGGCCAAACCAGTCAAAAGTTCTACAATCTTCTTGTAAAGGGGTGAAAATTCTTTATCCAGACACTCCCGACTTCTAACCATTATAGCATAATCATTAAGGCAGTAAGCTTTGGAGAGGTGGGCCTCCAACCAAACTATCTGAAGGAAAGAAAGCTTCAGAGTCTCCACAGAACTTTGGAGGGATTACAAGTGCAACTTTATTATTTGAGAAGGACCGTATCACTCTAAAGAAATCATAATATCTCGTAATATCTTAAGGAAGATCGTCCACACCTTAGGGACAAAAACTTTTTTGTTGAAAGTAGAAAAATCTTGAGAAATTTAGCCTTTACTTGGTTAAGGTAAGGGACATATTTGGCAAGAATCCTGGTATGGTCCCATAAAATAAGGTCTTTAAGGGCTTGAACCACCAGTTGATGACTTGCATGAAGAACTAGGGACTAGAGGAGGGTTAGAGCCTGGCCCAGAAACTGCTCAAGCAGATCCAAAAGCTCCGATCTAACTAGAAGGAGGAACCAAATTATCGGCGTAATAGTGATATTTCTCTCTAGTATTTCCTTGACCCCAATCTCTTTCACTAGCTCAACTCTTCCTATACAGTCCTCAGGGCACTAACATTGAGCTACACTATCAGAAGGCTCCTCACCTTCTAAAAGAGGGCCCCCTACACCATTGGGGCTAAAATTATTGGCTATCCCGATCATATTAGTCATCGAATGAGAAGGCTCCTCTTCAACCTCCCTAGCTTCTCCAAGATTCCCCTATGACAATCATCAACGCTCCATTCGCCTTAAAATCTGGAGAGACTAAAATCTTCTCCAATTTGTACCCTAAAAAAATCAACAGTCTTTTCAACTTGAATCACAAGTGTATTTTCAATTATAGTGTTGGCTCTTAAGGAGCGCGAAGAGTCAGGATCATTGGGATTCTCAAGAACACTCCGAAGAGTATATTTATTCTTCTCTAAATTAACTTCTTAGGCTAGTTTTTGCTAGAGGACTTAGCTCTGAGATGGTCCCTTGATTGGCCCCCATTTTAAAACTCCTCATCGAAAGACCGACCTCACCACCACAAGAAGGTCCTCCCTCTACCAGAGCTGTAGCAAGAGGAATGGTCACCCTCAGGACCTTGCTGGCATTGGCCACCTGCTCTACCTCACATTCCTTAATTGTTCTCCTTTCATTCGCTAAACAATAGAAAGAAATGTAAAAAAAAAAAAAGAATCAAGGTAAAAGTTAGCAGGGAAGATAACAGTGTGTCCAAACCTACCTCGTCTATTAAAATGGGGGTTAGAAGAAACGGACGAATAATCCCAGCTTAAGGAAGGACGTGTAACAACTTTTTCCCCAATAACTTTGTCTAAAGACTGTAAAAAGACCATATGACCTTCCACCCCCAAGCCAAGAAAGGCATTCAAAAGATTTTGGATTGGGCGATGAGATCATTAGGCTTCGTAGTCTTCTACAAATCCCAAATAGTTACAAGGTGGATAAGGTTAGTGTTGGAAGAACCTCGAAAAGAACTACCCTGACGGTGAAAAGGAAACAAATGTAAGAAAAATTTAAGGCTTGGTAAGACGAAAAAGAACATGAAAGAAGAAGTATACCCGTGAAAGGCACATCTAACTTCAAGGACAGCAACACGGAGACCCTTCCCCACATAACTTTTTTTTCTTTTCCCCTTGTTAGCTTCCAGAGGGCAAGGTGGATGACCGACATCCCCAAAATTCCTCACCGGCCTGTTGCTAAAAAAGCCTCTAGGTTTTTTCTCACTCATCTTCAAGCACAAAGAATAGGATCATCACGATTCACCACCTCTATAGTCTCATTAATAATGGGGTTAAGATCCTCGCTGATAAAGTCAAGAAATTTTTGGAGCTACAGTTTCCACATGTGATGCCCACCCAAGCTCCACACCCCTTACCGTCCTTTCCTAACAATTATGACGTCTAGGTAAGACATGGTATGTTTTAGCAGGGCCCATAGTCCTCTAGCAAATCTATCATTAAAATGAGCAAAGGTGCCCTTATTAGAAAAGACATAGGGATAGTTAGCCCCAGCCTCTTGTTCATAGCCCAACTAATGAACCACCCGGAAGGAAACATAGGGAATCCTTCTCGTTTTATTTTTCTAGAGATATGGGAAGGTGGTCCTGGCATAGATAAGGGCCTTGTTGAACACTCGTAGAGTGATGGTAGATGACTCTACGGATCTAGACTCCCCTTGAAAGGATACAACAAGAGCAGTAGGTACTAGGAAGGGACATCGTATATGGGCGAAAGCAAAAGTTTGACTCCACGTCAATCAATTCCATTAGAGACTTATTGTTTCCATTTTTCCACTAGTGGAATGTCCACTGGAGATGACCATTCGGAAGACTACATAGAGTGGGATCTTGAGGATCCAGTTTCTCAAACTTCTCTAGCGCATACCCTGGGAATTTCTCAAAAGGGAAGAATTAAAGAAAGAGTGTAGGGAGGAAGTTGTATGATACGTATCTCTCCATAGATCTCCGGAGGTCTTGGACCCCTAATCCAAACGATGATAGACCTCAGCCAAAAACAAGAGACCCATGGCAAGTTTGCATCACTGGGAAAGGCGCAATGCAACTTCAAAGACCTTGATGTTCATATAGTCCTTTGACGACGTCACGATAATGTGACGGGATAGCTAACAAATAAGGTAGGCCATCAATGGGTAGGGGCCATTCAGTTCAGGCCCATCATCAAATTGATAAGAAGCTCTAGCGACGAAGGTTCTAGCTAAGGAACAATCCTTGAAAAATTAATGAGGCCAAGTAGCATAGTTGGCCTTCTTTCTTATAAACTTTAAATGTTTCCCAATGTAATTGGCAGCAGTAGTCATGTTGGTACAAAATTAATCTAGGACTTTTGAACGATGGAGGTCAGCTTAATGCTAAAAAAGTTCTATGGTCTAGAAAAAGGCAGATGAAAAAGCATGAAAACATCCTCCAAGGTTATGATAAACTCCACTATAAAGCCACAAAAGTATGGGAAGAAGAACTCCACCGTGAAATTAACAACAATTGGGTGTCGATGTCTATGTGGTCACAACAGAACTTGAAGATATTCAAAATACCAACCTAGATAAGCATCGTACAATGGTTGGGATGTGCCAAAATATGGTCAATCCAAGCACTTCAATTGCTCACGGGACCGGAACTAGCTAAAAAAAAGATATAGAAAAAAAGAAGTGACCTTTCTTCTATTAGAAACTGTCGAATGCCTTCCACATGACCCGTGTCGTCATTGTCACCTTCTTTGTTTACTGACAAAACCAAAAACTATGAGGTGGTCTCGGTGGAAATAAAAAAAAAACCCTAACTTAGACCCAGAAACCGTCTTTGGATTTTCTGCCAAAAAGGAGCCCTTCTCCACTTTTCTAACAGTGGAAGCAAAGGGATGGCATCATCGACCAACAAGACATTGTCAATTTGGGAAGCCATTGATGGAAACAAATGAAAGAGGAGAAAGCTTAAAAGTTGCAAAAAATGCAATAACGGAAGAGAGTCTCAAAAGTTTCAAAAATAAAAGGAGGAGCATATATATGGGGCAAGGGTATTTATAAAAGGCAAATGGAGGTTGTGCTCATCATTAAAGTGTACTATACAAAGCAACGCTTGAAAATGAGCATAGCCCCTCACCTTCTTTTATTAAACGTTGCATCCGAAAGACTCTCTCATTTATGCCACGTAATTAGAGACATTAAACCCTAATTAAAGTGATTTTTTATTATACCCTAATTAAAGTGAAAAAAATGTCTCCCTTGCATAAAATGGGCTAGACAAGGCCAAATCAAAATCTATTAAAAAAAAAAAAAAACCTTATTATTTTTGGCATTCTAGACCTAATGATGGGGCTTTATTTGGGCAAATTGAATTTCCAAATACATAAACGATTAAACTGGACTAATTCAAAAAAAAGTCTTAAAGGCTTAATTAAGCTACCAAATGACCTCCAATGACCACGAGGGTAGCTATCTTACGATATTTTTACGTTCCAGACTCAACGGTGAAGTATGTTTTGTCAAATAAGGTACCAAAGATATTGATATGTAAAATTGGCCATTTTTAAGGTACTTTTATGGGTAAATGAACTAGCTGAAGAGTATAGGAAAATGAGTAAGAACCTACTATGAGCACTAAAGTCCCTAGACCTAAAATGTAACCCATGGGACTAAGAGCAAAGTAATTTATCAATAAAAACCATATGATGAAAACATTGAACTAAGTAATGTTCTTTGATTTATAGGAATAACGAAAGGTAAGGAGAAAGATGTTGAGGAATGAGGAAATCTCGTCTATAAGTAAACCTGAACTCTAAAGTTCGAAATACCTATATTTGTTTTGTGAGCTCACTCCCTATAATTTCCAGTAGCTCACTTTCTGTATCATATTTATTACTTTCCTTGAGCTTTCAACTCTGGATCTATTGTAACTACTATGTTACAATTATTGTATTTCTATATATAATATTCTATTGTGGATATCTATGTATGTTTTATCTTTCTGATTTGAATAATTGATACCTTTTGGGACTCTCTCTGTTGTGGAAATTAGGGAACTCTTCTAAGTTGTGGGCATCTGCATTTAACCTTGATTCTTTGTGTACATTTGGGATTGTGTAAGACACAATGCCTTTCTATATACCTATAGATGCCACTGGTCTTTGGCCTATGTGTGGTTATTCCATCAGATATTCTGTTATAGTCCTTGATAGGGACAAATTATATTTACTAGAGTTCTTGTGCTATTTAGGATAACCCGATGTTGCAGTGATACTGAATGAGCATTTTGTATGGGTAGTCGGGCCTATTCTATTATCAGTAATATGGCATTTTATATTCTAATTATTCTGGTTATTTTTCAATTCATGATAAACTGTGAATTCTATCTGTATATTTTGACTTAATTGGTTTACTGTTGGCCAATGCTCAAGTAATCTATCTTTCCATTGTCTTTAATTATATACGTACTTTATCTGCCATGTTATTCAACTTTATTGTACTAACTGTTGGATCTTGAGGCTTGGTCAAAGCTACATGTTATTTTATTCTTTTTCCAACCTATGTCAGTGGAAGGGATTTACTTACTGATTGATGTTACCTTATTCTAGTTTTTCAGGTTGAAACGATCCTGCAACACCATAGAGTGATTAGTGTTGTTCAAAGATTAGGTTGTGAAATGACTCTTTTACTTCTAATAGTTGGACTTTATTTTATTTTGGTTGTATCAGGCTAAGGTTAATTTATTTGTCTCCCATAAGTCCACGTCCTTAGGCTAATGTTACTGTCACGACCCGAAACCCACCCTATGCGGATCTCGTGTCGCGGGGCCGACCCGAAGGCCGTCCCTACTTTTTCCATTCCTGTATCATAGTACTAATATGCAATGTACTAAAAATTTAAAACAATAAACAGCGGAAGTCATTTATCAGTTACAGTAATCCAGCGGAAGTCTTTAAAATAAATTTAACAGCGGAAATCTATTAAATACATGACATAGTTCTACAAAATTCAAAATGAGAACTAAACCGTAACCAGCACCCGGGGGTGGTGAATACATGGGAGAACTAACATAGACTGATACAATACTTCAAAATGCCCCCCCTACGCTCTCAGACTCCTACTGGGGTCTCGCAGCGTCATCACCTGAAATGGGGGTAAATGGGGTAGAATGAGCTACAAAGCTCAGTAAGTAAAACAGATCTCCAACACTGGTATCGATGATCGATGTGAATCCATGAATATTATAATGATAGCCAATCATAAGGAAGGAGAAGCTGTGATAGATAAAGACTTCCGCTGTTTAATGTTTAAAATTTTAGTACATTGCATATTAGTACTATGATACAGGAATGGAAAAAGTAGGGACGGCCTTCGGGTCGGCCCCGCGACACGAGATCCGCATAGGGTGGGTTTCGGGTCGTGACAGAGTTCAAACCGCAGCTTTTAGAAATTGTGAACCGGCCCCAAATGTTTTGAAAAATTACACTAAGGCCCAAACAAGAAATTAATTAAATATTAATTTTTACAATAATGCCCCTATTTCAAAATTGGGTCAAACGAAGTCCAAACGATACAAATGAATAGTCAAAACCTATTATCTCGGATGTTCTGAGTCCAATGGTGGGATCCGTTTTACGAGATGAGACCCCGAAGGATAAAATACCGTAAAAGTGCAAAATGACCATTTTGCCCTTTTTAGTGCAAAAGTCCAAATGGAATTCCGCGAAAGCCTAAACCGACTTTCTTCGGCATTCCGGACTCAATGGTAAAGTCTAAAATAGTATTTAAAATACTTATGATGGAAAGGCATAAAATTGATGAATAGAATCTATTCTAAAACGTATTCACTGTTATATAGGAAACTCGAAAGGCAAGGGTTTACTCACGGATTTCTGAGATAGAATCACGACAGAGGTAAGTGGATCACTGTCTCTTACATGTGGTGTTTCCACAAGCCAAGTTTATTCTTATACTACCAAACTCGTACTCTTGAATGTATTGATATCCTTGTGTTCCACATTTCGATATTTCCTATCTTGTGGACGTATCATTGACTGATGTATCATTGTTATCATGTTTCACTGTGCTTTGAAAGCACATATATTATTGTTATCCCTGTACTAAAGGTCTATAGATATTAACTACACTACACTTGAAGTCTATAATTTTTGTATAATGTTTGTGCATATTAAATCTAGTAGCTATTTTATATACTAATGATTATGAATCTGCTTAAGTACGGCCTAAGGGTTGTTTACGCACCCTAATCCGCAAAGGTGAGTTTTGAGTCATGACAAAAAAATGCATCCTGATAAGCAGTTAAAGAACATTGATTAATATAAAATACATAAAATTTAACTATATTAACATATATAAGAGTCACATATGCATCTATATCAAATAAAATTTAAATATAATAATTCATTATATTAACAATATTATATAAACAATCCTTCAATCAATACCACATCGGGTTACTGTCACAGTGTTATATACAAAAACAAAAAATGTAGTGTTCAAAAAGAAGAAGTCTACTAGTAGACTACCATTGATTGACATTAGAAAATAAAATAAAAAAAGAAAAAAAAAACTCAAGAAGCCATTGATTGATAATACAAAAAACAACAACAAAAAAAACACCACAAAGTTCATTCAATCGCAGCCCATTGATTTGCGATAAATATGCGATTGTTTGAGAATTTCAAATCTTAAACTCCCTTATATTTTAAGTTGTGATATATATCAAGATATATCGGAGATTTTCTATAAAAGAAAACTCACAACAAAATATCATTGTGCAACTCTTAAAATGTCGATATATTGAGCGCTATATCATGATAAATTCTGATATTTAATACCATGGTAATTTCAATTGAGACAAAAATATGGCAATGTAGTGGAATGTAACGAGAAGAAGACATATATTATGTCTCAAAGTTGGAAATTATTTTTTTAAAAAATAAATAAAGTATATTCCCAATGCAGTAAAGCGTCACTAATAGACTGCCGACAATAACTGTTTATTTCTAACAACAAAAATGTCAATATTAAGATTTTTCTTGCCTGACAGCATTTACCGTCAATAAATCTAGTCCAAGTACTAATATTTTATTTGTCAATAATTTGATAGATGGCATCGGAATTAATTTCTTTTTATTGATAATTTACACAGTCGTAAGTTTTGAAATCTTGCCGACAGTTGAAAGTTGTCGGTAATTGGGTGCCAATTTCCAATGAGAGATTGCATTGGAATTAATTTCCTTTTGCTGATAGCTTTTATAGTTAGAAAATATCCAATTTTACTGACAACGGTTTATTGTCGGTGATAGTATAACTATTACCGATGGAGAAGTATATCCGTTAGTGATCTATTATTGACCATTCTACTTCTGATGCTATTAGTCGACATATATCTAGCATCAATATTCGGTTTCTCTTACAATTAATTTATCATTTCCATTGAATTTTGGAGTCGGTATAAATGTCTTCTCTTATAGTGTTTAGGAAATAAGAGATTATTGATAATGGTTGGATTGGATTTAGTTAGAAATACGGTTGAGTCAAAACTTGGGGTGGATTAGATTCAAATGAGGATAAACCAAGTTCATTTAGGTTAAAACAATTACAACTATATTCTTTTTTAAAAAAAACTTGGGAGCTATAGCCCACCTCAATCCCCACATACTTCCGCCCATGTTCAAATGGGCAAATTTGGAATTAGAAAAAAAAAAGTTCGTTAATTGACCAAGTAATTTGTATTTTAAGATGACCCAGTCAAGGAAAATTCCCACCACTACTAGAATCCTTTGCATATAGTCTTGATTCTTGAAAATGAGATACAGTTCTTGTTTTACAGCTCACAGAAATACAGTTAGGTGACTTAAACACAGGACAAAAACCTGTCTTTGTCCACATTATTTTCTGTAGTCAAGGAGCGGCATTAAATTATTTTGATTGTTGACCTTATCTTCCATTTCAACTTTAGAAAATTCTAATGTTCATGAATCCCTACAAATCTTTATCAACCAGAAAAGTCAATGTCAACATTTTGAAAATAAAAAACCATAAAAAATTTAAATTATCTTTATTTTGAGTTCTTAATTATCCTAAAGTTTCTCAAGATATTAATTTTTAGAAATTAAAAAAAAAAAACTCGAACAACTATATAAAAGAAATTAGGGAATGTCCAAAGAGTTTTAAATATATATATATATGTGTGTGTGTGTGTGTGTGTGTGTGTCTGTGGGCTGCTGTCCTTGTCTAAAGAGGTGTCAATATATGATACCCGAAATTAGCTAGGCAGAATTTTATCAGGATTATAATATGCTAAGAACATAGAATTTTATAATATGTTGAGAGCGAATATAATATTTTGACATTCTATTTTAGGTGATCTTAGGAGTACTATTCTCACAAAATGCATAGTTTGTATCCCAAACCATTTTTATTATTGGTAAAATAAAAAAATAAAAAAAAAAAGTTCTTTATGCTCCAATTACAAAATAAATCTATTGCACATTCCATTCAATACATGTCACCGTGATATTCATCCCAAAATGATATATATTAGAATTTCAAATACGACAGTGCTTGTTTCTAAATTAGGTAGGAGAAATCTTCATCTACTCAAGTATGTGTCACAATTTTAGTAGGCCACGTATGCACTTACATGTATATCATGTGAGTATTTAGTTTTAATAAAAAAAATTTAAAAATATAATAAATCAAAAAGTACATGTATATTATAGATGTAACAAATTATGATTGAAATACATACTCGAATAGAAATAAATTTCTCCTACCAAATTTAAAAGTTGCGTATTGTGTTTTCAAATATAATCCCGACACTTAAATTAAAGTTGAAAAGATGAAAAGCAATGCAAACCATAAAGTCCTATTATCTTCTCCCATTTCCTTACTTTTCCATTATATTAATGTCAATGACTATTTAATTTTAAGTTTTTTTCGAATCAAATTTATATTTTCAAGTTTTGCATATTTGCTCATGATGCCTTCCACAACAATTGATCATTTGAATAAGCCAAAAGCTCCTACAAGAACATTCCACCCTGGATGAATGTTTCTCCGTGAGTTTGTATACTCTTTATGCACAAATATAAAGAAAAAAGTTAAAGCCAGGCAAAGGGGAACAGGTCAGGTCAGGACACGCGGTGCAGCAGAAAACAGTGACTAAGACAAAGCCATGGGTACGTACATGGTTTATAATGTGATGCCTTGGAAAACTCGACAATATAAACCCCTTTTACTTAGAAATCATGTTCTGAGTTAAAACTCCCTTTAATTTGTATACCATCATATCCATTAAATGCACGTAGATCTCAATCATCATATTTGACCACAAAAGATTTATTTGAAAAAGCCAAAAGCTCCAACAAGAACATTCCTCCTTGGAAGAACGTTTCTCCTTGAGTTTATATTTCATGCACAAAGATAGAATAATATTCTAAATACGAAACTTAAAGCCAGCCAGAGGAGAACAGGTCAGGCTCTTACAAAATAGTCACGCGGTGTAGCAGAAAACAGTGACTAAGACAAAGCCATGGGTACGCTAAACTGCTAGATCTATAAATTGATGGCCTCAATGCTCTTTCTATCATATATCTTCATTCCCAGTTTACATCAAACAGCTTGCTCTGTACGTACTTGTAAGGCTTAAGTCTTTCTCAATACATCGACACACATACTGTGCAGATAATTAAGAGAGCGGAGCATTAATTACCAATGAATTCTAGGAATTCTTGTGCAGCCATTGCTGCTATGCTGCTCTTGCTTTTGGTTTCCAACACGCCATGCACTGCACAGTTGTCCTCTGCATTTTACGACAATACGTGTCCAAATGCGCTGAGCACAATCAGGACTGCTATTAGAACAGCAGTGTCACGTGAGCGCCGGATGGCAGCATCGCTCATTCGCCTCCATTTCCATGATTGCTTTGTTCAGGTGATTAATTCGTTGACACAGTTATGTTATGCACTTAATGTTGGGTATTCTTCTGTAATATTAAAGATATAACTCTATAATCAACTTGTAGGGCTGTGACGCATCAATCTTACTTGATGATGCCCCTTCTATCGAAAGCGAGAAGAATGCACGTCCTAATAATAATTCCGTGAGAGGTTACGAAGTCATAGACGCTGCAAAGTCTGAGGTGGAGAAGATATGTCCTCAAGTTGTCTCTTGTGCAGACATAGTTGCAGTTGCGGCTCGGGATGCATCCGTCGCTGTGAGTATTTATAAATCAATTAATCTTTGTCAATTCTGTCTTAGCTATAATTATTTGAAATATATAGAACTTGTTTACGTAAACTTCTTGATATATGATATGAGTTTGGCGCTAAAATATAAATCACTACTAAAGCCTGATTTCTAAAATAATCAGGTGGGTGGTCCATCATGGACGGTGAAGCTTGGGAGAAGAGACTCTACCACTGCAAGCCGAAGCATAGCAGAAAGTGATCTTCCACGTTTTAGGGATAGCCTTGAGATACTTATTTCCAAATTTTCGGACAAGGGTCTCAACGCGAGGGAAATGGTGGCCTTGTCAGGTTACAACCTATAACCAGAACACTCTCATTTCTATACATTTTTTTTATATCGACAATGAGAAGGAAAAGCAATTAAAGATGATGCAAATTTGTTTTTTTCTTATTGAAATGCAGGGGCACACACAATAGGCCAGGCACAATGTTTGACTTTTCGGGACAGGTTATACAACAATGGGAGTGACATTGATGCTGGCTTTGCAAGCACGCGTAGACGCCGCTGCCCTTCTAGTGGCCAAGATGGTAACCTTGCACCCCTAGATTTGGTGACACCAAATTCTTTTGACAACAACTACTTCAAGAACTTGGTCCAGAGGAAAGGTCTTCTTGAATCTGATCAAGTCCTTTTTAGCGGAGGATCAACGGATGGCATTGTTTCAGAATATAGCAGAAGCCCTTCAACTTTTAACTCAGATTTCGCATCCGCTATGGTGAAAATGGGAGATATTGAAACTCTTACTGGTCAAGATGGACTGATAAGGAGGATCTGTAGTGCTCTCAACTAGTTCTTCCAAATCCAACTTTTTTCATCATTGAAAAATTCTTTATTTCCATGAAAAATTTTAGTTTTCTTCTTTTTTTTTTGGGCCTTCGGTGAAGTGTAGATGCATGTACTTTTGCTACTATTAATTGTTGTCATTCATTACATTATTTCAAATGTGAAATAGAAATATCTACAATTTTTCTTTTATTTTTATAAAATCTAAATGGGAATTCATGAACAACTTCTATTTTTTTTTTAAACCTTCAGTATCTTTATTGGATCAGAACAAAGTAGTCATTTGTAAGCGTAGATGATCATGATTTGCTTAAATGGTTTGCCCCTATGTCCAATGGACATGGAATGAACTAGACCCAAATGGAGTGGACAAGATGAATCTTGATTGATGAGATGAAGATTCTCGTAGAATGATGACTCAAAAAGAGGAGTTGAAACCTATATCGAAGACAGGGAGCCCACATATTGGAGCTCGACTCGATTTTTAAGACAACTAAAGAATCTAGTTTTTGAAAATTCAGAAGTCATGCTTATCCCTGTGGTAACCCCAATCACGAAAAACCTTGACAACATCCAAAATGCCAACCTGGGGAAGCACTGCACAATGGTTGGGATGTACCAAAATATGGTCAAGCACCCCAATCAGTCACAGGACCAGAACTGACCAAGAAAAAGGAATGGGAGAAAATGAAGTCCCCTTTCTCTATTGGGAACCATGGAATGTTGTACGACAAAATGCCTTCCTTATGAGATATGCCATCACAATCACCCTAGCTCTTCGTTCACTAGAAAAATAAGACGCTCTAACGAGGTCTCGGTGGAAATGAAAAAATCCCTAACTCAGACCCAGAAACCGTCTTTGACTTTTTCACCAAAAATGTAGCCCTCCTTCGCTCCTCCGATGGAAGAAGCAAAGGGATGGCGTTATCGACCAACAAGAATTGTTGATTTGGGAAGCCATTAATGGAAGCTAAGGAAGGAAGTGAAAGCTTAAAAGTTGTAGAAAAGGCAACAAGGGAAAATAGAGTCAAAATTTTAAAAAGAAGAAGAAGGGTGTACGTATGGGGCAAGGGTACTTATAGGAGGTAAACGGAGGCTACGCTCATCATTAAAGCATAGTAAATGAAGCAATACTTCAAAAAGAGCGCAATCTCCCACTTTTTTTTATTAAACGATGCATCTAAATGACTCTCGTTTATGCCACGTCATCAAAGACATTAAATAGGGTAATAAAATCTAATGAAGCATCTTAAAGAAGCGTGGAAAAAATGAAAATGCCATGTCTTCTACCAAAGCAAAAAATATGGTTGCTTTAAATCTTGTTACATATAGAACTTCCTCTAAAAGATACCCATGTAGGGGGAAAATGTAGATGATAAGAAAGGGTCATCAGCCACATGGTTAAGGAAGGCATCCACATTAACATATAGGAACATCGTTACATCTTAAGCCAGCATCAAGGGTTTTCGGGGAACATATAATAAGATCACTAAGGATAACCCAACTGAGAAACAATAGCCCATTGGCAAGCAAAGGATTTTTCCCCCGTAACTAGGAGGACAATCCTAGTGGGGATCTCCACAAAGATGCAAGCCTCTCAATAAGGGATCACCTAGAGATTCTGTAGAGATCTGAAAAATCAGGATAAATTTTTCATTTTTGCTGGTAGGGTTCTATTCATACATTGTTTGTTGGTAGGGCGCTATACATGCATCATTTAGGCATAAGGTATGTTTAGGAGCATAATTTGAGTATGCTAAAGAAGAGAAATATGCTTAGAATGTTAAAATACACCTCCTGTGAGAATTTGAACCTAATCGGAGAAAGTGTAAAAAAATTAGACCAAAAGGGCATCTCGGGCGGACTCGGCCAAACCCACCCGCTGGCGAAAATAAATTTTTTAGAAAATTTTTATTTAAAATAATTTTAAGAACTTTGGTTAAAGAAAAATGTCAAATTGAGGCATATCGGGACGGGTTGTAGTGTAACGGGGTCCCGAACTCACTAAGGGAAAAAATTGTCATTTTACTCCTTGGCCCCTTTACTACAAATAGGACCTTTTAGTATGAAAAATATAGAATTTGGTCTGAGAACACAACAATAGTCGTGCATGGAGAGAAAGATGAAGAAAATCTAAGGTTTTCCAAGTTTCAAGCCACCAAAACACATTTCTAGGCTAGGATTCTCACAAGGCTTCATTCTAGGAAGTTGTTCCCCACGTCAAGGGCTACATTATCACTGATTGGTTCAGCTGCACAGCGACCACAACTCCCTAAGGTTGAGAAAAACCCTTCTAGGTATGATATCTTGCTAAGTAAAAAATAAGGTTAAGTTTAGGAGTGTTTTATATCTTGATTAAATGATTTATATGTTTATTTGCTGTTAGAAAGTCACTTAGGAGGTAGCTGCTATGAAAACCTAGAGTTGGTTGTTTATGTACTTGTGTGTTCTTTGAGTTCTTTGAGAATTTTTCAAGATGATGAACTTGTGACTTGAATATATGTTTGATTCATTGCATTGTGACTTATATTCATGTAAGGAGACTTTGTGTTTTGGAAGATATGGTTGTTTAATGCATTGATGCTTTGTGTAATTATGTATTCTTTGAGAATTGGTAATATAGTGAGCATGTAATATGAGCATGTGTTTAAATTGATTGTATATAGCATATGTTCACGTGGAAGAAGTTGTGTGGTTTAAAAGTTAGAATTTAATTTATGGATGATGCATGATTTAAGGTGTATACCATGTATTTGATAAAATGTCTTATTGAAATTACATAGAAAAATCAAGGTATATTGGCATATTGTGATTCTTTGAGAACATAGTGTGGGTTGAGCACTTGGTGCTATGCATTATGAGGGTGTAAATCCTGTGGTGAAAAACCTAAAAATTGGCCATTGCATTGGTGCCCAGTATCTAACAGGAGCGATCCATGAACGGGTGTTGGTACTCGATTGACCCAACGGGAGAGATCTATGAAACGAGACATGGGTGTGGCATAGAGCTGCATGGGTGTGTCACGCATATTACCCTTGCATAGCATTGAGGGATTAGAGGGCCATAGCTTATAAATGTACACTTGCACATGCCACGCCTTAACTTTGTTCCTTGCATTAGCATTATGTCATATCAGTAGTTGAGCTGACCCCTCGTGGGATATCATATTACAGATGAGACTCCTAGTACTTGAAACTTGATGAAGTCTTAAAGAGCGGAGAAGAAATGGACCTTAGCGCATATTTTGAGTTGTGTAAGGGCATAAGCCCTAAGCCATATGAAATAAACTTGTAAAAATTTTGTATATTATGAAAACAATGGGTAAGACTTTATATTTGTAATGAACATGAAGTTTGTAACATTTAAATTTCAAGTATACAAGTACATATGGTGGATTGTATATTTAAATGAAGTATGTTAAATTTCTATGAAACTATGTCCATCGAGTGATGATGGAATTATAAATCCTTATTTATATGAAATATTATGAATATTAGGTGGGAAAAGACTTAGAAAACAAAAGGGACTATGTTGAAATTTTGTGAAATTAAAAGATTTGTTAAGTGTGTAAAACGACCTTTAAATAAGTGGAACAAGTGCTAAAAATGGGGGGTGAAAAACCTTGAAGAAATAGGCTAAAAATGGGAAAAAAGTAGCTTGCAAAACTTTGGAAAAAATTTTGAAAAATAGAGAAAATTGGCTACTGCACAAAGAAATTCAGCTACAGCCAACTGCAGTAAACCTGTAGGAAAAATCAGGTTTTGGACCAGACATGCCCCAGCCCCCTGCCGCAGCCCAGCCACCGCGCCCCTCACGCTTGCTGAGTTCGCGCCTGCTTCCTTGCCCCCCTATACGTGCCCAGCCTGACACTCTTCTGACACTTTTCCTTGGCCACCTTTTTGAGCTATGTTTGGCCATCATTTTGAGCCATGTTTGACCACCGTATTGGGCCATGTTTGGCCAATCCTTAGGCCATGTTTAGCCACCCTTTCGGGCCATGTTTGGCCACTTTATTGGGCCATGTTTGACCATTCTCATGGGCCATGTTTGGCCACTTCCTTCGACAAATTTTGGTAGACCTTTTGAGATATTCTTGGCCATGTCTTAGGGCATTTGGGGCCCATTTAGGCCATTATTCCAAGACATTGTTAGTGACGTTTTAGGGCTATTTTGGAGACCATTCTTGAACATGACTTAAACCTATTTTGAATAGTGATAAGGAGAGATATCTAATTGGCATTAAAAGACCATTTTGATTAAGTCAAATAGCAAGTTTTCATTTCAAATTTTGGGAAAACACAGGGGAATGAATGCATAGTTAACTAAATCTATTAACTTATCTTTTATTTCTTTTTCTTAAATTCATTTCACTCACTCCTTAGATTTGTGAAAATTCAGGGCGTGACAGATTCTGAGACAAAATCTAAAGGAATCCCAAAGCTAGGCTAGCAATCCCGAGACACTTGGGGTCTTGTGGTTTGTTGGCTTAGGTAAGAGGACGCTCCATGATCCACAACATTAAATGAGTAAATAATAAGAGCCAATTCCGTATTTAATGACATAATATCATGATTTGATCAGAAGACATAGGAGTATGAATTTAATTAATGACAACTGAAAGTAATTACTTGTGGGAATTAAAAATTGTCCAATCAAGCTGAGAAGAGAAACACGTGGCAGAAAATGGATTGTTTTCCCGCCTAAAAGGCAAGAATGCTTGCCAAGCGTCTCCTAAGCTATAAATATGGAACAAATATTCTTAAAAGAACAAGGAGAAGTAAGTTAGAGTATTTAGGCATTTATACCAGTAATAAGAATTCAATAAGCTTAACTTCTTAGAACAGGCTACCATTAATGGTCCTAGGAAGTATCTTACTGAGATACCTTTTAAAAGATTCCATTTGACCCTTCTCTTCCTAGAATCCCATCTCTTGAATTAGCTCTTGCCTTCTCCCTATATCCATATGAGTGCATGGTGTACTACCCTCTAAACCCATTCATATAAACTCTCAGTACCATAGGGCTTTGTAAACACCTTATAAATTTCCTGTGACATTCATTCTTTCACAGTAGCATTTTATTACCACTTATATTTTAGCGAATCCACTAGGAGGGTAGTATTCATCTAAATGAATCATCTACCATCTTAAAAAGTAGTTTTAACACAAAACCCCCAACTAGGAGGAGTTTCTCTTTATAGATCCCGCCACAGGAATCACCATTTAAAGGGATGACTTCCATCCTCAAGCATAGGCAACATCTTCCTTGCATGAACATAGAACCACTAGCCAACAACTCAACCTATTCCACCCCTTGGGGAATCATGAAAGACGTAGTACAGCAAGGGGCCTTACACCTTACTATGCCCATAGGCTCTTACCAAATGATCCTTTGACACTTATACAGCAAAGGAGACAACAAACCTAACAAGTTATGTTGGAAACTTTACTCGGGGTTGCAAGTGGAAGAGAGACCACTCCTAATAGGTTAGTAGGAACCCTGCAAGCCACATCCCCAGCTTAGGAAGAGCCTGAACCCATAGGGACACGAAGAGAAGAAAATCCACCTCGAGGGAAAAGTGCTTTGTTGGATTTATTCCTAAGTGAGATCAAAGATCTTTCAACATGTTATTTTCCGACTAAATAAATAGGGCTTCTATTAGAAATTTTGTTTGTCGATTGATGTGAATGGGTCAAAAATTCTCACTTTATGCTTAAGAACCAACCTTACCGGTGATCTGTTTCATGAATTGAAGGGTAAAACCAAAGAAGACAACTGAAGACCGGAAATGAAAAGAGAAGGATCTCTAGAGGTCAATATCTAACATTGAGCCCACCTATCATAAGTATGAGTTGGAAAAGCGAGATAGAAACAAATACCCAATGGACGGTGAAAAAGCTTTCTTACCGAGGAAGTCATCCCCACACTGGCACAACCAACAAAAATTCCCCCAATGGTTGGACCACAACCAAACTTAGCACCAGTGCAAGCAATGAAAACCCAAGTAAATGCTGAGGTTAAACCTCATACCATACAAGACATATAGAAAGAGCTCCAAGTGTTTCTCTAAAAGGAATAGAAAGGCTTTTATTTTATTTGCTTCACACTTCCTTAACATATAAAGGTGGTGCTTCTACCATATCCTAAGGGGTACAAATCACCCTGATTCTAGAGATACGATGGCAAGAAAGGAAGCTCTAATGAGCTTGTTCACCACTTTATTTAGGCTTTCAACCATCATGGCAACAATTATAACTTGTTCTCTAAGTCTCTTACCACCGGGCTTACTCCTGGTACCTAGGTCTACCCAAATGTTCCATCTAAGACTGGGAACACCTAGTAGGAAAATTCCACTCAAAGTTTTTTCACGTGGATGAAAGAATCAACAAGCTCATGCTAGCTAAATTGCCCCAAAAAAGCCAAGAGAGTCTCCGAGACTACATCAAGAGGTTTCGGGATAGGTCTCTAGATTGCTACAACCCAATAACGGAAGAAGAATTGGAAAAAATGTACATTAACAGGATAGAAACTGAGTTTAAGGTATTATTGATCAATCACAATGCGCTGACCTTTTCCAAACTGACTAAAGGAGTCAAACAAATCACTAATGCAATTAGGGAGGCCAAGCCCCATACAAAGCTTTCAACCAATGTAGCAAAAGGCGTCAAACGGTGAGCTAATGTAGCAAAAAGGGTCAGACAGTGAGCCAATGTAGCACTCGAGGAAGAAAAGGCAGGACCAAACAAAAACTAACGAGCTATTCCCTTTGCATTCACTTGTGGAATAAAAGAAGTTGGTGTTCTCATCAAACGGTAGTTAAATGATAGTTTTCTAACCAAAGTAACACCCCATTAGCCTCTCATTACTCAAAACAAGTGAAGTCCCAACTATTGCGATTGTCATCAAGCCACGAAGCACTCTCCCATAGACTGTTGGACTATAAGGAGGGCTTTCCACAAAATCTAGCTTATGGGGAACTACAATTCCTTAATAGAAATAATGTTAATGAATACCCTTTGCCCGAGCATCATGACTTTGCCGTGACACAAATGGTCACCATCTATGACCAATACAAGATGTTCCCCGATGACGAAAGTGCTACTACTTCCCGACAACTTTGGTAACGAATGCACAACTCTGTGGCCTTAAAGAATCCAACCAAGTGTAGATAGTTCTTTGACCAGATGGATTTCAGGTAACAATCCAAGCTATAGGCAACCAAGTTGCACAACAATCGACAATTCCTTACGAAGAGTGGTAATAGTTGCCTCACCACTATCTCTTTCATAGAATCTGACTGTTTAGTGCCTTACATGCTCAACAAAAACATTTCTACGTTCCTATTCTCCTCAATGGGGTGGAGTTTTCACAAGGGTTCTTAGATAGAGGCGCGTCTATCAACATGATCTCGTCGAAGGAGTTCTTCACTGCCACACTAACTTTGAAGGACCTCCAAGAGCCACCCGTGGACATCACCGAATTTGGTTCAAAGAAACAGAAGAACATCATTGACTTGAAAGTAAAACAAATAAAATGCCACACTAGGTGGTTTCCCGAGATCAAAAGTGAAACCATTTACCACGCACTATTGGGAAGGATCTGGATGTATTGATTTTTCGTTGTGCCATTTACCTACCACCAATGCACCAAAGGAATTCTAAACCAAAAGAGGATAACCATTAGGGAACCACTTGATCTTTCTCCAACAATGATGCTCATTATGCTGATTTGGTGTATTTCACAAAATATGTAGACAAAGAAGTGCCTTTTTCCTCTACAATCTACGTCATGCTAGTCTCGTGGTGCTAAAACACGTGGCAGGGAACTCGTACAAAGAAAGAGAAAAGAGAGCGTCGACGAACAACCAAAAGTCACAAAGATGCATAGGCCAAATGGAAATATTATATATTATATGATGGTGCGAAGGGTTTTCCATGCAAGATGCAAGAAAACTCGGGGAAGGATGTTGCTTTACAAGTATAGACAATGAAAAGCCTGAGGAAAGGGAACTGAAAAAGGCTCGCAAATGCTTCGAGGAGATAAATATCTCCACTAGTGTAAATGTTCTACAACAAGTCTTCATTTGTAAAGACATGCTTGAAAGCCAAAGAATGGACTTGCTCGCTCTTCTAAAAAAATTCTTAGATGTTTTTGCATGGTCCTATGAAGAAATGACTTGTATGAACCCCAAGGTCACTTCTCACAAGCTTAACACTAGTCAAATGATGAATCTGGTTAAGCAACCGCCATGCATCTTCAGGCTAGAATTTGAGTTATAGATAAGGGAAGAAATAATAAAACTCATGCAACTTCTAAATCAATTAACGCATTGCTCGCACAAGTGGCTAGAGGAAAAGAATGACTCATCTATTATATCAGTTAGATTATCAAAAACCCAGAAACACGTTATTCCTATATAGAGCATTTCTACCCTGCCCTAATCTTCGTAACATAAAATTTTAGGCATTATCTTTTGGTCCAGTCTATCATCCTAATGACAAAATGCGATCCCATCACATTTCTTTTGTGTCAACTTGTCTTATCCAAAAAGGGAGCATAATGGCTATTATCTCTTTCAAAATTTGAGATCTAATGTGCAACACTACGGCTAGAAAACTTCTGGCTCTGACATATCTCCTCACCTAGATTTTAGAAGGAGAATTTGAACCTCGAAACGATGATCTCCCTGAAGATGATTATTTAGGACACCATGTATATATCCTCAGTGCTTGGATGTTAAAATTTGATGGCTCCTCCACGAAAAAGGATAGAGGAGTACGAATAGTTCTAAATTCCCCAAAAGGATAAGAGATCAATTTATCTTACAAACTTGACTATACTTACACCAATAATGAGGTCAAGGTATGAAGCTCTAATCTCAAGACTCATGGCAACAAATGATATAGGAATATCCATCCTTCAGATTTTGGGGACTCAAACTTGGTAATGTATCAAACATCTGGAGAATACGTAATCAAAGAACCAAAGTTCGCTTCTTACTGCACGACCATTTAGAGATGGATGAATAAGTTTGAAAGGGTAATCATTAAGCACACACCAAGGTCTAGCAATAGACACCTCGATGCATTGGTAACCCCTACCTTTAAAATCAACATAGAGGGAGAAAGTACCAAAATTAGAATCTCTAAAAGAACTGTCTCAAGTTCTCTGCTTAATGCACTCCAAGAGGATGAGGAATAGGATTAACCTACCCCGATAAGGAGGGACCTAGGATAGTCAAATAACAAGGCCAATTTAATAGCAGTCAATGGTTTTACCCTCTATTAAGGAGACCTATCCTTTCAAACAATCGGAGGAACCCTTGCCAAGTGTGTCATCCCAATGGAAGGAAAGAAAAGGCTAACAGATATCCAAGAACAGGTTTGTGAGATAAATGACATAAGCCTGTATTGAAAGGTACAACGCTGGGTTATTAGAAGCTTTAAATGGGCAAAGAGCCTTATGAAGTTCATTATGGACCCCTCAAGTGCCAACAATTCGTGAACAAGATAGAATGTCACTTCATGGAAGTTTTACATGACTAGAGCTCCTCGTACCTTAACTATCTTAAGGATGACTCGTTGCCCGGAAGCTACACTAACAGCTCGACAATAATGAAAGGAGCTCAACATTACTTCATCTTTCAAAACCAACTATTTAGAAAGAGATTTGAAGGGAAACCCCTCTGATGTGTGGTAGGAGAGGAAATTGAAGAGACCCTTAAGTACTACCATCAAATGGAACATTAGTGGGGAGCTAAGCATTACCACAAGGTAGTTCAGAGTGGATATCATTGGCCTATAGTGGAAGGGGATGCCAAAGAATATGTTAAAAAGGCAGAGCATGCCAATTTCACGGAAACAAGATCCACACACGACTAGTGGGCCTTCACCTAATTGCCACGCCCTGGCTGTTTCACACTTGGGGACTAGACATAATTGGACCAATCAGCCCAAATTCAAAAGGGCACATATAGATACTTAGGAAAAAAAAAGGTGTTCACCATGCGGGTTGAGATAGTCTTGTTAAGAACAAGCAACAAACACCACCATAGTAAACTTCATTGAAGAAAACATCATGTGCAAATTTGGCATACCCAAGGTCATATTATCTAACAATGACACATAGTTTGTCAATAGATACATAACTAAGGTGTTAGAGATATATGACATCACTTATCGCAAAATTACCTGAAAGAAAATGGTCAGGTGGAAGCCATTAACAAACCTTGCTGAAAATCCCTGACAAGACATTGCAAGATTCCCTAAAAAAAAGCTTTATAGATCAGCTTCCCCTCACACTTTAGGCCTACAGGACCTCAAAAATAACTCCCACGGATGCCACCTCATTCTCTTTAGTATACGGTGCTAAGGCAATCCTCCTAGTAGAATTTTTTTTCATATCAGCAACAATGGCTATAGAAAGTGAAGTCTTGTACGATACAACGAATTTGGAACTAGAGGCCGTGGATGAAAGAAGGGAAAAGGTACACTTAAATCTCAAGAAATATCATAAAATATTGGCACGTGTATAACGCTTCTGTCCTACCTAGACAATTATAGGAAGAGGCTATAGTCTTAAAAATAATACATGTCATAATCCACAAAATATCCTCCTCGAAGTTTTCCGTGAAATGAGAAGTGGGTCTTCTAAATGTGAAATGGGTCAAGATGTTTTATACTTAAAAAAATATGGAATTTTGCCTTTCACAACCATTATTTCAAGTAAACAAAAACTTGAAACTGTTATTTTGCTAAAAATTAAGGGGATAAAAGGGAGAAATTTTCTAAGTATTTTATGAAAGGTTGATTTTAATGATTCAAAAAACCATCAACTCAAAATTCAAACACAAACAAGCAAAAATACATGTATTGTTCTCTTGAAAATGCAAAGGAAAAACACAAAAGTCCTTCATTCTATTCATAACAAATAGTTACAATGTGTAGTTAAATAAACCCTGCAAAGTAGGGAGAAATTACATTTTACCCACACCCCCCTAAAGTTTCTTCAGCACAAACACAAAGATTAGTGATCTCTTGTCCTTTGGATTTACCATGGCCAAACCAGTCAAAAGTTCTACAATCTTCTTGTAAAGGGGTGAAAATTCTTTATCCAGACACTCCCGACTTCTAACCATTATAGCATAATCATTAAGGCAGTAAGCTTTGGAGAGGTGGGCCTCCAACCAAACTATCTGAAGGAAAGAAAGCTTCAGAGTCTCCACAGAACTTTGGAGGGATTACAAGTGCAACTTTATTATTTGAGAAGGACCGTATCACTCTAAAGAAATCATAATATCTCGTAATATCTTAAGGAAGATCGTCCACACCTTAGGGACAAAAACTTTTTTGTTGAAAGTAGAAAAATCTTGAGAAATTTAGCCTTTACTTGGTTAAGGTAAGGGACATATTTGGCAAGAATCCTGGTATGGTCCCATAAAATAAGGTCTTTAAGGGCTTGAACCACCAGTTGATGACTTGCATGAAGAACTAGGGACTAGAGGAGGGTTAGAGCCTGGCCCAGAAACTGCTCAAGCAGATCCAAAAGCTCCGATCTAACTAGAAGGAGGAACCAAATTATCGGCGTAATAGTGATATTTCTCTCTAGTATTTCCTTGACCCCAATCTCTTTCACTAGCTCAACTCTTCCTATACAGTCCTCAGGGCACTAACATTGAGCTACACTATCAGAAGGCTCCTCACCTTCTAAAAGAGGGCCCCCTACACCATTGGGGCTAAAATTATTGGCTATCCCGATCATATTAGTCATCGAATGAGAAGGCTCCTCTTCAACCTCCCTAGCTTCTCCAAGATTCCCCTATGACAATCATCAACGCTCCATTCGCCTTAAAATCTGGAGAGACTAAAATCTTCTCCAATTTGTACCCTAAAAAAATCAACAGTCTTTTCAACTTGAATCACAAGTGTATTTTCAATTATAGTGTTGGCTCTTAAGGAGCGCGAAGAGTCAGGATCATTGGGATTCTCAAGAACACTCCGAAGAGTATATTTATTCTTCTCTAAATTAACTTCTTAGGCTAGTTTTTGCTAGAGGACTTAGCTCTGAGATGGTCCCTTGATTGGCCCCCATTTTAAAACTCCTCATCGAAAGGACCGACCTCACCACCACAAGAAGGTCCTCCCTCTACCAGAGCTGTAGCAAGAGGAATGGTCACCCTCAGGACCTTGCTGGCATTGGCCACCTGCTCTACCTCACATTCCTTAATTGTTCTCCTTTCATTCGCTAAACAATAGAAAGAAATGTAAAAAAAAAAAAAGAATCAAGGTAAAAGTTAGCAGGGAAGATAACAGTGTGTCCAAACCTACCTCGTCTATTAAAATGGGGGTTAGAAGAAACGGACGAATAATCCCAGCTTAAGGAAGGACGTGTAACAACTTTTTCCCCAATAACTTTGTCTAAAGACTGTAAAAAGACCATATGACCTTCCACCCCCAAGCCAAGAAAGGCATTCAAAAGATTTTGGATTGGGCGATGAGATCATTAGGCTTCGTAGTCTTCTACAAATCCCAAATAGTTACAAGGTGGATAAGGTTAGTGTTGGAAGAACCTCGAAAAGAACTACCCTGACGGTGAAAAGGAAACAAATGTAAGAAAAATTTAAGGCTTGGTAAGACGAAAAAGAACATGAAAGAAGAAGTATACCCGTGAAAGGCACATCTAACTTCAAGGACAGCAACACGGAGACCCTTCCCCACATAACTTTTTTTTCTTTTCCCCTTGTTAGCTTCCAGAGGGCAAGGTGGATGACCGACATCCCCAAAATTCCTCACCGGCCTGTTGCTAAAAAAGCCTCTAGGTTTTTTCTCACTCATCTTCAAGCACAAAGAATAGGATCATCACGATTCACCACCTCTATAGTCTCATTAATAATGGGGTTAAGATCCTCGCTGATAAAGTCAAGAAATTTTTGGAGCTACAGTTTCCACATGTGATGCCCACCCAAGCTCCACACCCCTTACCGTCCTTTCCTAACAATTATGACGTCTAGGTAAGACATGGTATGTTTTAGCAGGGCCCATAGTCCTCTAGCAAATCTATCATTAAAATGAGCAAAGGTGCCCTTATTAGAAAAGACATAGGGATAGTTAGCCCCAGCCTCTTGTTCATAGCCCAACTAATGAACCACCCGGAAGGAAACATAGGGAATCCTTCTCGTTTTATTTTTCTAGAGATATGGGAAGGTGGTCCTGGCATAGATAAGGGCCTTGTTGAACACTCGTAGAGTGATGGTAGATGACTCTACGGATCTAGACTCCCCTTGAAAGGATACAACAAGAGCAGTAGGTACTAGGAAGGGACATCGTATATGGGCGAAAGCAAAAGTTTGACTCCACGTCAATCAATTCCATTAGAGACTTATTGTTTCCATTTTTCCACTAGTGGAATGTCCACTGGAGATGACCATTCGGAAGACTACATAGAGTGGGATCTTGAGGATCCAGTTTCTCAAACTTCTCTAGCGCATACCCTGGGAATTTCTCAAAAGGGAAGAATTAAAGAAAGAGTGTAGGGAGGAAGTTGTATGATACGTATCTCTCCATAGATCTCCGGAGGTCTTGGACCCCTAATCCAAACGATGATAGACCTCAGCCAAAAACAAGAGACCCATGGCAAGTTTGCATCACTGGGAAAGGCGCAATGCAACTTCAAAGACCTTGATGTTCATATAGTCCTTTGACGACGTCACGATAATGTGACGGGATAGCTAACAAATAAGGTAGGCCATCAATGGGTAGGGGCCATTCAGTTCAGGCCCATCATCAAATTGATAAGAAGCTCTAGCGACGAAGGTTCTAGCTAAGGAACAATCCTTGAAAAATTAATGAGGCCAAGTAGCATAGTTGGCCTTCTTTCTTATAAACTTTAAATGTTTCCCAATGTAATTGGCAGCAGTAGTCATGTTGGTACAAAATTAATCTAGGACTTTTGAACGATGGAGGTCAGCTTAATGCTAAAAAAGTTCTATGGTCTAGAAAAAGGCAGATGAAAAAGCATGAAAACATCCTCCAAGGTTATGATAAACTCCACTATAAAGCCACAAAAGTATGGGAAGAAGAACTCCACCGTGAAATTAACAACAATTGGGTGTCGATGTCTATGTGGTCACAACAGAACTTGAAGATATTCAAAATACCAACCTAGATAAGCATCGTACAATGGTTGGGATGTGCCAAAATATGGTCAATCCAAGCACTTCAATTGCTCACGGGACCGGAACTAGCTAAAAAAAAGATATAGAAAAAAAGAAGTGACCTTTCTTCTATTAGAAACTGTCGAATGCCTTCCACATGACCCATGTCGTCATTGTCACCTTCTTTGTTTACTGACAAAACCAAAAACTATGAGGTGGTCTCGGTGGAAATAAAAAAAACCCTAACTTAGACCCAGAAACCGTCTTTGGATTTTCTGCCAAAAAGGAGCCCTTCTCCACTTTTCTAACAGTGGAAGCAAAGGGATGGCATCATCGACCAACAAGACATTGTCAATTTGGGAAGCCATTGATGGAAACAAATGAAAGAGGAGAAAGCTTAAAAGTTGCAAAAAATGCAATAACGGAAGAGAGTCTCAAAAGTTTCAAAAATAAAAGGAGGAGCATATATATGGGGCAAGGGTATTTATAAAAGGCAAATGGAGGTTGTGCTCATCATTAAAGTGTACTATACAAAGCAACGCTTGAAAATGAGCATAGCCCCTCACCTTCTTTTATTAAACGTTGCATCCGAAAGACTCTCTCATTTATGCCACGTAATTAGAGACATTAAACCCTAATTAAAGTGATTTTTTATTATACCCTAATTAAAGTGAAAAAAATGTCTCCCTTGCATAAAATGGGCTAGACAAGGCCAAATCAAAATCTATTAAAAAAAAAAAAACCTTATTATTTTTGGCATTCTAGACCTAATGATGGGGCTTTATTTGGGCAAATTGAATTTCCAAATACATAAACGATTAAACTGGACTAATTCAAAAAAAAGTCTTAAAGGCTTAATTAAGCTACCAAATGACCTCCAATGACCACGAGGGTAGCTATCTTACGATATTTTTACGTTCCAGACTCAACGGTGAAGTATGTTTTGTCAAATAAGGTACCAAAGATATTGATATGTAAAATTGGCCATTTTTAAGGTACTTTTATGGGTAAATGAACTAGCTGAAGAGTATAGGAAAATGAGTAAGAACCTACTATGAGCACTAAAGTCCCTAGACCTAAAATGTAACCCATGGGACTAAGAGCAAAGTAATTTATCAATAAAAACCATATGATGAAAACATTGAACTAAGTAATGTTCTTTGATTTATAGGAATAACGAAAGGTAAGGAGAAAGATGTTGAGGAATGAGGAAATCTCGTCTATAAGTAAACCTGAACTCTAAAGTTCGAAATACCTATATTTGTTTTGTGAGCTCACTCCCTATAATTTCCAGTAGCTCACTTTCTGTATCATATTTATTACTTTCCTTGAGCTTTCAACTCTGGATCTATTGTAACTACTATGTTACAATTATTGTATTTCTATATATAATATTCTATTGTGGATATCTATGTATGTTTTATCTTTCTGATTTGAATAATTGATACCTTTTGGGACTCTCTCTGTTGTGGAAATTAGGGAACTCTTCTAAGTTGTGGGCATCTGCATTTAACCTTGATTCTTTGTGTACATTTGGGATTGTGTAAGACACAATGCCTTTCTATATACCTATAGATGCCACTGGTCTTTGGCCTATGTGTGGTTATTCCATCAGATATTCTGTTATAGTCCTTGATAGGGACAAATTATATTTACTAGAGTTCTTGTGCTATTTAGGATAACCCGATGTTGCAGTGATACTGAATGAGCATTTTGTATGGGTAGTCGGGCCTATTCTATTATCAGTAATATGGCATTTTATATTCTAATTATTCTGGTTATTTTTCAATTCATGATAAACTGTGAATTCTATCTGTATATTTTGACTTAATTGGTTTACTGTTGGCCAATGCTCAAGTAATCTATCTTTCCATTGTCTTTAATTATATACGTACTTTATCTGCCATGTTATTCAACTTTATTGTACTAACTGTTGGATCTTGAGGCTTGGTCAAAGCTACATGTTATTTTATTCTTTTTCCAACCTATGTCAGTGGAAGGGATTTACTTACTGATTGATGTTACCTTATTCTAGTTTTTCAGGTTGAAACGATCCTGCAACACCATAGAGTGATTAGTGTTGTTCAAAGATTAGGTTGTGAAATGACTCTTTTACTTCTAATAGTTGGACTTTATTTTATTTTGGTTGTATCAGGCTAAGGTTAATTTATTTGTCTCCCATAAGTCCACGTCCTTAGGCTAATGTTACTGTCACGACCCGAAACCCACCCTATGCGGATCTCGTGTCGCGGGGCCGACCCGAAGGCCGTCCCTACTTTTTCCATTCCTGTATCATAGTACTAATATGCAATGTACTAAAAATTTAAAACAATAAACAGCGGAAGTCATTTATCAGTTACAGTAATCCAGCGGAAGTCTTTAAAATAAATTTAACAGCGGAAATCTATTAAATACATGACATAGTTCTACAAAATTCAAAATGAGAACTAAACCGTAACCAGCACCCGGGGGTGGTGAATACATGGGAGAACTAACATAGACTGATACAATACTTCAAAATGCCCCCCCTACGCTCTCAGACTCCTACTGGGGTCTCGCAGCGTCATCACCTGAAATGGGGGTAAATGGGGTAGAATGAGCTACAAAGCTCAGTAAGTAAAACAGATCTCCAACACTGGTATCGATGATCGATGTGAATCCATGAATATTATAATGATAGCCAATCATAAGGAAGGAGAAGCTGTGATAGATAAAGACTTCCGCTGTTTAATGTTTAAAATTTTAGTACATTGCATATTAGTACTATGATACAGGAATGGAAAAAGTAGGGACGGCCTTCGGGTCGGCCCCGCGACACGAGATCCGCATAGGGTGGGTTTCGGGTCGTGACAGAGTTCAAACCGCAGCTTTTAGAAATTGTGAACCGGCCCCAAATGTTTTGAAAAATTACACTAAGGCCCAAACAAGAAATTAATTAAATATTAATTTTTACAATAATGCCCCTATTTCAAAATTGGGTCAAACGAAGTCCAAACGATACAAATGAATAGTCAAAACCTATTATCTCGGATGTTCTGAGTCCAATGGTGGGATCCGTTTTACGAGATGAGACCCCGAAGGATAAAATACCGTAAAAGTGCAAAATGACCATTTTGCCCTTTTTAGTGCAAAAGTCCAAATGGAATTCCGCGAAAGCCTAAACCGACTTTCTTCGGCATTCCGGACTCAATGGTAAAGTCTAAAATAGTATTTAAAATACTTATGATGGAAAGGCATAAAATTGATGAATAGAATCTATTCTAAAACGTATTCACTGTTATATAGGAAACTCGAAAGGCAAGGGTTTACTCACGGATTTCTGAGATAGAATCACGACAGAGGTAAGTGGATCACTGTCTCTTACATGTGGTGTTTCCACAAGCCAAGTTTATTCTTATACTACCAAACTCGTACTCTTGAATGTATTGATATCCTTGTGTTCCACATTTCGATATTTCCTATCTTGTGGACGTATCATTGACTGATGTATCATTGTTATCATGTTTCACTGTGCTTTGAAAGCACATATATTATTGTTATCCCTGTACTAAAGGTCTATAGATATTAACTACACTACACTTGAAGTCTATAATTTTTGTATAATGTTTGTGCATATTAAATCTAGTAGCTATTTTATATACTAATGATTATGAATCTGCTTAAGTACGGCCTAAGGGTTGTTTACGCACCCTAATCCGCAAAGGTGAGTTTTGAGTCATGACAAAAAAATGCATCCTGATAAGCAGTTAAAGAACATTGATTAATATAAAATACATAAAATTTAACTATATTAACATATATAAGAGTCACATATGCATCTATATCAAATAAAATTTAAATATAATAATTCATTATATTAACAATATTATATAAACAATCCTTCAATCAATACCACATCGGGTTACTGTCACAGTGTTATATACAAAAACAAAAAATGTAGTGTTCAAAAAGAAGAAGTCTACTAGTAGACTACCATTGATTGACATTAGAAAATAAAATAAAAAAAGAAAAAAAAAACTCAAGAAGCCATTGATTGATAATACAAAAAACAACAACAAAAAAAAACACCACAAAGTTCATTCAATCGCAGCCCATTGATTTGCGATAAATATGCGATTGTTTGAGAATTTCAAATCTTAAACTCCCTTATATTTTAAGTTGTGATATATATCAAGATATATCGGAGATTTTCTATAAAAGAAAACTCACAACAAAATATCATTGTGCAACTCTTAAAATGTCGATATATTGAGCGCTATATCATGATAAATTCTGATATTTAATACCATGGTAATTTCAATTGAGACAAAAATATGGCAATGTAGTGGAATGTAACGAGAAGAAGACATATATTATGTCTCAAAGTTGGAAATTATTTT
Source organism: Nyssa sinensis (assembly GCA_008638375.1). Taxonomy (NCBI): domain Eukaryota; kingdom Viridiplantae; phylum Streptophyta; class Magnoliopsida; order Cornales; family Nyssaceae; genus Nyssa; species Nyssa sinensis. The sequence continues at coordinate 12,967,222 of CM018042.1, read as the reverse complement.
TTAAAAAAATAAATAAAGTATATTCCCAATGCAGTAAAGCGTCACTAATAGACTGCCGACAATAACTGTTTATTTCTAACAACAAAAATGTCAATATTAAGATTTTTCTTGCCTGACAGCATTTACCGTCAATAAATCTAGTCCAAGTACTAATATTTTATTTGTCAATAATTTGATAGATGGCATCGGAATTAATTTCTTTTTATTGATAATTTACACAGTCGTAAGTTTTGAAATCTTGTCCGACAGTTGAAAGTTGTCGGTAATTGGGTGCCAATTTCCAATGAGAGATTGCATTGGAATTAATTTCCTTTTGCTGATAGCTTTTATAGTTAGAAAATATCCAATTTTACTGACAACGGTTTATTGTCGGTGATAGTATAACTATTACCGATGGAGAAGTATATCCGTTAGTGATCTATTATTGACCATTCTACTTCTGATGCTATTAGTCGACATATATCTAGCATCAATATTCGGTTTCTCTTACAATTAATTTATCATTTCCATTGAATTTTGGAGTCGGTATAAATGTCTTCTCTTATAGTGTTTAAGAAATAAGAGATTATTGATAATGGTTGGATTGGATTTAGTTAGAAATACGGTTGAGTCAAAACTTGGGGTGGATTAGATTCAAATGAGGATAAACCAAGTTCATTTAGGTTAAAACAATTACAACTATATTCTTTTTTAAAAAAAACTTGGGAGCTATAGCCCACCTCAATCCCCACATACTTCCGCCCATGTTCAAATGGGCAAATTTGGAATTAGAAAAAAAAAAAGTTCGTTAATTGACCAAGTAATTTGTATTTTAAGATGACCCAGTCAAGGAAAATTCCCACCACTACTAGAATCCTTTGCATATAGTCTTGATTCTTGAAAATGAGATACAGTTCTTGTTTTACAGCTCACAGAAATACAGTTAGGTGACTTAAACACAGGACAAAAACCTGTCTTTGTCCACATTATTTTCTGTAGTCAAGGAGCGGCATTAAATTATTTTGATTGTTGACCTTATCTTCCATTTCAACTTTAGAAAATTCTAATGTTCATGAATCCCTACAAATCTTTATCAACCAGAAAAGTCAATGTCAACATTTTGAAAATAAAAAACCATAAAAAATTTAAATTATCTTTATTTTGAGTTCTTAATTATCCTAAAGTTTCTCAAGATATTAATTTTTAGAAATTAAAAAAAAAAAAAACTCGAACAACTATATAAAAGAAATTAGAGAGTGTCCAAAGAGTTTTAAATATATATATATATGTGTGTGTGTGTGTGTGTGTGTGTGTGTGGGCTGCTGTCCTTGTCTAAAGAGGTGTCAATATATGATACCCGAAATTAGCTAGGCAGAATTTTATCAGGATTATAATATGCTAAGAACATAGAATTTTATAATATGTTGAGAGCGAATATAATATTTTGACATTCTATTTTAGGTGATCTTAGGAGTACTATTCTCACAAAATGCATAGTTTGTATCCCAAACCATTTTTATTATTGGTAAAATAAAAAAATAAAAAAAAAAAGTTCTTTATGCTCCAATTACAAAATAAATCTATTGCACATTCCATTCAATACATGTCACCGTGATATTCATCCCAAAATGATATATATTAGAATTTCAAATACGACAGTGCTTGTTTCTAAATTAGGTAGGAGAAATCTTCATCTACTCAAGTATGTGTCACAATTTTAGTAGGCCACGTATGCACTTACATGTATATCATGTGAGTATTTAGTTTTAATAAAAAAAATTTAAAAATATAATAAATCAAAAAGTACATGTATATTATAGATGTAACAAATTATGATTGAAATACATACTCGGATAGAAATAAATTTCTCCTACCAAATTTAAAAGTTGCGTATTGTGTTTTCAAATATAATCCCGACACTTAAATTAAAGTTGAAAAGATGAAAAGCAATGCAAACCATAAAATCCTATTATCTTCTCCCATTTCCTTACTTTTCCATTATATTAATGTCAATGACTATGTAATTTTAAGTTTTTTTCGAATCAAATTTATATTTTCAAGTATTGCATATTTGCTCATGATGCCTTCCAGAACAATTGATCAATTGAATAAGCCAAAAGCTCCTACAAGAACATTCCACCCTGGATGAATGTTTCTCCGTGAGTTTGTATACTCTTTATGCACAAATATAAAGAAAAAAGTTAAAGCCAGGCAAAGGGGAACAGGTCAGGTCAGGACACGCGGTGTAGCAGAAAACAGTGACTAAGACAAAGCCATGGGTACGTACATGGTTTATAATGTGATGCCTTGGAAAACTCGACAATATAAACCCCTTTTACTTAGAAATCATGTTCTGAGTTAAAACGCCCTTTAATTTGTATACCATCATATCCATTAAATGCACGTAGATCTCAATCATCATATTTGACCACAAAAGATTTATTTGAAAAAGCCAAAAGCTCCAACAAGAACATTCCTCCTTGGAAGAACGTTTCTCCTTGAGTTTATATTTCATGCACAAAGATAGAATAATATTCTAAATACGAAACTTAAAGCCAGCCAGAGGAGAACAGGTCAGGCTCTTACAAAATAGTCACGCGGTGTAGCAGAAAACAGTGACTAAGACAAAGCCATGGGTACGCTAAACTGCTAGATCTATAAATTGATGGCCTCAATGCTCTTTCTATCATATATCTTCATTCCCAGTTTACATCAAACAGCTTGCTCTGTACGTACTTGTAAGGCTTAAGTCTTTCTCAATACATCGACACACATACTGTGCAGATAATTAAGAGAGCGGAGCATTAATTACCAATGAATTCTAGGAATTCTTGTGCAGCCATTGCTGCTATGCTGCTCTTGCTTTTGGTTTCCAACACGCCATGCACTGCACAGTTGTCCTCTGCATTTTACGACAATACGTGTCCAAATGCGCTGAGCACAATCAGGACTGCTATTAGAACAGCAGTGTCACGTGAGCGCCGGATGGCAGCATCGCTCATTCGCCTCCATTTCCATGATTGCTTTGTTCAGGTGATTAATTCGTTGACACAGTTATGTTATGCACTTAATGTTGGGTATTCTTCTGTAATATTAAAGATATAACTCTATAATCAACTTGTAGGGCTGTGACGCATCAATCTTACTTGATGATGCCCCTTCTATCGAAAGCGAGAAGAATGCACGTCCTAATAATAATTCCGTGAGAGGTTACGAAGTCATATACGCTGCAAAGTCTGAGGTGGAGAAGATATGTCCTCAAGTTGTTTCTTGTGCAGACATAGTTGCAGTTGCGGCTCGGGATGCATCCGTCGCTGTGAGTATTTATAAATCAATTAATCTTTGTCAATTCTGTCTTAGCTATAATTATTTGAAATATATAGAACTTGTTTACGTAAACTTCTTGATATATGATATGAGTTTGGCGCTAAAATATAAATCACTACTAAAGCCTGATTTCTAAAATAATCAGGTGGGTGGTCCATCATGGACGGTGAAGCTTGGGAGAAGAGACTCTACCACTGCAAGCCGAAGCATAGCAGAAAGTGATCTTCCACGTTTTAGGGATAGCCTTGAGATACTTATTTCCAAATTTTCGGACAAGGGTCTCAACGCGAGGGAAATGGTGGCCTTGTCAGGTTACAACCTATAACCAGAACACTCTCATTTCTATACATTTTTTTTATATCGACAATGAGAAGGAAAAGCAATTAAAGATGATGCAAATTTGTTTTTTTCTTATTGAAATGCAGGGGCACACACAATAGGCCAGGCACAATGTTTGACTTTTCGGGACAGGTTATACAACAATGGGAGTGACATTGATGCTGGCTTTGCAAGCACGCGTAGACGCCGCTGCCCTTCTAGTGGCCAAGATGGTAACCTTGCACCCCTAGATTTGGTGACACCAAATTCTTTTGACAACAACTACTTCAAGAACTTGGTCCAGAGGAAAGGTCTTCTTGAATCTGATCAAGTCCTTTTTAGCGGAGGATCAACGGATGGCATTGTTTCAGAATATAGCAGAAGCCCTTCAACTTTTAACTCAGATTTCGCATCCGCTATGGTGAAAATGGGAGATATTGAAACTCTTACTGGTCAAGATGGACTGATAAGGAGGATCTGTAGTGCTCTCAACTAGTTCTTCCAAATCCAACTTTTTTCATCATTGAAAAATTCTTTATTTGCATCAACCCTCTCATGTGGGGGGTTTTGTTGAAGTGTAGATTCATGTACTCTTCCTACTCTCCGTTGTTTTCATTCATTATATTATTTCAAATGTGAAATAAAATTATCTATTAATTTTTATATTCTTCTATTATTTTAAGTTGAAATGTTAAGCAATGAATGGGAATATATTCTTGAAGAGCTTCTATAGCATATTTAGCACCTCCGCTACCAAAATGAATAGAAAATGTGATAAAGGGGCACCTTGTCTAATCCCTTTTCCTATCCCAAACTCCTTGGTAGGAGATCCATTAACAAGCACGGGCATGGAGGCTGAAGATACACCTAATTTAATCCATTCAACCCACTTCTTATCAAACCCATCAGATGTAATAAACCAATTAAATAATTCTACTTTAGCCTGTCAAAGGCCTTTTCGAAGTCGAGGTTCATAATCACACTTTTTTTCTTTCTCCTTTTATAATCATCCATAATTTCATTAGCTCCAAAAACTCCATCCTGTATAACCATCCCTTTAAAGAAAGCATATTGAACCTCTCCTATTATGTTGCAGTATTCCCCTTAATCTAGTGAGATAATCTTAGCCAGAAGTTTGTAGATGAAATTGCACTACAAAAATGTGTACTTTTAGCGACGCATATTATTAGCGACACCTACAAAAGCATCGCTAAAAGCTACCATTAGCGACGCACATCGTCGCTAAAAGTGATGAAAAATGATCTTCCCCAAATCGCACCTAGATCTCATTCGGCTGCACCATTCTCTCTCTCTCTCTCACATGGTTCATTGACTGGCAGTAATCACTTTCCAGTGACAGTGACTTCCGGCAACGACTATCGAGACGATAACTCTTGTATTCAACACAAAAACTCAATTCCATTTCTAATTTTTCATGCAGAAACCTTCAAGCTAATTTCATTTCTCATGGAAAAATCATGTTTCTAAGACTTCTGAAAATGAGTTTTGGAATTAATGCGCATCTAACTTTAGATAGAATCTTTTAGTATTCTATTAAATTGTCCATATGCTTTTTCTTCTTTTTGCCTTTTCTTATCAGTTGGTTTTTTATTATTAAGTCACACTTATTAGGTTTCTTAATTTGATGCAACGAGTTAACAAACTTTAGCTTCTTGACAGTAAGCCATGATTTTTCACCTTATTTTGGATAGAAAGAGGGATTCAAAGGAAAAGACATCAAATATTTGGGCCAGAGTTTCTTTTTGCATATTATATGGATAACCAAATCAACAAGAAACATGATTAGGAACTTTTTAATCATATTTCTCTAAAAAAGAAAAAGAGACAAAATATAATCAACTTAAACTTGGGATGCATGGGTCAAAATATGAGCTTGTTCTAGCTCGTGTCTAAACTGGTATTTAAATAAAATTTGTAATCTTTAAATTAAAGGATCTAATGCTTCTTATCAAGAACCCTAGACTTAATTTAATCAATCTTTTAGATTTGAAGGATACCCAAATATCACATCAGAAAAAAGAACATAAAAAAAGATGTATTTATGGAATATTTGGTTAAATTTTCTCAGAATAAATTAAGAAGGGGCAAGACTTTATTTGGGTTTTGAAATCTAGTACTTGCCCACTTGGAGATGTACCAAGTCCCATTTATCAAAACATTAAATTACTTCTCCAAGAATCACTTCTTAAAACCATATTTATCATAGAATCACTCAGTGCCTGTTTGGTAACACTTTTTTAAGTGCTTTTTTAGTACTTGACAAATGCCAAAATTAGAGATTCAATTGGAAAGGTTTAAACTGAGACTATTATTATTATGTGAAAAGTTTGGAGTTTAGTAGATCAATTTAGGCTTATGTTATGAAGACTATTTGTGTCTGTTTGCTAATTTGTTATGAAGATTGTTTCTGTCCAAACACCAAATTGTCGTGATGTTTGGACAACTTTGATGTGATGTGTGCTACTTAATTACATGTTTGGAATTGACTTAAGATATCATAAGGGACATTTTAGTACGGGCATGTACAAAGATTAAATTATGTTTCTGTCATATTCCTATTGTTAATCAAGCTTAGTACTCATTTGGATGAGATGAGAAAAAGTACAGTTTAATTAATAATAAGTTTAAATCCAAAGAAAAACTAAATACTCGTGAAGGTTAGGTAAATGGAATGTGTAGTGTTTGTAACTAAATAATCATGTAATTCATTGTATAATTGCATTCATGTAAGCCTAGCCGCTGTTTGGGAGTCATTTTCATCACTCGTGAATCTTGTCACAAAATTTATTCATGATTGGGCTCGTGTGTATGAAAATCAATTCTTGAATTGTCCAGAGTAGGACAGTTTGGGAATGCATAAATCTGCATTGCAATCAATAGTGCATGCTTGAATATTTCACTATGAGAAAATTTCAGCATAATCTCCTATTGTTCTCTGGGTATATATTTAGGCATGGTAATGTCTATCTCGTATACTTGGAGAACTGTGAGGAAATGCTACAAAAATTTTCTACAAGTGGAATCGAGCATTTGATTTGCTACTAAATGCAATGTAGATTGTGCATTCATGAATGGGATAAGACCGTCCTTACCCTTTAGAGAGAAGTTAGAGGTGCTAGGATTCATGTTTCATATTTATAATGAGCAACATTTTTTACTTGTATTAGGTAGACAAAAATGGATAAAAGTTTGATAGACTTGAGGGGCAAGCATTTTCCAGGGTATATGAAGGGAATCAAAGATTTTATTGAGTTTGCTTGTGCATCTGCAGATAATAGAAATAGGATAAGATGTCCATATAAGAGGTGCAACTATAGGGATTATATGCACATAGATGAAGCCCGCCAAAGAGTACCTAGTCTAGTACGGGATGGACAAGATGTATACGTGTTAGAATTTCATAGGGAACATTATGACGTATGAGTGGTAAATGAGGATGAAAAAGAAGACGACAACGATGACTTTGGTGATAATGTTAGGGTTGGTTATGATGGCTTGCCACATATGCTGGCAGACTTACAAAGGGCTACGATTGGGGCTCGAATTCATAGGAGTGACATTGGATAATCAGAAGCATTGAATTCCTTGTTAAGGGAAGCAAGGCAACCGTTATATCTAGGTTATGAGAAGTTTTTGAAACTGGATTTTCTTGTGAAACCCTTTTATATTTAAACCATCAATTGATGGAGTAAAAAATCATTTAATATGGTTATTGAATTGATTAAAGTAACACTTCCTACTGGGGAGACCCTTCCAAAATCATATTAAGAGGTGAAAAGACTATTGAGAGATTTGGGCCTTGGGTATATTTTCATACATGCTTGCAAAAATGATTATTTTAGAATGAGACTAAACAATGTTTGGAATGTACGGTGTGCCATGAACCTAGGTACAAGGTGAATGAAGGAATGAGTAAGAAGATTTCGCACAAGGCGCTGAGATATTTTTCCTTAAAACCCAGGCTACAAAGGTTATACATATCTCAAAAGACGGCAAAAGAGATGCGGTGGCATAAGGAAAAGCGTGTTGGTGAGGAAAATGTATGTAGGCATCCGGCGTTATAATAGTAGTAACATATATTTAAGTTTTTATAGGAGGAGATGGTCCATCTACGTGCTCAACTGACCTTTGAGAATGAGGATCCGTCGATCGATGCCTAGATACAAGAGACTGTTCTAGGCAAGAGGTGCGGATATGTGCGTAGCTTAGGGAGTGGGATGCAGGCAAGAGCGATGCTAGGTTTCACACAGGCACACGGAGAGTTGAGGCATTTAAGAGACGTAATGCAGAGCTAAAGCAGATGGTGACAGACCTTAGTGTTCGCACAACCTGGCTAGATTTTCTTATACAGACATTCCTCGGCCAGTTGGGAGGCTCTATTAAGCCTTAGTAAGTTTTTAAAATTACTTTGGTGGCTTTATAATTTATAAAAAATGTGATGTCAATAAAAAAAAATAATGGATATCGGTTTAATGACCTAGAAACCTCATCACACACTTCAAAAATGACAAAATATACTTGCACGAACTTACGACTATCAGTTTGGATCACTGGTTTGAAACTTATGCAACTTTTCATTCTAAAAAGGCTCATTTTTGAATTTTGATGGACCAAAATTTTGGATATCGGCTTAACGCCCTAGAAACCCTATACCCTACAAATGATAAAATAGACTTGCACAAACTTACAACACTCAGTTTGGATCACTAGTTTGAAACTTATAAACTTTTCGCTTCTAAAAGACTCATTTTTCGGATTTTGACTAACCAAAACACTAGATATCGGACTAACGGCCTCAAAAACACATCACACACCTTATAAATGATGAAATATACTTGTAAAAACTTACGAAACTCGGTTCGAATCATCAGTTTGAAATGTATGCAACTTTCCGCTCCAAAAAGGCCCATTTACGAGTTTTGATGTAAAAAAACACTAGACATCATCCTAACAGCCTAGAAACCCTATCACACAGCTCAAAAATGAAAAAATAGACTTGCACGAACTTACGACAATCAGTTCGGATCACCGGTTTGAAATTAATGCAACTTTTTGCTCCAAAAAGGCCTATTTTGGGGTTTTGGTGGACCAAAACATCGGATATTGGCTTAACGGCCTAGAAATCTCATCACACACCTTACAAATGATAAAATAGACTTGCACGAACTTACAACAATCAGTTCGGATCACCAGTTTGAAACTAATGCAACTTTCTGCTCTAAAAAGGCCTATTTAGGGGTTTTAATGGACCAAAACACCGGATATCTGCTTAACGGCCTAGAAATCTCATCACACACCTTAGAAATGATAAAATAGATTTGTACGAATTTACAGCACTCGGTTCGGATCACCAGTTTGAAACTTATGCAACTTCTGCTTTAAAAATACCTATTTTCAAGTTTCGACTGACTAAAATACTGGATATCATCCTAACAGCATAAAAAACCCGTCATACACCTCAAAAATAAAAATAAAAAATATAATTGCACGAACTTACAAAAATCGGTTCGGATCATCGGTTTGAAACTTATATAACTTTCTACTCCAAAAGGACCTATTTTGGTGTTTTAATGAACCAAAATACTGGATATTGGCTTAATATCCTAGAAACCCCATCATATACCATAAAAATGATAAAATATACTTGCACGGACTTACGAAACTCGGTTTGGATCACCAGTTTGAAACTTATGCAACTTTTTGCTCCAAAAGACCCATTTTCGGGTTTTGAAGGACCAAAACGCTGGATATCGGCCTAAATGCCTCAAAAATCCATCACATACCTCAAAATTGACAAAATAGACTTGCATGAACTTACAACACTCGGTTCTGATCACAGGTTTGAAACTTATGCAACTTTTCACTACAAAAAGTCCCATTTTGGGGTTTTGATGGACCAAAACACTAGATATCAGCCTAACGAGCTCAAAACCCCATCACACACCTCACAAATGATAAAATAAACTTGCACGAACTTACAAAAATCGGTTCGGATCACCTGTTTGAAACTTATGCAATTTTTTGTTCTAACCCATTTTGGGGTTTTGATGAACCAAAATACTGGATATCGGCTTAAAGGCGTAAAAACTCCATCGCACAACTTAAAAATGATAAAATAGACTTGTACAAACTTATTACACTTGTTTCGGATCACCAGTTTGAAACTTATGCAACTTTCTACTCTAAAAATACCCATTTTCGGGTTTTGAACGGACCAAAATGCTAGATATTGGCCAACGGCCTCGAAACCCCATCACACACCTCAAAAATAAAAAATATACTTGCACGAACTTACTGACACTTGGTTCTGATCACTAGTTTGAAACTTATGCAACTTTCTACTCCAAAAAGGTCCATTTTGGAGTTTTAATAGACCAAAATTCCGGATATCGGCTTAACGACTTCAAAATCCCATCACACACCTCACAAATGATAAAATAGACTTACGAAAAACTTATGGCACTTAGTTCGGATCACTAGTTTGAAACTTATGCAATTTTCTGCTCCAAATGACCTATTTTGAGATTTTGACAGACCAAAATACCAGATATCTGCTTAACGATCTCGAAACCCCATCACACACCTCAAAAAATAAAAATAGACTTGCATAAACTTATAGCATTCGGTTTGGATCACCGGTTTGAAACTTATACAATTTTTCACTCCAAAAAAGCCTATTTTGGGGTTTTGACAGACCAAAATACTGGATATCGGCCTAATGACCTCAAAACCTCAGTCACACACCTCAAAAATGACAAATTAGACTATTACAAACTTACCGCACTTGGTTCGAATCACCGGTTTGAAACTTATACAACTTTCTACTCCAAAAAGACCTATTTTAGAGTTTTTACAGACCAAAATTTTAAATATCAACCTAACGACCTCAAAACCCCATCACACACCTCAAAAATGATAAAATAAACTTGCACGAACTTACGGCACTCAGTTCGGATCATCGGTTTGAAACTTATGCAACTTTTTACTCCAAAAAGACTCATTTTGGAGTTTTGACGGACTAAAACATTGAATATTAGCCTACCCGAAAACCCATCACACACTTCACAAATGAAAAAATAGACTTGCATGAATTTATGGCACTCGGTTCAGATCACTGGTTTGCAACTTATGCTACTTTCCACCGTTCTTGCTATTTATGCATGCAAAATTTTTTTATCATAATATTTTTATGTTCATATATATTTAATAAGTGTTCTAATATATATCATTTGATCTTTATTTCAAATTGATTAGAATTATTGCGCCCCCATCTTTCAGTTGTGTATTGGGACCTATTTTTTTCCTTCTTTTTTTTTTCTTTTCCAAGACATCTGTAGTTAAATTTTCTAAGAAAATTTTTTATTTTTGTATTTATTTAGAAATTATACTTTTATGATTGTAAGTAAATATATATATATATATATGAATGCATTCCTCTTTTAATATATTTATTTTATAATATATGAAATTGTTTTATATCAGGATAATTGATATATGTTTTAAACAAGATTGATATTTGTTTACGTGATGCATAGCCAGAAGTATGTGAAATATAGAATTTGTTTACAAACTTGTCACTAACATATGACTCACTACGAAAGCGTGATTTCTAAAATAATCAGGTGGGTGGTCCATCATGGACGGTGAAGCTTGGAAGGAGAGATTCTACCACCGCAAGCCCGAGCATAGCCGAAACTGATCTTCTAAGTTTTGGAGATAGCCTTGATAGACTTATTTCCAGATTTTCAGTCAACGCGAGGGACATGGTGGCCTTGTCAGGTTACAACCTAGCCAAAGCACTATCATTTCTATACATTCTTTTTATCTACAAGGAGAAAGAAAATCAATTAAAGCTGATGCAACTATTTTTTTTTTTTTTTCTTTTTTCTTATTGAAATGTAGGGGCACACACAATTGGCCAGGCACAATGTTTTACTTTCCGTGACAGGTTATATAACAATTGGAGTGACATTGATGCTGGCTTTGCAAGCACGCGTAGACGCCGTTGCCCTTCTAATAGCCAAAATGTTAACCTTGCACCTCTAGATTTGGTGACACCAAATTCTTTTGACAACAACTACTACAACAAGAACTTGATCCAAAAGGAAGGTCTTCTTCAATCCGATCAAGTCCTTTTTAGCGGAGGATCAACTGATGGCATTGTCTCAGAATATAGTAGGAACCCTTCAACTTTTAACTCTGATTTCGCATCCGCTATGGTGAAAATGGGAAATATTGATCCTCTTACTAGTCGAGATGGATTGATAAGGAGGATTTGTAATGCTCTCAACTAGTTCATCCAAGCCCACCTTTTGTAATAATTTGGAAAATTTTGTATTACCATGAACCTTGTCTGTTTTTTGTGTCTTTGCTGAAGTGTAGATGCCTGTAGTACTCTTCCTACTCTCCACTGTTGTCATTCATTACATTATTTCAAATGTGAAATAAAAATATCTATTAATTTTTCTATTATTCTATTATTTTAAGTTGAGATGTGAAGCAATAAATGGGAATATATTCTTCAACAACTTCTACAGCACTCGGTGTATATATCTTTAGTATGATGAAACTCACTAGGACCAAGCAATTGAAGGATGAACATATGATTAGAATGCATCAACCCGTGCATGAGCTTAGAGTTTTCTACTGGAGATGTGTGTACAGGGCACTGGGCCTCCTTTTGTCAAGGCCCCACCCGAGATATTTGGGTTAGGATCCATGTGCAGCCACCAAGTTTTTTTCGTAACTACAAATCAACTTTAAATTAACTATTGTTAGATTTGATGAAATAAGTTAAAAGAGGTGAGAAAGAGAAGACTTGAAAAGAGAGAGAGAACCCTAATGGTCTTACATGGTATTAGAATGGATTATAATAAAAGTATATAAAGACCTTCTAATATTGGAGGGTCAAAAAGTATGGAAGAAAAATTATTGAAAAAGGAAACAAATACTAATAGCCTAACCTTAGTATTGAAATTATATATAGCTAAGCCTAATATACGGCACAAAATGTAATATGCAATAATAATATACTGCTAACACTCTCTTCAAACTCAAGTTAGGAAGACTACTAAGTCAACCTGACTTTGGAAATAGAATCTGGAAGATGAGTTGTTGACATATTGGTGCTGACATCGTTGAAATGTTGACATTGTTTTGATTGAGCTATTAATGTTGTCGTGGTATATCGGATTTGGCACAATCAACTGACGAGGTAATAATCCAATGAGGTGGAATCTCCACACAGAGAACCAATGACGATGAATGCACGTGATCGAGATAAGAAGCACGAAAGGACATAAAGATTGGTAATAGCGCATGGAAGCATGTGACTACTAAAAATGGTGAATGGTGAATGGAATTACAGTCTTAGGAAAACACATAAGAGTGCATATGTGACTGAACATGTAAATGATGATGTTGAACATGTGACAAAACACATGCGATGACTTACTAGACAGAATACGTAATTAATGATGTTAGACACTTGACAAAACACGTGTCAAAACTGACATGTAGTGTTTGAAGCGAGCTTCTTATTGGGTGTGCGTTGAGAAACATGTGCCCATATTGACAGTCTTTTCTTTTGTAAATAGGAAGACAAATTGATAGAGAGAATGAAATGTAACGTGGGGAGAGAAAGTCAATTTGTGTTATTGCATTTGAAGTTTGGACTGCCATGGATTGGGCTCTAAATTAGTGGCTTGGTTCAATGGGTTTAATGAAATTTAGGCTCTAAAAAATTCTTTTTGCGATTTGGGGCTGTTAGGTATTGATTTCGGTTGGATCGTGGCTAGACTTATGTCACTGGTTGGGTCTAGGTTCGGCTATTGATTTGTGTGGCCTGATTTTAGGTTTTTTCTTTTTCTTTTTAGTATGGGCTGGATTAGATTCTGGGTCAGTTTATAAAATAGGATATTTTGTGAGGTCTCTTGGGCTAGGCTAGGTAACTAAAAAGTTTGATTGGGCGAGATTATGAGTTAAAATCAGAACTGGGTTTATTTTAAATCCCTTCTAGGGATAGACTTCTTCTTTCCCGATTCTAGAATGAGCGACGAGCGATGCCAGCGGGTCGTGTTGGCTTGCACAGGATGTGGGAGACACGACTCTTATTTAAACTACACAATAAGAGGATGGTTGGGATAGAGTTTGGGTTTTCCCAGGAATGGAGGTGGTAGAGTTTGGATTTCAGATTTGGAGATGAGAGACAACCAATGCTTGGATACAGATTGGAAACTTAGAAGAGAATTTAGATGCAAACATAGGAGGATCGGCCAAGGGCATGTATTCATGGGGTCGGGTTCTTTTGCTGTTTAACAGTGAGGAAACATGGCATTTAGAAAGAGAAACATAGAAAATTGAGTAAGGTTTGTCTATGGCTTGCATTTTGCAGAGTTTGGAGAGAGAGATGGGATTTTTTTTTTTTTATTACTGTTGAAATTGCATGGGGTGCTTTTGATGGTGGTAGTGATGTGTTGTAAACAGGGGTTGAGAAAAATTAATGATGTGAGTGAGCAGCGACAATGAAGTTGATATGGATCAATGATGGAACATCAGTTTTAAGTGGCTTTTTTTTTTTTTGGGAAATGTAAGTTTATTCAGAAAAATATAGGCAAAAAACCTCACTAATACAAAAGGAAGACAAATTAGGGACCCTAAAGGGACCCAACAAAACAAGGAAAGCAACCTTAAAACACTTAATCAAGTAAATATAACATCATGAAATCAAAATTTAAACTGATGTTCCAATTCTTCATAGTGCGAGGAATCTTGCTCCAAGAGGACACCACCTTACCAATGGCAGTAGAAATCTCGTTTGCATGCAGCGAGGCATTCTTTTCAATTCCTTTCATTAATCTTTGGCTTCTTTCATGCCAAAGGCAATAGACAACTATGGATAGATATATTCTTAGAACAACATCCTAAAAGGAGTTGTCTATCATGTTGGATAAGGCCTATTGAAGTTATGTGCTCCATGCTTCCTGGAGTTCTATGGATGTTGCACATGTGAAGTAGTTGCCCCCAAATATTAGTGGAGAAACTAAAAGTGAAGAATAAGTACTCAATAGTTTCAGGATTTGTCTCATAAAGGGGGCAGATATCATCTTGGGTCAGATTCCAAGCCTTCAATTTGGACTTGGTGGTGAGGCACCCTTTGCGAACTAACTATAAAATGAAGCTATACTGAGGCACATTGTTCTTCCACCAAATTATGTTATTCCATTGAACTTGATGAATGAGATCTCTGAGGCAATTTCGAGCTGATATAGTGCTAAAATTACTAGTAGCGTTGGGAGACTGTTGGATCCAAAAGGTTTTAATCATGGGTATTCCAATAATTTTGATGACTTCAAGTCCTTGCTTATGTGGACTTAACGATTTATCTTAAATGACAATTCAAATAGATCAAGTAGCTCAAAGAATGATTTTCCAAGTTTTACCAAGGATGAACAAAATTAACCACATGATGATATTCTCACATGATCAAGTCTCAAGTTAAACACAAGAGAAATGAAAGCACTCAAGTCCAAGGAATCAAGTGAAGACTTTATTTTTTTTCTTATTTTGGGTTTTTGGGGTTTTTTTTTCATATCTAGATCTCAAAATTTTCGTCACATCCCAAAATCCACCCTATGCAGATTGCATAATACAATCGACCGTTAGGCCTTCAATTTGGTCCCAAGTTAATTGCATTTTTTAAAACAATAGCTAGTGGCGGGGTTTTGTAAATATATATATATATATATATATATATATATATTTTAAACATGAATGCAATCACACTTAACATAGCAATACTAATCCATAATTATACATATACAAGTGTACAAGGTTTACAACATTGTGAGCCTAATTACAAATACAATCAATGACTAACAAATCTACTAATCTACTAGTCTATTTCTATTCTTCTTATTCTGAATTGTCGCTTACTCTTGGTATATCATCCTCAAGGCAACTTGAATATCATACGTTAATTCTCCTACTGCTTCTTCCTATGCTTAGAGATTTCTCAATCATTGTTTATTGTCTACTCTTTCTCCATAGTACCTTAAATGTGCATGGGTAAATCCATGTGAGCTTTGTGAAAAGCGCGAGAGTAATCATTAATTGTTTTCTGTCGTGGGTTTGATTGATGGAGTTTTGAAGCTAAAAGAAGGTTAATCAATTCTCTAGCAATCAAGGTTTTTCAATCGTTCAGTAAAGAATGTGAAACATGACGGTTAAAACATTAATAGAGTCTTAAAAAAATTAAATATGATACAATTAACTATATGATTCAATACGATCAATAACAATGGATTACGATCAATGACATTCAATTCGATCAATAACAATCAATATGATTCAATATCAATGGATGACGATCAATGGGTTTCAATTCGATCAATAACTATGAATAGGATTCAATGCGATCAAAGACAACCGATACAATTCAATTCGATCAATGACAATTGATACAATTCAATTTGATCAATGACAATCGATACAATTCGATATGCACATTACGATAGTTAACAATGTGGCCTAAACCACCATTTAATGAAGCTAACGCTACTAACAATATAGGACAAGTCATGACATAATCACTATGCAATCCCATACACTAGGTGTACGTGCAATTCGCTTTTAGTGAGCGATAACACATCAATACTGTGTAATGGCATAAAGTAAAATAATTAAGACAATTCGATATATGTTTTGGAATAATTTCATTCAATTCAGTTAAAATAGTGAACAATCAATATGCTTCACATTTTAAAATATTTTCGTAAAAAAAATAGATCAATAACAATAGTATTACGATCAATGATACAATGGAAACTCGATCAATAAACAATAACAATTTGATCAATAAAACGATATCAATTTGCTCTTAAAATAATGACAATTTGTTTGACAAAACGATAGCAATAGGATCAATCAATTCAATAGCAGTTAGTTAAACAAATAAGAGTGTGATAGAAAACACAGTTCTAAATCATAGAGTGCAAAAATTTGCACTTCGAAGTTTTAGATTACTCACCTGTGGTCCTGAGTTCACCAGTATATTCTTACAGACTAGCTTTACCAATCATATTATCTCTATTCCCTTGCTTGTGACCCTAAGTCATAGAGAAATACACATTGATACTTTATTAGCACTCCTTATGGTCTAAAGTTTCTTAACTAAATGTTTAGTCGTACTATTTAGGATTCCCTTGTATTCTCTAATTAGGGTTCCTAATGCTTTTCAATTCATTTCTTAGCTTACTTTAGCCCTTAGGGGCATATTTGTTATTTTAAGATTTATTTTGGAGTTTTAAAATTTTCAAATGGACATCACCATTGGGTCCAAAACGTCAAAAATACTAAATTTAAGCTCTTCTAGATCTTAATTAGCTTTCATGTGCCTTACTTTATAATTAGGGTATTTTTGTAATTTCATACTTTCATATAGGACCATCTTCAAGTACTTGGATACTTAATTAGACCTCACCATTAGGTCCAGAGTGTCCAACATTGTTGGGCTCTTTCTAACTTTTTTTGAATCAGTCTAGTAGACCGTATATCATTAAAGGTAGTTTGGGAATTACACGTTTTTACGTATTTGTATTTAGGTACCTCGTTTAATGAAACAGACCCTACTATTAAGTCTGAAACATCGAAAAATATTAGGGTAGATACCCTTGTGGTGATTGGGGTTCATTTGGTAGCTTAATTAATTCAATATGACTTATTTGGAATTAGTCCATTTTATCCGTTCATATATTATGGGATCCAATTTTTTAAATCTGATTCTGCTATTGAGTCCAGAATGCTCAAAAATGTTGGGAATGACTCTTCTTATATTTTACTTGGCATTTTCTAGCACTTAATTTGATAAAAATATAAATATTATAATTTCTCCAACAAAGTTGATCTAAATGCAATTTTTATAATTTAAGCCACCTCAATGCAATTATTTCTACTCACTGTTTGAGAAATAATTATAATTGGCCTTTTCTGGCACGTAGGTTGAAGGTATTTTGGTCAAGTTAAAAGTCTAAAATATTTTTGAATAAAAAGCATAAAAGTTTGTTTATACTTTTATATATATTATAGAAGATAAAGATATAGATGTAGGATTGGAATTAGAATAGTATTGACATAATAATTATGCTGAGTATTCCTATCACTTTAAATTAAACGATAATCAATGTTCCTAATAATTTTAAAATTCTTACTGTCACATTAGTCTCATAGAGATTTGGTATATATAAAAAATCCGTTTACAAATCAAATTCATTAAAACTACTAGATAAAAAAATTAATAAAGGGAACCAATTTATGCTTTCTTCATCATGTATGTATCAGCAATTCACTACCATTAGTTAAAGATTGGCAGAGCTAGGGCTATACTTGGGGTACAACAAATGATGAGTCACTAGTGCTTCATGAGTAAATTAGGTACATTTTGGCATGATATAAAATATCATTCTAGACAAAATTATAGGTTGACATACCTAAATAACACTTTGATACTATCAATCACGTGAGTGAATAACGTTTTTCTTTAAGACTATATTTTGATAATATCAATCACAAGAGTCTTAAATACCAAATAAATAAAAATTACAACTGCTTTGACACTACGAGTCAGAAGAGTAAACATTTTTTTTTTTTTATAATTTGGGGTGGCTTAAAGAATTTATAAAATGAAACTTTCACTTGGTTGTTTGTCAGATTTCTCAAAACAAATAGCTAAATAGGATAATTGGTAGTACTAGAGCACGATTTAGCTTTATCAGCCCAATTAAATTTAATAAAACTAATATTGAGTCAAATAAAGAAGAAGAAGAAAAAAGAATCATTGGAGATTGTATAATTAACTACAAGTGCCGTTCCTTATCGTGGCTACTAGGAAGTAAACATATTGTATTTATATTTTTTTTTTTTATAAAAAATAACACATCAGAGAGGCACTCAACATGAGTAGTAGCTTAGCCCGGCTTTTGTATGTGCCATCACGTTAGAAAAAGCATATGCTGACATACTTTCCGAAAAAAATATTGAATAGTCTCATCGTACCATCTGTTATGTAGTCGAATTGTAAAGACGTTGAAAATAAAATTTAAGTATGTGAAGAAGTTGGTTGACCGTGAAGATACTGGGAAAGTGGCTCTGCTTGAGATCATAGACGATATCCAACGGCTTGGCTTAGAGTATCACTTTGAGGAAGAGAACAGTAAAGCTCTTGATATGATCATAAGAAACACAACAAATGATGTAAATATGGAGGGAGGACTTCATACCACAGCTCTCCAGTTTCGGATACTAAGACAACATGGATACAAGGTCTCCCAAGGTATGAAAACCATACAATTTTGGAATAATATTTTTAAAAACTGAAAGAAAAGGAGGAAACTAAGAAAATGCTATAATCATTACCAAATTTTACCAGGAAATTAAGCTGACATACTAAAAATGAACCCAACATCTCAAGTAGCCAATTAAGTGTAGTTGTATTTACATTTGTATATATTTCTCTTTCCCACTAATGTTAGATTAAAAGGTCACTAATATTCCACTTTCTTACAAATCTTTCATACATGTCGGAACTTCTGAGGAACTCTGATATTAATATTGGATTTTTTGATGTTATGATACCGAAATGCAATTTGCTTAAACATGTATTTAGAGATGTATAGTAAACAATTGTACAGAACTTCTGTACCAATTGGCTTACAACTTGTTTTCTTTCACAAATATATTTGTATTATTTATCTTATATTTCTCTTTTGGATTTCTTTTTTTACATATGCAACCCATATAGTTCTTTATATAGGACGAGAAATACATTGGTATATGAAGATCTCCTTTAGAATTTCTAAACTACCTTTAATATTCCTAGACGACCTCTAAAATTCTTAAACAAATTCATGAACCTAATTACATGTATCTTGATATTCATGCAATATAGTGAAATTCAAAATTACATTTCCAACACTTCCCTTTAATTAATTTTTAATTTTTCTTTTCTTTTCATCTTCAATCTCCATTCTTCTTTCTTCATTGTTCATTCTTCAACCATCATTCTTCATTCTTGTTGGCATCAATTGATATTTTTCCATTAGTTGTTGGCATCAAGTCTCTCCTCTTTCTTTTCTTGAAAACTTCGTTGCAATTGTAAACTTGGTTCCATTTTTTGATTTCTTGATTCTCAATATAATTTGCAAAACAAAATGTTAATAATCAAAATATTTTTTTCCCCTCAAATGGTTGCTGCCCCTTTAATTTTTTTTGGGATATTCTCTATTTTTCTCCTCATTTTCTTTTCTTAGCTGACTCATGGTCTTTGTCCTTTTTCTTTTAACCGTAAAATACTTGCTACCTTTTCGGTCTTCCTATTTCATTTGGTTAGACTCGTTTTCTAATTCTTTCAATTTCATTAAATTTTTTCTTTTACTTCTCTTCTTTTTTCTTGTACTTGTTTTTTACAACCAAGCCCTTTGTTTAGGCTTAAGTGGACTCTAGTTTCAGCCTTAGAACAAAATTGATAACTAAGATAAGAGAGAAGACTTCTTGCATTGCTTGTTTTTCTTCTTCTTTTTGGCTACTAAAATTTTTCACCAACCAGTGCCAATTATAAATTTTTATGATGCGCCCAATTTAACTCAAACTGGCTCTGATTAAATGTCAGAATTTTTTAGGAGCTCTAACACCATGTTGGGTTTTTTATTACTCCAATACCGATTGGAATTTTTTTAAATATATGTATTTGGAGATTTACAACAATAGACTCTATGAAACTCATGTACAAATTGCCTGAAAGTTTGTTTTCTTTCTCAAATATATCTTATACTGTTTATCTTACTAGTTTATTAACATGTGTCTTGCACATGGATAGGGCATCAAATTATATTTTATGTGAATCTAAGTATTGTAAAATTTATAATAATTTAATAATGCAGACAAAATAATAATGCAAAATAAAATGAGAGAGAAATTAAATTGAAAATTATGGAAAATGAGCATGAAAATGAAAAAAAAAAAATTAAGTAAAATTTACTTAATCATCTTGGATAAGAAAAATAATCAAAAAAACATAAAACATAAAAGACAAATGAAAATTTAGCAACATGTTAAAGTAATCTTAAAATATAATAAAAGTAAGGAGATTACTTTATCTAATAAATTTTTATATTAAACTTAAAGAAAAAAAAAAAAGTAATTTTGATTCAATTATTTTTTCCTTCTGTCTTCTATTGGTCTACCAACATTTATATATAAATGTGTGTGTATACATATATACACATATACAATATTATATATATCACGTCACAATTTTATAATTTATTTTATTTTACATGCTTTTTAGTATTTTAAAATTTTAAAACTTAGAAAGGAACTTTATATATATATATATATATATATATATATATATATATTTTCTTCTACCACCTTAAAGGAAAAAGTAATTCTACAAAATTTTAATATAATATTTTTCCTAACTATTTAATTTTTATACACTTTTTTTCTTTCAATAAACACATTCTAACTTTTAAACATATATATTAATTTTATTTTTTGTCCACTGAAATAAAATGAAAGACGAGAATGAGAAAGAAAGAGAAATTAACTAAATTTAGGTAAAGCCATTTTATTTATAAAGTTACCCATTTTAAACATATATGTCTTTTAAGATTCTAAACTTAAAGAAAAAATAATTTTGTCACTTTTTTATTTTACATTTTTTAATTATTTTATTTTTCAAACACTTTTTTTTTAATTTACGATTATAAAATTTATAAGGAAAAATAATTTAAAATTGTTCCTTAAATATTCAAGTTTATTTTTCCTACTCTTTTATGAAATATTCACGTTTTTCTATAAATAATAAATACACATTATCAATAATAATTTTGTTACTTTCTTAGAAGTCTAAACATTGGAAAATAATTTTAAATTTGTTAAGCATTATATACACACATTCTAATGTTTACATTTTTAAAAATTTTCTTTTTTGACCATAGAAATAAAATGAAAGATGAGTGTAAAAAAGAAAATGAAATTAACTAAATTTAGGTAAAGTTTTTTTTATTTTTATTGAATAAGAAAAGAAATTCAAATATAATAAAATAAAAATCATTTTTAACAGAGATTAAAAAAATGATAAATCACACAAAAATAAAATCATACAACTAAATGATGTCATCACAATCAACATTTATATTTTATTTTAATCAAAATTATAAATTAACTGATAATATTAGTTATTCATTTAGAGTCCAACCAACATTTTCAAGAAAACTAATGAAAAAAGAAAATAAGTAATTTTAAATTTTAATATTTTAAATTTAAAATTTAAAATTTCTTTTCTTCACTAATTGTAATGATAAAAAAATACCTCTAAAATAATATTAACTATTTAGTTTTTTCACACTTCTTAAAATTAGAAATACGATTCTGATTCTAAGATTTGTAGGGAAAAAAAATAAATTGTTCCTTGAATATCCAACTCTATTTTTCTTAAAATATTCATGAGTTTTGTTAAGTAATAAATACATATTATCTAATGACATGCTTTTTTCCTATCTAAAAAGTTTTGTTTTACCCAATTTTTACTTTTTTCCTATCTAAATTTATAATTTTAAATTTGTTAAGTATTTATACGCACTCTAACTTTTACATATTTTTTTTAAAAAAAAATTGGACATTGAATAAAATGAAAGATGGGCATGAAAAAGAAAGGAAAATCAACTAAGTTTAGGTAGAGTCTTTTTATTTATATTGAATAAGACAAAATTCAAGTATAATAAAATAAAAACAAATTTTAAATTAAAAAAATACTAAAATTAATAAAAAATACATAAAAAAATAAAATCATACAACTAAATAATGTTATCATTTAAAGTCAACATTTTAAATTTTATTTTAATAAAGATTATAAGTTAAATAATAATATTAGTTATTCATTTAAAGTCGAACCATCATTTCTCAAGAAAAATAATGAAAAGAGAAAATAAGTTATTTTAAATTCATTTTACTTGAAATTTTAATTTTTGAAATTTCTTCTCACTCATTTAAAAGATGAAAAATATCTCTAAATTGTTTTTCCTAACTTTTTATTTTTTACACACTTTTTTTCTCTTTTACAATTCTAAAATTTATAAGGGCAGAATAATTTAAAATTGTTCCTTAAATATTTAAGTCCATTTATTTTTCTACTCTTTCATGAAATGTTTTTTCTTAAATAATAAATTAATATTATCTTTTTTATTTTAAAACTTAGTATCCGACCCATAAGGGACGTTGCCTTTAAATAAATAAATAAATATATATATATATATGAAAGTATTTGTCAAGGTTTATAATCTTAAAGGAGTAAAAATTGTGTAAAACAAAATTATTAGAAAAAAATGAAAAAATTAAAGAAAGGGTGTGATTAGATAATATTATAAACCTTGACAAATACTTTCATATATATATATATATATAAATTTAAATTTATATGTGTGTGTGTGTATATATACATTTTTTGTATTTCAAAATATCCTTCTGATATTTTTTATGATTTTCAAAATTATATTTAATTTAAATTAAGGGCATTTTTAAATAAATTAAATAACTCTTTTTTTGTTTAGAATTTCTTATTTATATCCATATCATTAATTGATTAACTTAAGTATTTCAATTAGGAAGACTTCTAATAAAACTAAATTGCTTACATAGTTTTCATTGGTTAATTGATTACTTTCTTAGTTTAATAAACTCATTTTCATTGGTTAGTCACAGTTTAATTGGTTCAATTAAGGAGACTTGTAATAAATTTTATAATTTGAATAAACCAATTAATGTGTTTAACATGAGTCTAATTGTATTAATCTTCCTAAAATTTTAATTTTACTTGAACTCTCCTTTTTCATTAGTTTATAAGGTTACAACATGAATTTGTGTGACTTCAATCATCTAGGTTGGTCATAACAATTGTTGTTACTATTTTGTAATGTCCCATTTGCGTGACTTCAATCATCTAAATTTCTCTTAAAATTTTAATCTTCAATTGCAGCCCATGGTGACGGTTGGGATTGGTTGAACATATAGAAAGGAAGAGATAACTCGAACTTTAGATTGTTTTACTCTTCCTTTTAATCTCAGGGAAGAATTTCATGAGCAACAATTCATGGTCCTATTTTAATAATTGGAGTCACTCTGTTAGTTTTTCTTTTCTCTTGGCCATCACTTTGGCCAAGCACTACCTGCCTCGTAATTTTAAGGATTATTCTAATAAGTGAATTTGTCTTCACATCTAATCTCTAAACAAGCTAGCTTAATGAGTACTCATTTTAACGTATTAAAATGTTGTCGTGTTCTAAAAAATGAAAAGCAATGCGGGGAGTATGATACTACACAATTAATATTTATAGATTCTTAATGGGATGTGATGTACATCTTGGCTTATCATGTAATCATATAGTGATAGTTATATGGACATAGAGTCCTAATCTTGAATGTATGATTTATCTTATTTTTGAATACATAGAATCCTAATAATAACAAATCTATTTCATATTTGGAATGAAAATTTAGAATTGAAAACAAATACAATTTTCCGAAGAAAATAATTTTCCTTGGTGCTGGATAAATATTTATTTTATGCATATTTGTTAGCTTTTTTTATTCTTCTTTACCAATTAAACCAATCACAAGAATGTCTTTTCTGTACAACAACTTAGTTGTTCCTCTTTAAACCAGCTTCCATCATATCTTAAGTTTAGAATATCAATTTTTCAATAATAAACTTTTACATAACAAAAAATAAAATCAAGATGAAAATTGAAAATATTAAGGAACTTTAATTGTTTATATTGTGGTCTTTTGTCAACTTTGATGGAATCAACTTGAAAGAGGAAATAGTGAGATGCTTCACAAAAATACATTATTGTGACTGGTTTAATTTATAAAGAAGAACAAACGAAGTAAAGAACTAACAAATATGAATAGAAGCAACATCTTTTCAACACCAAGAAATTTTCTATGTAAATTGGTATTAGACCACAATGTCATCACTCAAACATGTACATTATAACTAGGCTGGTTTGGCTAAGTTGATGACTTCCAATGTTAGGTCTCTATTATATAAACTAAAAAAATAAGCGAATAACAAAAATGAGTGACCATTCCTCCCTTTCTTGTGATGTAGAGATACAAAGCTCAATTGCTGCTAAGGAGTAGGCTACATATGGAACTGATGCCAAACAACGAGAACAAGAGGGAGCATTTGAAAGTAACACTGATCTGGATTCATTTTTCAGTATAGAGTTTTGTAGGAATCTTTCATGTTTATATTTATTTAGTTCAATGACATATGTAACCAAACAATTTTAGTTCATATTCATTGCTTTCTTCAAAGTTTCAAGGCAGTATAAGTTTTACGGACTACTTTCTTTAAAGGCAAGTCTAGGGAAAAGGTTATACTAGTTGGGGAGCGTATAAATCCTATATTAGGCTTGCCATCTGGGTTTTTGCTAATATTATCTAGGCTCTTGCTTTTACGAATCTTCATAATATCATTTACATGCAAAAAAAAAATTTGAAATCTGGTATCATGTAATTTGGTCAATTGTTTTTAGTTGGAAACAATTTCAATTCATACTAAAATATGTTGAAGAAAATAAAATGGAAGCCCTTCTGAAGGTATGTGAAGTTTTCTTCTAGACTCCCCTTAGTTATGTTTTAGTGATGAAATTGCTTGTTTCCGGTGAACCTTTTTGAATACTCTAACCTCTGCCACAAATGATTGGTAGCTCATTTTTTTCCCTATTATCTCCATTACAAAAGCTATGAGGTTTGAGTATGGCTTAGATAAGCTCCCTTTGCTTTAAATTCTATTTTTATTGAGTAAAGACCTTAAATTTTGTATTTATGGAGTGGAGATTTAGAACTGGTTAAGCTATAGTTTGATATTGTTATGGTACTTTGAATTTTCACATTACGAAAGATAATGGTTCAGGGAAGCTTGGCAACTCAATTGCTACAATTCACCTTTGTTTTAGGCATTGGAAAATTGTTCGTGGTACATATGAGTCTCTCCTATCTTGGTCAATCAATTCTCTGTAAAGCTCTGCCTTTCAACTCATCATTTGTTAATTGTTCACTATTTAACTTTAGCAAACATATATGAATATCTCCTATTTATGTGCTGATTTGATATGTTATATGTAAGTGGATGGGTTAAATTACGTAATGGTCCATGTCATCGTAATGTGAACATAATAAACTATGTTGATGGTCTATGTTCCAGAGTTCTTACTTCAAAATGTTAGCTTTCAAATGGGTTTTTACTTGCACTTACAAAACTCAAGTGGGGTTTTATATATTCAAATTATAGCAGCACATCCATTACTAGTGGATTGATAGTACATTGTAATTCATACACATTTCAATTTCTTTTTTCCTTCAAGTTGATCGCCACTTCATTTTTAGTTCATCTAATTTCAATCATTGTTCGATGTAGATGTTTTTAACCCTTTCAAACACAAGGATGGGAACTTCATGCGATGCATATGCCAAGATATCCAGTGTAACACCCTGAACTTAGTTTCCCGGTTAATTAGTGTAATGACATTCTTTTTGAAATGTAATACGTTAAATTGGTCATTTAGCCTTATTTTAATATTATGGAAACTCGAATTAGCTAACTACAAAAAACACAAAGAAATAAAAACCGACGCGAGGCCTTTGACATCGAAGCTAACCCAAGTAGGAAAAGACCAGAAGAAACTGCTTTGTAAAAAGAGCAATAGAAAAGAAATTATGAGGGAAAAAGCCAAATATGCAATTTTGATTTGCCAAACAAGGCATAAGATAAAAATGGCCAAAAAGAGGCAAAAAGCGGTTGAGCATGGGAATTGATCCCTAGACCAAATAAAGTAAGAAACTTATTCCCAAATATTTAATCACTTGGCCACAAGCACTTTGGTGCTTAAATATGCAACTTATATATATATATATATATATATATATATAAACACACACACATCAAAATAAAACCCCACCTCCCAAATTGGCCAATGGCCATTCATGCAACTAAAAAAGTTATTTAAAAAACATGATATATATTTGTAAGTGTTGCATGTGTGAAGTGAGGAGAAAATCAGAATGTGTAAGTGTGTGCTCGGGTAGAGAGAGAAAGTGAGGTAAAGAGAGAAAGTGAAGGTAGAAGAAGAAGAAGAAGGAGAGGGAAGGTTGCATGCATTTCTGTTCTGACTTGAAGGAAGTCACCAAACTGAACCAAACCTAAAGAAGAGGAGAGGAGGAGGAAGAGAAACCAAAAAGGGTAAAAATTCTCTCTCTACCATTTCTTTACTTCTAGCTACTGTTTGATGTATTAGTTGACATGCATGCATCTTAAAATGGAAAAGGATGAAAATAGATGAAAAAGGGGCTAACCTAGAGGGTTTAGAATGCAAAACAGTGGAATCCACCATTGATGGACCTCGGATTTGGGGTCTGAAACAAGTTGAACTAAACCTAATTTTATGCATGCAACAAGGTAACAAATGGTGTCAGGATGCTAGAACACTTGGAATTAAGTAAAATGGTCCAACAATGACTAAGCTAGGACTCACCAGTGCATGGCCGGAATGGTAAATGGGTGTCGGAAAAACTGTGCATTTTGAGGTTCCAAATGATCCTAAATGATTTGATAGAAGTTTAGGGTTAAATCGGTGTAAAAATATAGGAAATCAGACCTAAAAATCATGAGGAAAATGTAGGGAATTGTCGCAGCTCCGACACCGGTGCCATAATTTTGGCCGAAGAAGACGATCGAAAAAACGAGGTCCTTTTAAAGCTATTGGGTCAGACCTGGACCAGGTCGGGTCGGGACCCAATAGAAAACAAATAAGGGCAAGCTAGCGACGTCGTTTGCAGTTGGATTTAAGTTAAAAATTGGCTTGTTTGGTAACCAAAATAAGAAATAGAAATTTGGTTTAGGATAACCAAACCGAGGATAGAGAGCATATCAAGACTATGCTATTCCAGTTCACAGAGTAACCTGAACCGACTGGTTCACAAGGTCTCCTAGACCGATTTAGGGTTTTAACCCCACAACCTTCTGGTTCAATAATTTAATTAAAATAAGAAAAACTGAAACTTTACTAAAATTCCGGTTTGACCCCAAAGTTCTGGGTAATTCTGTTTTGGCCCAACTCTTAGGATTTTTATTCAAATAAATCCCTGAAAAAATAATTAAATAATTAATTGAATTATTTTATAAATAGGGTAAAATGATGATTTTATCCCTTGGGCTATAAATAAAGCAAACAAAATCCAAATTGAGATCCGGAAAAGACTATCTTAACATTTTCAGGCATTCCAGATACAATGAAAATGTCAGATTGGACATCCGGGGACTCTGGGGTGGTCCCACCATAAGATGTAAAATTACCAAAATACCCTCAATACAAACAAAGCCCAAATGAAGTCCAAATTGGATCAAATTGATACCAATGGACGCCCAAATAATTGTGAACTTGTACAAACGACTAAATAATAATTCGGGTTGGAATTTCATAAAATAAGAAATTATCAAAATACCCCTAAGCATAGGAAATACAAAGTAAAGGCTGAACAAATCCTAAAAAAATGGCCAATCTAATATAATTAACTATCATAAGCATGATAATAAGACTCCGGAGCAGTTAAAGTATAAAATAGGAAATGATCGATGTGTCCTGGTAATCTAAAACAGATATCAAATGAAGCCCAAAGGTCTTAAAAAATTATATGTAAGATATATGGAATATTTTGAGGACCACGATAGGGTCCGGGGTAAGAGTAATAAATTACCATTTTGCCCCTAAATATGCCTGAAGCTAAATGAAAATCCAAGAAGGTCTAAATTGATTTTTTTCGACGTTCCGGACCCAACAGTGAGGTCCATAATACCAAACTAGGTACTGAAAAATAAGTCACATGAAAAATAAAATTTATTAAATTACCACGAGTAGACCGGCAAGACCAATCCTAGGAAATTAGGATACGACGGGTCAAAAATTAAATGAAGAGCATCAATTTAGGAATGATTTGAAGTAAATGAGGAATTAATTGAAATCTTGATGAATTTGATTTTTAGGAATTTCAAAGGAAAAGGGAAAGCCCACCAGTAGTGCTAACCCAGGGGAAACAAGGTGAGTAATCCTGTACTTTGAAGTGGAGGTTTTAATCTTCATGGATTCTGAAGTAATTTGAAGTTTAAATATTATGAAGTGTTTTCATGTTAAAATATCTGCAGTATTTCTAATTTTAAATTCTCGTGTTTATATGCTTATATTCAAATGTACTATCGTTCTATTTAGAAATTATAACATGGCATGCAATTCAATTCTTGATATTTCTGACAGTTGATACGTTTATTTTTTGCAAGTCCATGTAAATGTCAATTTTATTAAATGCCTTTTTGAAATAAATGCTTTTATTCTATCTATGCTTTAATAAACTCCTGTACATCGTAATTTAATTTCCTGAAACTCATGTGTTAAATTTTTCAAGCGTTATCATCCATGTATTTAAAAACTCTGTTAAATTTTCCATGTTTTAAATACTCATAAAAGTTTTCTTTTTATTGAAGCCATGTTTTTAAATATTCATGAAAATAATTTATTGAAGAAGCCATGTTTTTAAACAGTCATAAAAGATTTTCTTGAAAAGTCATGTTTTTAATGCTCGTGAAAAGCACATATTTGAAGAAACCATGTTTTCAGTGCTCTTTGAAAAACATCATTGAAGAAGAAGCCCCCATTTTTCAAGATAATAGTGCATAAGCACTACAACTAATATTGGGTTTTTCGAAACTCAATTGACATGAAGAATGCCTAGTAGTAGGATCTGATCCCCCAGGCATGAGATCTCTCAGAAGTAAGACTGGAATCTGGTTCGAAACGGACTTCCCCTAATCAAAGTGAAAAGATGAAATATTTTTAGAAATGGTAGCAGTTTTTTTTTTAAACCCCCATTTACCTGAATCGGGTTTTTATATAACCCTCTGTTTTGAAGTTTTGAAGAAGAAGAAATTTGCAGCCTCCTATTTTCATGGAAAGGATTTCAATTATTCCCCTAGCTTTCAAATGGCCATCCTGCACATGTTTATAAATTCTGCTGCATATTAAATATTTTATTGAATGTTTTAAAATGCATCATGACATGTGAGTTGAAGATTTTTTGTATCCTATGATTATTGAAGTACGTGCCTAGCTTGAATGCCTTGTATGCTTCACGCTATTTTTTTTTTTTTTTGAAGAATCCTGTATTTTGTATCTGAAGTATATGTACAATTGGTAGTGTATGTTTATATGAACTTTTTCTTAACTAACCCACTACCAGTTGAAAACCTATGACAAGGTACTGGAATTACTCACTGGGCTTGTTGAAGCTCATCCCATTCCCCTAACATTTTTCAGATGATGACGATGGATGGGAACCTTGCCCAATTTGAGGATTGGTGATTGGCAGCTCCGTTATAATCTGGGATTTTGGAAGTATTAGGACCATTAGTTGGTTGAATTTTGTTGTAGTGATTTTGGACACTTATGTACTTAAGCCCGAGAGGCAATGGATATGTAATATGTATAGCTTTAAATTTTAGTATGCTCTGAAGGTATAATATTTGTTTACCGCTTCAAAAAAAAAGAAGCAACGGTACCGAGCAGGCATGTGAAAAGAAAAATTTTTTCACGCTTCCGCAATTACCAATCCTGGCCCTATCACACAACCGTTCGGCGCCGTCGTTCACACAGTTCGCCCGACGGTCCATGGGTCAAAAAGGGCGGGCGGGTCGTGATTCCCTTGATCCGCACGGGGCGAGTTTCCGGAGGGGGGGGTCGTGACATCAAGGGAATGTTGAGTTTGTATGAAGCTTCATATTTGGGGATGCAAAGTGAATCTCTATTGGATGAGGCTATAAACTTCACAATAAGACATTCGAAGGACGTGATTGACAAGGGCATCATCACCGATGAGGTTTTGGTAAGAAAAGTGAGCCACGCATTTGAGCTTCCACTACACTAGAGGATGCCTTGGTTTGAGGCTTTGGTCGGAATTGTAAAGAACGGGCACCGCCTATGAGGATATTGGAATACGAAGTAAAAGTCCCGAGCACAGAGAAATGGGCCAACAAAAAAGATTAATCTCCATTCGTATGATTAATATTAATGCTAAGACCTATTCCATATTTATAGTGCTACACTACTACTGACTAGGAAACAAAATGTTATTTTTTACTATCCTGTTTAACAGTCTCATATGAACTCAATCCTATATTTTTGAAATCAAATAAAACTAGAAACTAGAAAATTATAAATAAATTAAAATAAAAAACTAAACAATCCTAATACAACTCTAAAACAACTTTTCATATTTTTAAGGTACCAAATCTGTCCTACATCAGTCTCTTCCACTTGAAAACAACTCGACCTCGAGTTGATTGGATGTACGCGACCTCGAAGTCGTCCATAACAGGCTAATAATAATTGAATCTTTTGAAGAATAATTAAATATTCAAGAAATTCGTCTACCATATCTTCCATGAAGTCGGTAATTTTAGGCCCTTTTTCTGATAATAATAATGCTCCAGTAATGAAACAAAAAGTATCTTCTTGATCTACCACAATTTCAATTTTACTAGAAGTATTAAAATCATCTTTCACGAATTCAGGTTCAGCTTCATCATCTTTAGTGTTGACAACTTCAATGAAATTTTCTTGGTCAACTTCTTCTTTATCATCTGCACCAACTGTTTCAACAACATCAATAGAAATAAATTCAACTTTATTTTCTATCAACTCTTTGTGATATTCTTCAACGCATGGAAGACTTTGATCTTCGCTTTCTATGACAAGAGAGTCTTCTATAAGGATGTTGACTTCTTTCAGCGATTCAGTATTTGGAACTTTACTAGTTGAAGTCGCCTTCACTATTTCAGATTTTTCTTGTTCTTTTTTCTTGGTGCTTTCCCATGTTGGCCTGTATTTATCTTCTAAAATCTGCAAATAATTTCTTGGCAAAAATTTATTCATAAGCAGTTTTATCATTCTTGGCCATGAACGAATACATCTTTTTCCTTGTAGTTGTCTACGCCTCTGTAAATCAAGCCACCATCTTTTTGCGAATCCAATGAGTTTAGCTTCAGCCCAAAAATATTCTTTTTCTTCTAACAGTCTTAAATCATAAAGACAATCATCTAAATCATATATCCAATCAAGAAAGTCTTCAAAATAAAAGTTACCATTAAAATATGGAAGTCTTTCGTAATTACAAATAGCTCTGTCTTTATCCTCATAGGCTAGTTGCCTACGTAAAATCTCTAGATAGCGTTCACGAACAACTTCAATCTTCATAACCATATTTTTCTCACGGTCACCGCCGTCAAGAATTTCGCCTTCGTTCCGTGCGTTCGCCATCTGAACAGGATTAAGCCTGCTCTGATACCAACTGACGTAGCGGAAGCTTGTAAAGAAACAGGGCACCGCCTATTTCTTGGATAATTGTCCGAATCCACGAACAAAAGTAACACACTCGAATCCACGAGCACAGAACATGGGAACTCCTCACCCAACAAGAGAAAATAAATCTCCAAAATTCGTAATTGAATTAATATTAATGAATAATCATCTCATAAAGACCTATTACATCATATTTATAGTGCTAAAACACTACTACTTTGACTAGGAAACCAAAACTCTTATTTTTATACTAATCCTATTACAATAAAGACTAGTAAGTCAAATAGGAAACTACTAATTCCTATATTTTCTCTACTAATCCAAATAAAACTAGGAAACTAGAAAAATTATAAATAAATTAAAATAAAAAACTAAACAATCCTAATACAACTCTAAAACAACTTTTCATATTTTTAAGGTACTAAATCTGTCCTACATCAGGCTTGGTGGTACATTGATATATATCAAGAAGAATATGATATAATTCTGGCATTACTTGAATTTGCCAAGTTAGATTTCAATTTAGTTCAAGCAATACACTAGAAAGAATTAGCAGAATTGGCAAGGTGTCAATATCATAGCATCAAAATTCGTTAAACATACATAGACAACACACACAGATCATAATCATATTAAGTTTCCTTTTCTTTTGTTTAGGTGGTGGAAATATTTGGGGCTCAAAGATAGACTGTATTTTGCTAGAGATCGATTGGTAGAGAGCTTCTTATGGGGTTTGGGAATGGCCTTCGAACTAGAATTCAACAATTACAGGATAGTAGTTGCAAAGGTGGTGGCACTAATTACTATGATTGATGACATTTACGATGTTCATGGTTCTTTAGAGGAGCTGAAGCTCTTTACTTGTACCACCCAAAGATTGTTCCCAGATCTCACATTTCACTGTTATTTAATATTTTACTATACTAAACTACATTGTCCAATTTACTTGGTGCCAAGTGTGACTTCATGCTATTAAACTCCATGCATTGAAGTTATTTTCGTAGATATCAACACATTCGAAACTATCCTACCTCAAGACTAGATTTGAAGCTACCCCCTTTTATAAAAGTATTACTTGATCCTCTTATTAATTTTTATTAGTTCATAGTCTTTTTTGGCTTTTCAGTATCTTTTCTTGCTTGAAATTTATATGTTAGAACATATATTACCTGGTGTATTAAACTTTATATTAACTTATTTTGTTGGTAGATTGTGCACCCTACTTAAAAGCAGATTTTCCTACCAGGGATGTACCCAAACACTGGCGACTATTTGAGTAATGCATGGAAATCTATATCTGTTGTTTTAATCCACACTTATATGTCACTAAATGAAAATTTCACTGAGGATACTTTCAACTACATAGCTAAAGACTCCAATCTCATGCGTTGGTCTTCTATGATTATCCGACTTACTGACGATCTTGGGACCTCAAAGGTATGCATTCTGGTATCATTGCATATATATTATGATTGGTTTGCATGAATAGTGATTAATTCACGCAAACACTTATTTCTTGAGAAATGATAGCTTTTTCTCTCATCTTAGGCTGAGCTTAAGAAAGGTGACATCTTAAAATCAGTGGAGTGCTATATGAGTGAAACCAAAGTCTCTAAGGATGCTGCTAGTAGTTACGTATGGAATTTGATTGGAAAAATATAAATGAAGATGGTATTGAAGGTTCTCGTCTCCCTCAATCTTTTGTTAAGCTTGTAATAAACCTTGCTTGAGCATCTCATTTCATGTACCAACATAGGGATGGCCATGGGGCTCTTGACCAAAATGACAAAGACCGAGCTATGTCATTATTGGTTGAGCCCATTCCATGTGATGTAGTAGAAGAGAATTTCACGATGATGAAGTAGTTGTCTTTATGATGAATTCATGTAATGGCACTATGATTTCTTCAATTAAATAAAAAATTTGGTTCATGTGGCTTTGATAATTCACTGCATAAAGATGGTGTAATGCACAAATTCCTTCTCTTTATGTTTTATGTTTCTGCAGTTTTCCATTATACAATTAGATAACCACAAGTTCAATTAGTATGAATAAAAGCAAACTAATCACAAGTCTAATTTGGAAATTTTTCTATAATCAAATTGACTACTAAATATGTAATCAGGCAACTAAAATGGGAAGGCATCATCTTTTTTAGATTCTTCTAGCCACGCAATTAATTAATTTAAGAGGTAATGTGAAGGTGATAATAACTCCTAATACTGCTTGTGATGAGAATTTGGTTCACTAAATTATACCTTAGAATTCATGTGGATTTATTTAAATGGATCACTCATAAAAGAATAATTTAAAAAATGATGAATTATAAGCAAAAATATCATCGTGTTGAATAACTAATTAAGCACATGGGTTCATAATCAATAAAGATAAGGAGACAAAGGATTTATAGTGTTAAACTCTCATTGGAAAAAATGCATTAACGTAAACAATATGCTAATCAATTAAGTCTAGTACAAGCTAGTTACCAGAGATCTAGTCTCAAGAAACTAACCTAAAACCTCATGGTATTACCACTAGTCTTCTTGTCATCCTATCCAATCTTCTCATTATCTATCCAACGTGATTCTCCAATTAACATACATAGATCATTTCTCTCACATCCATCATCGTCAGTCCAATTATTCCAAAGTGTTCAATCCCATGTATTGGATAAGTATGATGCTATATGCCTTTACTAATGTTAACCCTAATTCCTAGGTGTATAGACTTCTAACAATAAACTTTCCTAAAGAAATTTACAAACAAGAATGACCATATATATGAAAATCTTAAATTCTCTCTATCAAAATTGTAGAAACACTAGGATTCCTATTTATAAGCAAGATGGACATCACATTCCAAATAGGAAACAAAGTCTTGTGCATTAACTCTATCCATTACTTTTTTTTTTAACAACAAAAAAGAAGAGTATTATTGATGAAAGATTGTATAAGGGATACAAAGCAATACATCAATAAAAACCTTGAATGCAAAGAGTATCATAGACAACTCACTATATCCTAACTAGGTTGGCACCAAGTGAGAGCCAAATCATCTACCAGCATCTAAGAACAACAAAAAACCAACCAAAAGATCTTACATGTGAAATCACACCCACCTCAACCAACTCATTACATCTCAATACTAAATTAAACACTGCCTACAACCTGATGAAAGTTAGATACAAGGTCTATAATAGAAAAATCCCTACATTTCAATCCATGTTTCACCCAAATAGCTACTTTCACCTTAGCAAGCTCAAACATAAAATCCTAGTCAGGAGATTTGTTTTTGAAGATATATACAATCATTTCTAGCTTTCCAAATGGACTAAAGGACAACATGAGGAATCGCCTCCCAGATTTTCCTGATCTTTTTTCAAACTTTTGACTCATTGCTACCATAATAATAATTAAATGATAAAACCTGGGGATGCCCATCAAAAACCCCACCAATTGATACAGCTAGACCAAACTTTCCAAGCTACATTGCATCTTAAGAAAAATATGATCAGTTGTTTCCAATCCCAGATTACAAATATGGCATAGGCTATCATTTTGATTTCCTAATAACCCAATTTTAAAAAGATAAGTTGCTATCTTAATGCTACCTCTTTAACATATCCAGCCAAATCATCTTATTCTAGGGGGAACCAATTTATTCCAGATCAGATTCATAGTCTTATTCTCTAAACCCAACCTCATTGCGTGCCATTGAAACAAGCAGTTAACTAAAAACTGACTTGAAGAGGAGGCCTTCCAAGTTATTGAGTCCGCGTGATTTTGATTAAACTAGATGTTGTTAAAGATTAGGATCTTTAAGTTTGAAAATCTATCTTCCTCCTAAGAGAAAAGACCCCTTCTAAATAACATAGCCTAATTAAAAGATCTCATAAGATCAATAAAGTTTGCCAACGAAATCCTCTTGTCTGCAACTAGATTGAATAATCTTGGAAATAGAACAACCAGAGAAGAAGTTGGCAAAGATGAATTTTGAATCCACCTATCAGCAATATGATGTTCCACTATCCACTATTTGATGTTGCACATGAATTCTTACACTAAAAACGTGCATGTTCAAATGGTGCAATGTGCATTTGGAATGTCGCATTCAATTTGAAAGCTATTGGAATCAAATAATGTCAAATTTAACACCATTGTGTCTGAACTATAACTCTTTGCATCCAAATGAACACCATTATTGAATCCATCATTTGAATGGTGCGGCACATGCATCCAAACAAATAACCTTTAACTTGTTCGACCAACTTCATTATGCATAGGCATGAAAATTAAGCCTAGAGTTTTAGGTCAATTCCCTAATAACTATTTAGCCTATAGTCACAATGAAACTTTCCTAAAGTCATTGTAAATAATTCTACCACCAACTCTAAAAAGAAAATTCTACAGTAAACTACCCATATGTGATATGAATGCAATCCATGCGTTATCTTATCTTTGAGTTCACAGTTCTTATACTCACAAGAGGCTTCATGAACCTGCAATAACTACTAGAGGTAACCTTTATGACTTAGTCTAATATTACAATCAGTACACATCTTCTTAAGTTTTGGATAAAAAAATTGCCAACACAAAAATGACTAAAAAATCATGGGAACAAGTTTTATTCAACAATATATTAATGTTCATTCAAAAAGACACATTAAAACCCATGAATATTATAAGATTATGATTTGAATGTTGAGTCACTATGAAGAAATTCTAAGAAGATATCTTAGAAAATAAATTAAAGCCAGTTCATTCCTCGGTCTCTATTATCAGCGTCTTGATTTTACTTTAACAGCATACACTAATTTCGACTAGGCTAGCGACCCTAATGATATGAGATCCACCTCTAGTTTTTTTTCCTACACTTAGGACACAATCCAATAGGTTATGTAGCCAAGAAATAACCTATTGTGGCCAACTCCTCGACCAAGGCTAGGTACAAAGCTCTAGCTGTAATGTTTCATAAATTTTAATAATATAATAACGAATAAGAAAGCAAAAATATTAAATTTTTCATGATAATAATAAGAAATGACAAACAAAGCAGGTGAAAAACTTAAATAAGATAGGGTGTGTGATGTGCATGTTGTTTATGAATTTAGTAATGGTGATTAAACTTGTGTGTTTAGATCTTTGAATGTATGATTCTATTGTTATTAATTGATGTTGTTAAGATTTTGGAAATGAATATGAAGTGGTTTGGAAGTGTGCATGAGGTGTAGGATTGAGAGGGATGAAGTATATAAGGTTTTGAGCATTAACATTAAGGTTATAAAAAATTCATTTTCGAACGAGGGTGTCATTCGTTCGAATGACCGGGGCAACGAGCAAAATTAGGAAAAATTTTTGGATCTTTATTCGAATGAGGCCCACTCTTGTTCGAATGACCAAGCGGCAAAAGCCCAGATTGCGATTTTTAAAAAACTTTCCTCTTCTCACTTTTTTTCTCATTTCAACTTTCCTTATCTTTTCTCTAGCCGAAAGGGGAAAAAACCTAGGGTTTCTACTACATATTTCTATTTAAAAACCTCAAGATCAAAGTTCACAAAGTCTTCCTAATACAAGGATTCATCATTTGGAGAATCTCTCACCATCTTGAAAGTTGGGGTTTCAAGAGATTTAACAAAGATCCAAAGGTAAAATCTAGGACTTTCTTTTCCTTTTTAAAACTCTCAAATCCTTCATGGATTTAGGTCATTTGGGTAAAGTTAACGGTGTTTTTATTTTCTTAGAGTGTGGGAGCAAGGATTGAGATTAGTTTTCTGGAATTTCTCTCTACAACATAAGAATACTTTTTCTTAAGTCTTGAGGTAGGGATTTCTAACCTAGGTTTAAGGTTAGGTGTTTTCCTTGAGCCATCATGCATTCCATTTCATTTTATGAATTATTTTATAAATGTCATGTTTGTATCATGCTTTAGACCATGATAGAGATATTAAATTTTATATGCTTGTATTGTCTTGCCATATTCTTGTTGATGGATGATAGAAATATTACCCTAACCCACAGAGCCTGACCATGGGGTCATTGGATTCTGAATTGGAAGGTAATATGACTAACCATCCTAGTCATTACATAAAATACATGCCCTTTTCTTTAATTGATTTCCTTTAATTGGTTTTTCTTTAATCGGTTTCAGTTCGGTTCCCTAAATAGGCTTGTTCAAGTTTCGTAACGAGATTAAATGAAAATGATTACTATCAATGTTTGTACACCAACCATCCATCAATAATGTATAATATAATAATGTTCGGAGCAGACTCTAACAGTCCTTATATACAAAACATATATATAAGAGGTCTGAAGGGTACATGCACTCTTAATAAATACAATGAGTAAATGCATAAATGTAAACTAGACACTACATTAACTTCCATCCATCCTATAAAGCTCCAAAAACCTCCCTTCTTCATGTCAATACCTATCATTCCCATGAACAACACGGGTGAGTCATAACATTCAATAGGGTTTCCCAAAACACACAAGCAAACAGCGTGCAAAAATTAATGCAAGTTCGGAGAAGACAATCCCTAATGTCCAATATGCATCACAAGCACACAATAACAACATATACTATTCACAAGCGTAGACAATATAATCAATAAGACAACACCACTCCATGTGGTATAATAATAATGACTAAGCAGTTAGTATACACAAGATTGAACATGAGACATAAGTATTTTCATACAAGCCTATGAAGCGCTTCCATTTCCTATTTAAAGCCACAAGAATAATATATACATCCAATGATAATAGATATATAAAACAGATTGGCAACACCACCAACACAATCCTCAACTAGATAATCAACAAGGTGTAATCACCACACAGTCCCAGTAAAAATTGAGCACAACCATGATATACAAGTCAACCACCATCTACTACATTCATCTAAATAACCAATGCAAGCACTCAATGCATAATGTGTGTAGCAACGCAAAAAATTATCAAATGATGTTTTGATAAAATTCTCTTTAGAGTAATGAATTTTGCTGATGAAATTTTTATAAGGGGTGGAGATTGTAAGCAAGGACTCGAAAAATCTTCAAAAGAGTAATTCGAAATTACTAACATACGCTAAGGATGGAGATAAATCAAAGATAAATTAGATAATTATAAAATGAGTCAATAAGTCATCAATATGACACAGTGAGGTTAAAAATTAATTTTGGTGATTTATTTGGGATTAGTGTGAACCTCAGGGCTATATAGTTATCTACCATACATAGATAAATATGAAAATTGAAATGAGGAAATTTCAAAAAATGGACTGCATATTTGGAATCAGAGCGTCGAAATTAGCTAGTGTACCAAGTTTGGTATGGTTCCGAGACAGTTTCAATTCAGGCTCATGTGTGCGCATAATTGGCCAACTGGCCACGTGACGTTTTAGGAATTGTGCAAGACTTCCATAAAAAGATAACTAGATATTTATGGAGAGGGATATATGTCAAGTATTGGGTGGTGTAGGAGGATGTGATATGGTGTGTAAGGGTGCACCTTAAGGGAACCAAAAATGAATGATTTGACATTAATGGGACAAGACCCCTTTCCCTCATTTTTTTTTTCTTTCTGATTTCCCTTTCCCTTTCCCTCTTCCTCATGAAACTTTCTCTATTCCTCTCTCTCTCTCTCTCTCTCTCTCTAAAGGCCACCATGGCCAAATCCATGAGTGTGTGTGATCTGTGAGAGAAAATTGTATGTGTGCAGAGGGGGAGTGAGTGCAAAATAGTGCATGAGTATGTGTGTGTGTGTGTGTAACAGTGTACATTTGTGCATGTTAAACACACTGTAGAGAACCGAAACAGAGAAGAAGAAGAAGAA
This sequence comes from Nyssa sinensis, assembly GCA_008638375.1. Taxonomy (NCBI): domain Eukaryota; kingdom Viridiplantae; phylum Streptophyta; class Magnoliopsida; order Cornales; family Nyssaceae; genus Nyssa; species Nyssa sinensis. The sequence goes on along the minus strand of CM018042.1, from coordinate 12,927,276 downwards.
GAAGAAGAAGAAGAAGAAGAAGAAGAAGAAAAAAAAGAAAAGAAAAGGAAGAAGAGGAGAAAAAATGAAGGAAAAGAAGAAAAGAAGGACCAGAATTGGACTGGACAAAACCCAAGCGTGACAGCCATTGAAACTCACGAGCTCTTTCTCTCTTCCTTGGGATTTTCTCTCTTTAGCCAAGAGTTGAGGTAGAGGCTTTCTTAACTTTTCTTTGAATTTTTCCCTATGGTGAATGCATGTTTGTAAGTGTCTTTGCATATGTATATGCGTGTGAATTTTTTTGAACCTGAGTATGTGTGTGTGTGTGTATATATATATATATATATATATGCTTGGAGAGAGAAATGAACTGGGTCCTTTCAGGTTGTGGCAGTTGAGAGGGTCTTGAACCCTCAAATTTAATCTAGACAAGTTGTTTGGCCTTTATGGGGAGATTTTGAAACAAAAAGAAAAGGGAAAAAAAAAAAGAGAGAAAAATCGAGGAAAACAAGAGAAGTGCAGGTCAGTGAAAAATTTGGAGATTTTTCCAAAGAAGAAGAATCACATGTTTTTGGTTTATGAAATACATAGATTTGGGTGTGCCTTCGTGCTAGGAGTGATCTAGGGTAAAAATAGGATCGATTCGGTTAAGAAGAGTGGAGGAAATCACTCTCGCCGAAAAGTCGGGCTCCACCAAGAAAAGGAAGAAAAAGAGAAAAAGGGAAGTAAAAAGAAGAGAATAAGGACTAGAATTGGATTGGACAAAACCCAAGCATGGTAGCCATTGAAGCTCACTAAGCTCAGGCTCTCTCTTCTCTGGGATTTTCTCTCTCTAGCTAAGAGTCGAGGGCTTTCTTAGCTTTTCTTTGAATTCTTCCCTATGGTGAATGCATGTTGGTAAGTGTGTTTGCATATGTATATGTGTGTGAATTTCTATGGACCTGAGTATGTGTATATATATATATGCTTGGAGAGAGAACAAAATTGGGTCCTCTCGATTTTTGGCAGTTGAGAGGTTTTGAACCCACAAATTAATCTAGACGAGTTGCTTGGCCTTTGTGGGGAGATTTTGAAACAAAAAGAAAAGAAGAGAAGAGAAGAGAGAAAAATTGAGGAAAACAAGAGAAGTGCAGGTCGTAGGAAAATTTGGCGATTTTTCCACAGAGAAAGAATCATATATTTTTGGTTCATGAAATACATAGATTTGGGTGTGCCTTCGTGCCAAGAGTGATCTAGGGTAAAAATGGGATCAATTTGGTTAAAGAGAGTGGAGGAAATCACCCTCGTCAAGTTATTGGCCTAAGGGCTTGTTTGGTTGCGGAGTCAAAAGAAAACTGGTTCTTGTGGTTCTGGTTCTATTTGGAACACAAACACTTGGTGTGTAATCACAGTATCAAGCATAATACACATAAAACCCCCTTTGTGATTTCACCAATCAAACATTTTCGCATTCAATCGGGAGTTATGTCAACATCAAGATAGGATCAAAATAATTCATTTCAAAGCAAAAATTCAACTAATACATAGATTTTCAAGATACATGCAACATATGCCCAAATATGCAAAAATGGACAATTCTATAGCAAGATATGAGATAGATACATGGTAAAACCTATCTACACAAGTTCTATACTTAAGTTTAGAAATCTCCTATCTCAATTCTTCAAGTGGTGGTAGAAACCCTAACTTTGTTCTTGATGATTTTGGCTAGAACCTTCAAAATCTCTATCTTTACTTGATGCTTGTAAGTAGAATAGGGTTTGTGATTCTTCAATCTTCCAAAAAATGGCCCCAATCCTTGAAGAATTTCCCAAATTTTCTCACTTCCTTCTCTTTCTCACTTTTTGCTCTCTTTCACGTGAATGTGAGTGTGTTTCTTGTATGTGTTTTAGGTGTGTAGGGATTTTGGCATTATATGTCAAAAGTAAGACAAAATGTGAATTTTCCTTTTTACCCTTCTTTATTTCTTTTCCTCCTTTTTATTTCTAAGCCCATTTTAGTATTTTCATTTAACAATTTTAATTTCTTAATAAGATTTTATGTTATTATTTTCATTATTATTATTTTATAATTTACAATTTAAGAAAAATTTCCTAGTCTTTACAACATTTTAATTACAGCTTCTCAAAAAAACAAATTTTTAAATTTTCATAGGCTTTAAATAGTTTTCTTTTATCCACTCAATTTATTTTTTAATTTTGTTGCATAACTACCTTTTTTTCTAAAATAAAATAATAATAATAGTTTTTTTTATGCAGGTGGGGGTATTGTCGTATGCTTGTACAGTCACATATCTTTTCAACCCAAATGACCTGCAAGCTTCGTCTAGTGCTCAAGGTATGATAAAAATACCAAGCCTTCCACAATTTGCAGTGCTCTTATTTCACACTAATATTATATTATAACACTTGCAAACTCTTATTTATAAAAGTAAATTATACTGATATTTTCTCTAATTTTTTATAATTATAGAGAATTATTCTAAAATTACTGAGAATACACTGTCTTTTTTTATACTCACATCCCTCTCTTAAACACGTGACCTTCTCCTAAAGAGGAGGACATTGTGACCAACTCGGCTGGTCCATTTAGTTATTAATGATATCATTAACTTAATGTGTTGAAAGTCATTTATAAAAAACTCTTTATAATATAAGTGTACTCTAGCAACCAAAAAAAAGAAGAAAAAAAAAAAGACATTTTATTTATAAAATTTAGGTAATCAAGAATTTTATTGCATTCACGACTATGCTCCTATTTAAGTAGTGCAAGTACATATTTTTTACGCAATTAACGTGAGCTCATTTATTCTCTCTACAAAGTTATATTAAAAAAAAAAAAACTTTATTGCATTCAAACCAAAGGAACCAATTAAAGCATAAAATAATATAGACTAGTATTAGGTATCTCCAATTTTTTGTATCTCTCATGTAATGTGTGTGACTTTAGAAATCACATCTTGTTAAATCTAAAATTATCATATCTTTACGCATCACATTGAAGTTACAATTGAGAGTATTAAATACTGTTGAAGGTGAATGTCGAAATTAGATAGGATTCGTATGGGAGTGGTGATTACGCTTAGAATGACATATGGGAATATCAAGGTAATATGGCTAGCTCAGAGGGTGAAACAATCTGGATCAGAGAATCAATGGGGAAGCACCATGGTCAGTCCTTTTCTTCCTTGTTTTTTATCATCATCCATATCTATTGGTGGAGTACCTATTTATAGGAGAAAATTCTAATAGTTTCTCCGTCCATTACGCTCAACATTCCACGTGTACTTTAGTAGAAGATGATGGAAGCTTATAGAACTTAGTAGAAGATTCTCGTAAATTCCAGAGAGGCTATAGTGTACCCATTCTATAGTTCGGTCCACTCTTGGCAGTTCTTTCACCCTCATCCACCAATCCACATGACCTAGATTGTCCCTTAAAAACAGACTTGGAGGCTTCCATCTCTTTATCTCCAAGGTTGTTTCAACATATGTATACAAGTTTAGATTTATTTTGGTGGTATCTTTACTTCAACTTCGTCCTTATGACCTCTCGACCTAATCTTGTTTGGGCCATTTTTTGGTTTCTTTCAGCCTTATTTCCCATCTCTACAAATACATTGTCCAACAAGATAATAAACATAGAGGCAGTTAAGCATAAAAATAACCTAACTTATTTGGCTATTGCAACAACCTAACCATAAAAAGAAATCAAACCTAAGGGGAGGATCGATGTGACGAGCCATTTGATGACAAATAACAAGCAGCTAGCTGCGTATCAAAAGAAAAGACATATCAACAATGACTAATCGTTAATTTCTCTGAAGAGGCATAAAGTACCCCCCATTCCATGATTTACCATGTTTTCTTATTTTCATCCAATTCTAAATTTGTAGTTTAATGGTTGGCCAGTTATAGTTTGGTAGAATTGAAAGTAAGTTTGGAATATCTCAATCATCAAATTAATTTTATTGAATTTTTAGTTTAATAAATCGATGACTTTATACAAAAATTCACCAAAATTTGGTCCTAAATTATAAAAATGTCCAAATTTTGAAATTTTCAAATAAGGCTGTAAAGTTGAAAATTTAGATTCAATTTGTTATTCAGAATTAACTGGAAATATGCATTTCAAAAACAATGTTGGAATCAATGATATTGATTTACCGACTTTTTTTTTTGGTTTTTCTATCTCCTTGCGTGTGAACGAAAGTTGTGTGCTTGTCAAGCTAAAAATATTTTATATATATACATATATATGTATATATATATATATATCATGGATAAATTTCATTAACGTCCACTAAAATTTTTTACAATTACAAAGACGTAACATGGCATTTCTAAATTTATACCTCCCTTCTTATCTAATTTTTTTCAAAATGACAAAAATATCCCTTATTTGTTTTATCAATTTTGAAAAAAGATTTCTAACTTTTTTATTGAAGTTTTTCATTTTATATAAAAATAAATTTAAATTAATAACTTATATTTTTATTATTTATCAAGATTTTTTTTAATCAGTACTTATTTTAACATTTAAAAAATTGGTCAAAATTGAAAAAATATAAAAAGATTAAAATAAAAGGAGTAAATTACATTAACCTCTCTTGACGATTCTGACAATTACACTAATCTCTCTCGAGATTTTTGAAATTACACTGACCTCCTCTATTTTATTTGACAATATACAAATACCCTCATCAAGTTAAATTTTTTAATCAAAATGATATAATTGTCCTTATTATTTTATTTATTTTTTGACATTTTTTCTAACTTTTTTTAAAGATTTTTTTATATGAAAATAAATTAAAGGTAAATAACTTCTTTTTTTTATAGATATAAATTTAAGGTTTTAATCAATATTTATTTGAAGAAAGAAATTGGTCAAAATTAAAAAATGTTAAAAAAAAATTAATTGAATGGAGTATTTGTAGATTGTTAGATAAAATATAAGATATCAGTATAATTTTAGAAATTTTATAAAAAAGTAGTGTAATTGTAAGAAACTTCAAACAAAGTTAGTATAATTTATCTAAATAAAAAAAACATTTTTGTTATTTAAAAAAAAAAAATAGACTAAATAGGACATATCTGTAATTAGATAAAAGTACAGAGAAACAGCATCATTTCAAAAATTTGAAGAAAATAATTAGAATTGTGAGAAAATTCAATAAGACGAATGTAATTTACTGTACTATTAATAATAGAGGAACCGGTACTATCATGTCACTAATTTGTGTTCTTCCTCCCTTGTTATCGATATATGATTCTGCAATACAGGTTAAACTTTAAAGCAAAACCAAAGTTGAAAATGGAGTTGGCTCATTCTCTTACTAATCGGAGTTTTCCATGTGCAGCAGGTGGATTCAAGCGTTCGATTCAATCAAGGGAACTGCGGTGTGCATACAAGAGTGGGCATGGGCGGCTCCATTTGAGTGCAAAAATGGCTACAACAGTCGAGATCAGGAGATCTGGTAACTATCCGCCATGTATTTGGGATTACGATTTTTTGCAGTCACTCCAAAATAATCACAAGGTATTTGAGACCCAATTAATTTTTGTTGCCTTGGGGTGCATCAATTCCTTGTCTTCTTAACATCCATAGATTTGTTTTGTTTTGTTTTGTTTTGTTTTTCAAGGAGCAATTCTACGAGACGCGTGCTGATGAATTGAAGAGGTATGTGAAGAAGTACTTAATCAACAATGAAGATATTGGGCAACTGGCTTGGCTTGAGATCATAGACGATCTCCAACGACTTGGTTTAGATTATCACTTTGAGAAAGAAATCCGTAATGCTCTTTGTATGATCATAAGCAACCCAACAAATGATGTAATTATGGAGGGAGGACTTCACGCTACAGCTCTCCGCTTTCAGATACTAAGACAACATGGATACAAGGTCTCCCAAGGTACAGGAAACCATAAAAATTGGATATATTAATATTAAAAAGAGTATGAAAACCAAGAAAGTATTATAAGAGTAATATTTGAATGCCTATATGGTATAATGTTGCTATAAAGGTGCAAACCGCAAAAAATTCAGGCAATAAATTCGAAAATAATTGAGGATATAAAATTTGATAGAATTGAAGACAAACAAGAAATGAGAAAAACTTGGGATCTCTGAGTCTCTGACACACCAGCCATATGGCGCGTGCAGTGGTGTTGAGTGCAAAAATGAGCAAAACATCTAAAGCTTAAATTCAACAAGAGTTCTCCCTCACCATTGTGGGACAATAAAAGTTTGGAAACTTTTTGAAAGAATTTGAAAAACTCAAGTGGGTTTTTACTTAAGACTTTAGAACAAGGTTTTATATATTCAAATTGTAACACCACCTCCATTTCTAGTGGATTGATAGGACATTGCAATTCCTACGCATTTCAAATTCATTTTCCTTCAAGTTGATCCCCATATCATTTCTTTGTTCATTCAATTTATTCATTGCTTGATATAGATGTTTTTAATCGGTTCAAAGACACGGATGGGAATTTCTTGCGATGCATATGTGAGGACATCAAGGGAATGTTGAGTTTGTATGAAGCTTCATATTTAGGCACCCAAAGCGAAGGTGTATTGGATGAGGCAAAAGACTTCACGACTAGACATTTGAAGGATGTGATTAACAAGGGTATAATCACTGACAAAGTTTTGGTCAGACAAGTTAGCCATGCATTGGAGCTTCCACTACACTGGAGGATGCGTCGGTTTGAGGCACGGTGGTACATTGATATATATGAAGAAAAGGAGGATATGGTTCCTGTATTACTTGAACTTGCTAAGATAGATTTCAATTTTGTTCAAGCAATATACCAGAAGGATTTAGCAGAACTAATAAGGTATGAATAATAAAAAATTGGTTATACATGACAATGTGATACTCCCATCCCACATAAATTGATATATTAATGTTAAAGACCCCCAATTTATTTTCCTATCCATATCCCGGTCACTATGTAAATCACATTGGGAATACAGTTGGGATCTCTAGCATTATATATATTTGTTGTTCCTGATTTGATTTTCTTTTCTTCTATGTTTGTGTTGGGTTGCTTTGGCCCTTGCTCGGTGCCAATTTAGTTGGGATAGAACTTGAGATCATTGTTTTTCCGGTGCTCTAGTCTTTATTGATGGCGTGGATTGTATTCCTTCTACACTCTTTCATTAATAAATATTTTTTCTTTCGCTTGATAAAAGAGAGAGAGGGAAAGAGAAAGAATAATTTCGTTGACTTTCCTATTGTTTTGTACAGGTGGTGGAAACATTTGGGGTTGAAAGATAAGCTAGAGTTTGCTAGAGATCGATTGGTAGAGGGCTTGCAATGGGGATTGGGAATGGCCTACGAACCTGAATTTAGCAATTGTAGGATAGCAGTTGCAAAGGTCATGGTAATAATTACAGTTATTGACGACATTTATGATTTCTATGGTTTTTTGGAGGAGGTCAAGCTCTTCACTTCTGCCACAGAAAGGTTCTTCCTAAGATTTCACATTTTCATAGTATGTCAAATATTATTATTACTTGGACATGCACCATTGTCCATAATTTAACTTTGTGCCACAGATGGGATATTTGTGCATTGGATGAATTTCCAAGCTATTTAAAGATATGTTTCGTAGCACTCTTCAACACAGTTAATGAAATGGCATATCTCAACATCAAAGAACATGGATTTGACAGTTTACCATATTTTAAGAAGGAAGTATTACTTGCATCTCTCTCATTTAAATTTTTAATTTACTTCACACTAATTTTTTTCTTGTTTCTTTTCGTAGATCTTTTCTGTCTTGCAATATATATGTTTAGAATCTTTTGGTGATAATTGTGCTTATTTCAGCGGGCAGATCTATGCAATGTATACTTAGGAGAGGCAGAAATTGTTTACGAGGGACGCACCCAAACACTTGAGGAGTATTTGATCAAAGCATGGAAATCTATAGCTTGTTGTGTTGTTTTAGTTCATGCTTATCTGTCATTAAATGAAAATTCCACTCAGGATACTCTCAACTACATAACTAAAGATTCGAATCTCTTACGTTGGTCTTCTTTGATTGTTCGACTTACTGACGATCTTGGGACCTCAAAGGTATGCATTCAACTATATATAATTCAATATCTACAATCAATTTTTTTTCTTGAGATATGAGAGCTTTATGTTCTTTGAAATGTCTTCCATCTTAGGCTGAGCTTGAAAGGGGTGATATCTTAAAATCAATGGAGTGCTATATGAGTGAAACCGGAGCCTCAGAGGAAGTTGCTCGTAGTTATATATGGAATTTGATTGACATAACATGGAAAACAATTAATGAAGATCATATTGAAGATTCTCGTCTCCCTCAATCTTTTGTTAAGCTTGCCATAAATCTTGGAAGAGCAGCTCATTTCATGTACCACCAGGGAGATGGCCATGGGGCTCCTACTGAAAACCACAAAAAACGAGCCATGTCTTTTTGGTTCAGCCCATTCCATGTGATGTCATGTAAGGGAATTTTGCGATGGTGAAGTTGTTTTGTGATGAATTCATGAACTGGAATAATGATTCCTTCAATAAAATCGTTAGCTTGATATATATTATTGACCCTTCGTTATTAACTTTAACTTTTAGAACAACTAATTATATTAATATTATATCAGAGTTTTGGCTTTAAAAGGTCTTTCTTTCAAGTTTCTCCTTCCTCTGCAAAGTTTGAATTCTCTAACCCTATTGTGTTAAGATTTGCACTCTATTATATCAATGACCAACTAGTTATTCCAAAAAAAAAAAAATCATAAATTTGTTTCACGTGGCTTTGATAATTTTCTTGATAAACGAGGTGCATGCACAAGTTCCTTCACTTTATGTTTTATGTTAATTCTACATATTTTTATTTTATTGGGTAGAATTATCTCTTCACCCTTTGGTGTTGCATTCTTCTTCCCTTTGTCATTTTGTGAACTTTTTTTAGTTCCATTCCTTTGTTAGAGGAATCTCTTGAACCTCATTGTTAGTGCAATGTATTCCTCTTCATCATTCTCAAAATGTGCTTCTTTCTCTTGGGTTGAGGCTTGAAGAGCTATTCCTTTCTTTGGTTTATCCTTTTCTTCTTCTTCTAGCACCATCTCGTGAGTAACAAATGATCCAAGGAGTTTCTCCAATGTCATCTTCTGCAAATCCTTTGTTTCTTCAATTGCGGTAATTTTGGTCTCTATTTCTTAGGAAGTCCCTGCAAAATATTTTAAATTTTCTCTATGGTAGGGATTATTCTACCACGAGATGTTAGTCTATTCACAATATCTAAAAATCAAGTATACATATCAATAATTTTCTCATCTGGTTCTTAAACAAATCGTATTTATGTAAAAAAGCACAAATCTTATAGTCTTTTACTTGATTAGTTCCCTTTTGGGTCACTTGCTAAATGTCACATATCTCTTTGGTCGTTTCATAAATTAAAACTCTATTAAAATCTTCCGATCCTAGACCACAAAATAAGACATTTATGACTTTTGCATTTATATAAAATGCCTCATTGTCACTATCTATCCTTTTATCTTAAGGTTAAGGAATATTAATACCTTCTATAACTATAGTGGGAGGATTAGACCTATTCTCAATCCCATCCCAAAGCTCATAGCTACTAGATTGAATGTAGATTCGTACTCGAGCATTCCAGTATTTGGGATTGTCGTTGTTGAACCATGGAGGATGTGAAAAAAATTAACCTTTGGCATGATTTGGCATCGATAAGGTTGCCATGAAGATCTCATTGGAGCTTTGACACTCCTTTTTGAAGGATCAAGCTCTTATGACAATTGAAGAGGTAACCAAGAGAGGAGGGGTGAATAGTTTCTCTAGGATTTTTGAGATTTTATAACCCCTTTTGATTCTAGGGTTTTCACGCACAACAAAAATACATATAAAGAGAGCAACTACGGCACACAAACGATTTATAGTAGTTTAGCTAAACCTTTAGCCTATGTCCACACTTAGGTGATGATCTTTTAATCCAACACCCGATTTTTCACTCAAGCTATTGTTCTAAGTCCTAGCTTCACCTTTATAACATCTCCTTCAAAATACAAACTTCATCTCAATTGATATAGAACCGATCTCCAACAAATACAAATGAATCAAATACAAGAACACAAGAATCCGTCTAATTAAGGAAAAATAAAACAATGAATATACAATAGCAGAGAGAATATGAATACAAAGTTGAATATAGAATCTCTAATTCTTCACTCTCTTGAAAGGCTTGAGATTTGATAGTTGAACCTTAGCCTCCTCGGTATCTTGAATTTCGATAGGTCGAACATCAATTTCCATTTGGCCATTGCAAAGTTTGCTTCCAGTGTCTCAACTTTTTCATGTTCGGTCATCCAGTTGGTGTTGTCTGGTTAACCATTGTAGATTTTGCTTGCAAAATCTCAAACCACTTTGCCTTTGGTCAGCCAATCAAGGTTTTCCGGTCTTCTAGACTGACATTTAATTAGTAATTTTTTTCTGCACTTCAAAAACTTGGACAACAGATCTCCAATATGTATAAGAACAAGATAATATACTATTTAAGATCAACTTAACCAATAAACTAATATATAACATTGCGTGTAATCCTTTTTTCTTCGGAGACTCATACAATTTGTCATCATTAACTTACACTTTCATCATCAAAATCATTGCCTTAACATAAAGACCATTTATAACTCACGTAGATCCCAGTTGAGGAGCTTCAAATTTGGACAATGGATTCTAAAGAGCTGATTGTTGGGAAATAGATTTTGAAGAATATAATCACTTTGTTATTTTGGGTGTTTAGTAAAGAGTAAAAATTATGTAAAGTGATTCAAACTATTAAATTTTATTTTTACCATTTATATTATATATATTGAGTAATGAGTAAGTGGAGGGTTAAAGGGTAAAAGTTGTAAAAAGGTAAATGTAGTTCCATAAGTTGATTTTTAAGCTTTTCCAAACCATGATTTTGTTTGTAGACCCATTGCCAAACTCTGTTTAGAAAAATATAGTCAGACACCTCAAAAACTGATTTCGCATGCACTAAACCATGATTTGGATGGGGAAAATGCCCCCTAAACAAGATCTTAGGTAACTCTAAAAATAAAGAATTCAAAACCAAGGAGTTGTAGCTTGCAACAACAAATTATGCCCTAGTCAAGGAAGATTTAGGTTATGTTCTCCTAATGCTATCTTTTTCATCACAAGGCAACATCCAACCATCCTCTACAGCCATCCAAACATTTCCATCTAAGGATTGTAAGAAAATTCTCATATGAGTTTTTCAATAGGTAAAGGTTAGAGCGTGATTAATGAACTTTTTAGAGTTCATATTAATTACAGTGTCAATTAAAATATCTATTTAAATCTTACTCTGATACCAATTGAAGCGATTTAGGGTTGTAATTAATTAGCTAAAAATTAATTTAATTAATCAACTACTAAGTGTTCAACTAAAATTTAAATTACACTCTGATCAATTTTATGTTCAAGTGTTTGAATAAATTAAAGTATAAAGCACAATAAGTAAGAGCACAACTCAAGTAAAAGAGACACAAGGTTCTACATGGAAAACCCTCAAGAGAAGAAAAAAAATCGACAGTTGCTAGATAATGTATCCACTAATAAACCAATCCATACAAGACACAAAAATTGACTATTAACCCATTAGTCAATCCTTACTATAGTCGTCCTTGTTTTTCTCTTGTCAGCAGAGTGTGCTTGTTAGTCGTCACTCTATACAGCAACACTTCATTCAACCATGACATTATGACTGCTCACAGATTCACGCTACCTAATGTGCAACTTCTCGTATAGTAGTGCAGAGGTGTGTCCTAAAACCTCTCTTAGAAAAATCGTCACAATTACCTCTATAATAAGGGAATATATTGAATCTAAACTATAGAATTGATATTTAACTTTCAAATATTTGAATAGTATCGAAAGTGATTTATATGAATGCAAAATCAACTCTTTAGAATGCATAATTTGCGATTCTACATGTAGGATTTTGTCACTAATATATTTAGACTAGTCTAGCCCTAATTGAACTCAGAATAAGCTAACCAATCATATTCTTACAAACTTGATATGGGTTCGGACGATACTCATTCTCTTGCTCAGATGGACAAATGACATGGACATATAATAACATATTGTAAGCATTTTTCCAAGCCTATAGTCAAAGCTAAAAAGTTTCTAACTTATGTATCATTAAAACAGAAGTCCCATGAAGAATTGAAAGGGATAGGCTAAACACACACATCTTACAAATGCATATAATATGAATATATGATGTGCATGTGTATTTATACATTTCTTGTAGCAATTCTGAAGTTTCAAAATGATATCAATATTATTCATTTTCAAAAATATGTAGCTCTAACTAAGTTGAGTTTGATTAAATATTCACGAAATTGATTGACTAACAGTTCATCAGTTATGACACTTGACCAAACTTAACAATTACAAACTCAATAATAAGAATTTTGAATAAATTGCCAACACACCAACTGAAAAGGAAATTTTCACACAAATTTGAATAGAACTACAATTTGTGGATGTCTTCAATAAAATCAGAAATTTGGTTCATGCAGCTTTGATAACTTAGTAAACAGGATACGTGCAATTCTTTACTTCACTTTATGTTCTAAGTTCTGCAGATTAAAAGTTTTTTAAAAATAAAATAAAAAAATGAACCTTGACAATTTGAAAGACCCTTCTATGGATCTTTATGGAAATTGTGTGGATTAATTCGAAAATCCCCTGCTGGCAAGAACTTTGCTGCGTTGCTTTTGATAAATCAACAGCCGTCACAATGAACTTTCTAATGTAGCAGTAAAGACAATACCAAAATTCTGATGTCTTTAATTTAATAGCTAATGAAATGTAAGAGAATACAATTACAGAGTAATTACATGGTAATGAAGTGTAACAGAAAACAATTACAGAGGGCCGAATTTCGTCCCTTCTCGACTGTTGGGACTTGCAGTCAAACTCCCTTCTGTCTTCAGGCTCGTGGCCATGTCTCAATTGAAACAATTTTCCAAGTTCCGTCATTTTGTATCATACTTCAGCTTGATTGTTTGGCAGTCAAGCATATAACTTAGGTTGCATCAAAGCTCTCTTGCAACCATTTTGCTTGCATTTGCAGCCCAGCATCTCTCAAAGCATTCAAAGCTGAGCGATAAAGCCTCCCATCTAAGCCAGTCCCTTCCGACTTCATATCCCGCAAAAGCTTAACCAACTCATCTACTCTGCTCATCTTAGAGAAAACACCAACCATGATACCAGCCATTATCTTATCAATCACACCACCATTCATCCTAAACTCATGGTAATATTTCATACATGTTTCAAATTCCCTTGCCTTGCTATATGCACTTATAACACTCGTGTAACTCACCTTATCAGGCACAACCTTCCTTCTTTTCATCTCCTTCCAAAACTTCTCCACCTGCCTCAAGTTCAACACCCTCCCATGCATGTCCAACAGAGAATTATAAATCCACACATTTGGTTCACACCCTCTTTCCTTCATTTTAGCCACAAGCCTCATTGCATCTCTCAGCCTACCTGTTTTCCCATACATTGCAACCATGCTAGAATAAGCCACCACACATTTATCAAACCCCCTTTTTCCCATCTCAGAAAATATCATCTCTGCTTTGGTATAGAGCCCAAGTTGACAATAGACGTTCATAATCGAAGCATATGTCACTTGACCTGGTACACAGCCCTGCATGATCAAATCTTCATAAACTTTAACAGCTTCTCTAAGCCCTATCCTCTTAGAAAAGCCATTAACAATGGCACAGAAAATGCAATCAGAAACTCTAATTTTCACTCGTTTCATAGCTGCAACAATTTCAAGAGTTTTTTCCATCAACCCTTCTTCAATATACATCAATGCAAGCTTCAAGAACACTGCCGGATCCCTCAACATTTTCTTGTTCTCTGCTTCTTGGAATAGCTCTTCGGCCTCTTCAACTTGTCGAATACTCACAAAAGAACAGATCAATGAAGAATAAATCGAATGATCTTCAGAAATACCTTTATTTGTCATTTCTCTAAAGAATTCAAGAGCTTCAAAAGCTCTCCCTGATTTCCCTAATGACTCGCATAAAATTCTATAAATTTGACTATCGAATTGTGTTGAATCTATTCTCCTACTTTCAAATTCTTGAAACAATGCAACAACTTTCTCACTGTCACCAATTTTCATATAAGCTTCCATGATTCTACAATAACATCCAGGGTCCAAAGCAATTCCAGCAAAAGTCATGCGTTCATATGCAAGAATAGTGCTGCTATAAATGTGAAGCTTGTTATAGCCTCTCATTGCCGAACCAAAGGCTAAGACAGCAATTTCTTCATCACATTCAAAAACTTGAAGTAGGCTATTTACAAGTTTGAATTTTCTAGCTTTAACGCAGCTACTAACCAATCTGCAACAAGTGGAACTACTAGGCAATACATTGAAATTTCTAAAATCTTCACATAATGCCATAATTGAAGTCCAATTCTTTGACCTTATCAAGTACCTGATCAGATGCTTTAAAGTCGATTTCTCAGGCCTGAAGTCCAGCTTTTGCTTTGCTTTCTCATAGTATTCAAATGCGAGTTCTTCAGTTTGAGGGTCTTCAAACAAAGTGCATATGAAACCATTAATATTCTCAGAATTATTTGGTAATGAAAAATGTCGAATATCTTCCAATTTTGAGTCCAATTCGCTCTCGATGGATTCGTCGTCCAACATGGGCGATGGGCAGGCGGAGGAGTTGGTGGTGAGAACTCTGAAATTTGTGGAGGGTAGATAAAGAAACAGAAGGGTTTTACAGGTTGAGTTGAAGGTAGGCTTGTGGGAGCTTCTTCTGCCATTGTTAATGCCAGTCAGTGACCAGTCTGAAAAACTGGCAATAGCCATTCAAGATAAGGTTCGGAAGAATCACCAGTTACATTTCGGCCATATGTGTATTTATATATACGCACCTTATCATTACTGGATTTTCCCCCCATCCATGAGCATCATATAATCCATTGTATGAGTGACACGTGGATGATTGTTGACATGGAATTTTCTGTCCATTTCTAAATAGCTATAAAAAAAAAAAAAAAAAGTGAACTACTAAATTTTTTTATCCAATCAAGATTAAAAGTTCAATCGCACAAATTTTTTTACCCAATCAAGATTAAAAGTTCAATCGCACGGCGAGTTGTTTATAGCATCTTATTATAAAAACTTAAGATAATCCATAATATTGAAGAAGTAATTATAGTTGTTAACTTACATATTTAGACTTTAAAAAAGTTAAAAAAATAAAATCAAAAATTAATGACAGATACTTAATAAAAAGTGTGAATTAAATTAATGACATATACGTAACAATTCTAACAAATTACTTTTTCAATATTATGAGTTATCTTAAATTTTTCTAAATTTTTTTACGTGTCTCTTTGTCATTGGGGGCAATAAATAACTCTTTTTACGGATTAATTGTATAAAATTTAGTCTCTATTCAATTTTTCTATGAAAAGATAACTTAATTTTTAATTTTTCAATTGTTTTTTTAAAAAAATAAAGAATCGTGATAAAAAAAAAAGATTAGGTTTTTATCAAAAATTTTAAATTATAATCTCTAAACATGTGAATGCTTAAAATATAACTTGCTAACATTTAATATAATTTAATTAATTTCTTATTTAAATTATATTAAAATAAAAACTTTTATTTGGTTAATAAGCTTTATTATTTAAAAAAATCATTTTTTTTTGTAAGTGATATACCACAAACAGACACACCAATCACCTTGAGACAAGTGTGCATGCAGAGTTAATAATCTCGATCATACAGAACAGTGACTAGCCTTCAGGGCATTCTCATATATATATATATATATATATATATATATATATATATATATCATTCAGAGCCAATAAACTCGGTCATACAGTGCAGGCGAAGCCTCCACGGCGTTCTCATGCACATATCCTCTAGACCTTATGTTCTGGGCAATATTTATTCAACACTTCATATGGTACCGACCTTATGGTTTCCTTAAACAACTGCCAAGCAGGGAATAAGGAAACAGTCTTCAACACGGAAACTACTACCTATGATTATCTCCATCTACGACTCAACGCTCCACAAGGTAACTGCAATCTCCGATGATCAAATCCCTATATTCATGGCATCGAATCCTAATCAACTTAGGAAAGGCCACGGTCTATAAATTAAACCCTAAAGGTACGCTTTATTTTCATGCTCATTCTTTTGGCTTTCAATACAGTCTTTCAATTCCTTCTACTTACTTAAGCATCGGAACGGCTACCGCCGGAGCCAATCCGGTGGTCCTCTGATCATCTTTCTGAGTGTTCTATAGGTCACGGAGCCCATACTTATTGCGAGTCGAAAAGTGCAGCATCAGTAAGTATTTATAAACAAATCATTTACAAAAATCTAAATCAACATACCCCAACTCCACGCTAAATGTTAACTTTGAATTCCAGATATACTTTCTCGCTTTGAGAGCTTTTCACCTTAGTTTTCTTTAAGGGGTTTTTTCTTTCTCTTTCTCATTGAGAGTGATTTCATAGGGTTCTTTTTTTTGGGTTTCTGTTTCTTTATTCTTTGTCTACTTTTCTGTGTCTCAAAGCAAAGGGGGTAGATGAAAGAGGTTGTAGAAGATTTAAGAAGATTTGCCCTTACATCTGAAGAGGATGTGGCTACAGAGATAAATGAGGGACATGTGTAGAAGAGTCTTGAGATTTGTAAACACGCAGTCTGATTCGAAGAATATTCACTTATAAATCTTTCAACTTATCTTTCAATACGCTTTTCTACAGGAGGGTCCGTAGAGTTTTGATAATAATATAATTTTGTTAAAACGATGGGAACTGGGATGCTAGTTGCTACAATTTCTCTTCAATATGTTATCTAGGTACAATTACGGGGCTTATCGCTTGAATATATATTTCAGTTGACAGTAGTGGTGGTAAAGAGATTGGTGCTTGGCTATGAATTTTCTTTTTTTTGTTTGATGAATGGGTAGAGGGTAGATATCCTAAGTCAGCTTACTTGCACCAGATTAAGTCCCACTCTTCGTGCCTGTTACGCCCTGAATTTCTACGAACCCGGGGGTGAGTGTAACGAAATTAAAAGAAAATAAAATAAATGAATAAAAGACAATCACATGCATTTCAACACTAATTCAGTCCAAATTCTGATACAAATTCGTGAACCTTATCCATTGCTTCACAACATATAAATTAAACATGCATAGTTCAGGGCTTATGCCCTTGTACAATATCAATACATGCCCCAAGGGCCAAAATACTCTTAAGTTCTTTCTTCCACTAAAACATCACCGAATCTCATGTAGCCGGAGCGTCATCTGAAATGGTATCCCACGAATGGGTCAGCTCAACTGCTGGTATAATATAATGCTAATGCAAGAAACAAAATTAAGGTGTGGCATGTGCAAGTGTACATTTATCTCTACATGTCATCCAATGTCATCAATACAGTACATGAACAATATGCATGACGCACCTATGCAGATATCTATACCACACCCATAACTCACTTTACGGACCTTCCCCGACGGTATGAGTACCCACATATGTCTCACTTTACGGACCTTCCCCAACGGCCTGAGCAACCACTTATGACTCACTTTACGGACCTTTCCCGACAGCCTGAGTAACCACGTATGACTCACTTTACGAACCTTCCCCGACGGCTTGAGTAACCACGTATGCACAGCACCAAGTGCTCAACTCACACCATGCTTCCAAGGAATCACACTATGCCAATATGCTCTGATTCCACCATGCCATAACGTAATCATAATGGAGCATCTTATCCACACATGAAACATGCTTTAGGCAATGCATTACACAATAACATTCCAATCATAAAACTCCTTTATCAAGGGTGCATGCCATACATAGTCCATTTAAACATATGCTTTAAGTTACATATTTCATAATATCAATAATTCTCGAAAATGTATTTCACACATTATGCTAATACATGGAATATACATATAGTCATTATCCACGTCCATCACTTAACCTAACTTTCAAAATGATAACAAGAAACACATAAGCGTATAAGTAATCAAGCAAATATGTGAATCGTCAAGTCAACATAGCAATTACTCCTAAACTTAATTCTATTTCTTACTTAGCACAATATATCATACCTGACGGGTTTGTCTCAACCCAAGAAGTCGCACTCGTAGTGTAGCGGAACTAATAGTAAGAACGCAGAAGGTCAGGCCACTTTCTCTTTGCCTTTTAGTGTTCCTAAAATCATAAAATATAACTCAGTTTATTTGCTACTTGAATTATGTTATTCATCAAATTTTATGTCTCTATTTTATGAGTTTCTATTTTGCTAAAATAAACTCTACTATTGAGTCCGGAACGTTGAAGAGAGTTGGTTTAGGCTTTCGCGGAATTCAATTTAGACATCCGAGCTAAAAAAGGCAAAATGGTCATTTGCACTTTTACGGGTTCTTACATTCCGAGACCTCTTTTTGTAAATCAGACCCCATGGTCGAGTCTGAAATGGTTGAGATAATAAAATTTCACTATTTTTTTACTTAAATCGGAGTTCGTTCGACTATATTTCAACTCAGGGGCATTTTGGTAATTTTTAATGTTATTACGGGTCTTTTATTTTTTGGAACCCTGTCTTATAAAATGGACCTCACCATTGGTCTCAGAATGATCGAGATAGTCAAAATACACTAATGACTTGTCCCATTTGGACTCTGGACCATTTTGTGATATTTAAAATAATTTAATTAATTAATTAAGTTAATATTTTATTCAGGGGGTCAAACTATAATTATTTAAAAGTTCTGGGGGTCAACTTAGAGTTTCAAGAAGTTCTGGGGTTAAATCAGAAATTCAAAATTCCCTATCCCTAATCCAAATAGCCAAATAGTGGCTAAGTCCAAAATAGGGATAGGATATCCCTATCTTCAATTTAATTCCAATTTTAATTTACTAACCCTGTAGCCAAACACCTCAAATCCCATTTTAAATTTATACGGCTGACACATGTAGGGTGGGTTAGTTTTAACCCGACCCGAGACCCGAACAATGCCCCTTTCTTCCCCGATTTTTCGGTAGGGTTTCGGTGTGTCTCCGGTGTCTTCTCAGGCGCCGGCAACACTGTTCTGACCATTTTTCTCCCCTTTTTCAATGCCATTTTCTTCCTCTTCCCTCAAGGACCTCAACCCCAACCCTAGTCTTTCATTTAAACTTTCAAAACTTCACGAACAGAAGGTCAAAATAGCCATGGCCGACTCTTCGGCCAACCCATTTCATGGCATTTTCCCCAGTGTTTCAAGCCCAAATCACCTTCATTCTTTTTCTGCATCTTATAGAGTTAGATCTAGGCCATTTAGATTAAGTTTTAAAGCACAAAACCCCCAAACCCGATTATCCTATTCTACCTCATTTCCTAACCATTTTAGTTCATTCTTTTTATAAAATGATCTACATTTTATATACTACAAAGCCCTAAAATCAAATCAAATTAACATGCTTAAAAATTGAAAAACCAGAACTGAGCTACTTACCAACTTTCCTGGGTTTTTCTCTCTCTTGCCGTGCGCCCTCTTCTCCTCCCTGGTTCAAGCTTCTCCCTTTCTTTTCTGTCTTTCTTTCTAACCCAATGAACCTATATGCATATACATGTATCATACTCTCTCTCTCTCTCTCTCTCTCTACACGAATTGGTCTGCACACACTCAACCCACCTGACATGTACACACACACAGCACACACTTACTTACACACACCATCAACCACCCACCCTCTTACACACACAACAGCCCCTCCATGCCTCCTTGAGTGATGTACACTCAACCTGCACACACACACCCACTGCCGCACACACTGGTATATATATATATTTAAATACCTGTACACATATACATATATATATATATATACACAACATACAAATACAAATACATATACATGCATACATACACCATTCACCATTCACACTCATCATATGCACACATACAAAAAATAAATAAATAAATAAGTAATTAAATAAATGTCTTATTCCCCAAAAAAAATAAAAAAATCCAGGTCATTACAATGACAGTCAGGCTCACCCTTTAAGCTCACCTCCGGATGGTCTTGGCTATAATGATACTTGGAAAGGATAATCTAAGAGGAAGATTATACAAATATGGGTGGAAATTTCAATTGAGAAGCCTTTACATCGATGTCACAGGCATAGATCGTGCTGATGAGCATTGGATTGATTTTAAATAGGGTAAATTACATTGACCTCCCCTGAGGTTTAGTCGAATTACAAAATGACTCCTAGAGTATTGAAAATTACAGACAACACCTCTCTTCTTTACTTGTCAAGTAAGATACCCCCTTCCGTTAACTCACAATTAAAGGGTTAGATGGTTATTATTTCTATTAATTTTAAACTTCCCAGATTAACCTCAGAACACTGAAAGGTCTAAAATGCCATTGGATGTATAAAGAAATTACACTTTGACGTTGAAAGTTAGTTAGGCTTGGACAAAATTGCCCTTGAAGTTGCTTACAAAAAGCAAACACACTTGGAGAAGTCTTCCATCTTTCACCAGTGTGCATCTTTCTCTCTCTCTCTCTCATGTATGTTTTCAACATTTTGGTATTATTTTGTTAATATATTTCTATTTAACACTATTGTTATAAAATTTCAAGTTATGCTTTATTTCATTAATAAATTTTCTAATTTTGTAGGCACAATGAGTACAATATCTTTCTCTGAAACAAGTGAGAGGGGAATGTTTTCTAATAAACAATGTAGGTGCGGGAAAAGAGCATTGGTTTGAATTTCAAAATCAACAAAAAAATCCAGGAAAGCTCTACTTCATTTGCCCAGATGGTACATGCAAATATTTTGAATTTTGGAAGTCTTTATGCAATAGTAATACCGAATCTACTTCAAGTAGCTGAAGAAATGAAGGCCATGGTAGCAATTGCAAAGGCTATGTTGATTTCAAGTTGTGTACTCTTTGGGTTATCTTTGTTAACTCTCTTTATCACCTTATATTTGAAGTGATGTAATATATTGGTACCTAGGTGGGGTTAGGACAATTTGGAGAGGTAGTGAGAAGCAAGTATTTCTGTTGCAATGGGAATGTTCCTTTTGTTACAAGTTGAAGGTACCAACAACTAATATATTGTGTTCTATTTTGTTGTTAATCATGGTATACAATTTAAAACAACAGAATAGCCCAAATAATATTCATTGGCATTAACTTGTATAAAATAAGATTACATAATTGTCCCACATACATAACACCCTACCTAGGTTTCCAACCCACTGTCACATAAATGTCAACTGTCCAAAAAAATTCCAAAGTCTATCCATATATGAAGTTTCAACTATCCAAAAAAAAAAACCAAAGTCTATCCATATATGAAGTTTCAACTATCCAAAAATAAAACCTTCATCATCTGCTACTGTCCACATATAAAGCCCCAAAAAAATTCTGGCTTCATCATCTATTACTATCCATATATAGAGCCCCTCCAAAAAATCAGGCTTCATCATTTCTACCATCTAAAAAACATAAATTCAATGTAGGTCATGTCTTACTACTAGTTGTAGGACAAACATCATCTTCTTCCAAAAACACAAAGTAATATGTTAGAAAAATCTCAGAAAGTAAACTAAATTTTCCAATAAAAAAAAGATAGACCGTTATACTTATGTGCCTTTACTAGTGCCTGGTCATGTGCCTCTCCCGGTGCTTGACCTTGTGCTTGTGCCTTTCCCTGTGCTTATGGATCTGTCTGTGCCTCTCCCTATGATTGTGCCTCTGCCCCTTCCCCTTATGGCTACCCTTTGACAAGTTCTTTTGTTGTGTCTAATCTCCTTACATATTGCACATGTAACAGTACATGATCTTTTAGAGCTACATGCAAGTTTGTCAACCTCTTTCCTCTTACTCTTTCTAGGTCTACCAAGAAGCCGTCTTAGAGGTGGTGGTTACACTTCATCACCTAAAACCTCCTCCCATATCTTCTCATCATGTATAGGGTGTATGATGTCAGTATAGGCCTTCAAATATTTGTCCCTAGAGAAACAATCATCAACAAAGTGATCTACATGCAATCTCTTGTATGAAATTGATGCAATTGCATGCTTACAAGGGATTCTTGTGATGTCCTAAACCTTACAATAGTAGGTCTTACCAACCATCTTCACCATATGAACTGACCCATAGTCTAGTACCTCATACTCTTCTCCCCCTGCATAAACCACACTGTAATACCTGGATTACTAAATTATCTCATCCAATCTTCTTTTTTTATTTTTTATGTCCCCCTAATGCTCCCATGATGCAGCCATCTCATATCTTTTTTGTAACTTCCCCATGAGTTTTGACCTAATTGAATCAACTAGTGTCAATATTGGTTTGGCTCTCAAGTTTCCTACCTAGTTGTTGAAAGATTCCACTAGGTTGTTTGTTACATGGTCGCTTCTAACCTTGGGGTCAAATGTGTGCCTAGCGCAAAGCTGAACAAGCTGTTTTCTCAACCAGGTATGTGCATCAGAAGAGATCCCCTTAATTTCTTTCATTGCTAAGTTGAAGTTTGTATCAGTGTATGCTTTAGCTTGTCCTCCAAAACAATTTTCTAATTTTCAAACCAGGGAACTTAAAATTGAAAATATTGAGAAGATGCCTACTAAATCTTTCATGGGTTGCAATTAGGATAATTTGGTTTAAAGAAGGTTTAATGCCCTAAAGATAACAAAAGATTAATTAGTGTACCATTATTAGTATTGTAACAACAAAAAATAGTATTGTAAAAGTAAAGTAAAATACCTTCTGACCATCTGTCATGAAGTTCCATGGTTTGACTTGGACTCTATCAGAAATGATTGAGTGTAGGTGATAAAGGAAAAATGTCCAACTATCCTTAGTTTCTGACTCAACCACAGCAAAAGCAATAGGGAATAATCCATTGTTCCCATCCAATGCCACTACAGCTAGTAAAACACCACCAAAAGGACCCTTTAGATGGCAACCATCCAAACCTAAAAATGGTCTACACCCCTCTGTGAACCCTTTTTGCAAAGCTACAAGTGAGAAAAATAACCTTTTAAAGGTTGGCAGATTCAGTATTGGTGGGATCCTCTCCATTTCTAACTTCACCAAACTACTAGTATTTGTTTTCCTCACTTCATTGGCATACATTGGTATCTTAGCATAAGACTTCCCATGATTTCCCTCAATTTCTTCCATTTCCATTTTCTTAGTCCTATACAGAACCATTCTACTCACCTCTACACCATACTTTTCAAGTGCTTCAGAATGCATACCATCATATTTTATATCAAGTTATGCCCTAAGTTTATTGCCTAGTTTATATGCCAGCGAAGTAGAGTTAGCTTCTGCATTTTTGTGCTCCCTCACACATATATGATTACTCCCCAATGTCATTATCTTAAAATACACTCCATCAGGCAAAAAAGATGCTTGTATTCTCCAATTACAGCCTTGATTACCACAGTGAGTGGTCATTCTTATCTTTTCATTCTTGTCCCTCACTGATTTAAAACCCTGTTCAAGTGAAAACTCTTTCAAGGCAACCCTAAATTGATAAACATCTTCAAATAACATCCCCTTATATAGAGTTATTTTCTCACCTTGTTTCCAGTCAAATACTTTCCCTCTCATGTGCTTGTCTGCATTTTTTTTTTTTTAACATGTAACAACCCCGTATTTGTACATAATATTAAATAATATAAATAATGCATCTTAATTAATTATGTAGAAGGGTGAGCTAGAAAAAATTTTAGAACATTTCTGAGTCCGTTTAGATACTTAAAATGCTAATGAGGGCAAAGCCAACATTTTGACACAATACCGGAATTACAAAAATATCGTAGCCAAAGAACACTTATTAAGATTTAAAATAGGATCAGATATATCATAAAAGTCATGAAATATTTTTATGATAAGTCGGAAGGACAAAAATGGGCCTTATGAATAAAGAAAGGGAAATAGTAAAGGGGGGTTAAACTTATAAATAAAAAATATCAAGTTTTTGCCTATAGTGCCCACTACACACGACTCACATTCTCTAGCACTTCACAGCAATTAATAAAGAGAAGCTTAATGTTTTTTCTCATTTTCTCTTCCATTTCTCTACATATTCTTCAATTTTCCTTGGGTTGGAGAAGGAATCAACACCATCTAGTGCTAAAAAGTGTGTAAGGGTGTTCTATTCTCATTTTTTAAGATTAGGGCTAGAAGGAATCTCACCAAAATCAACAAAGACAAGACTCAAGTTTGTGAAATCTTCAAGGAACAAGGTAAGGATTTCTAAATCTAGGTATAGAACTTGTGTAGATAGATTTATCATCCATTATCTCATCTCTTTTCTTAAAGTTACCTATATTGTTCATGTTAGGGTATATGTTACAAGTATCATGAATATTTATGTAATGGGTGCATTTTTGCCATGAAACATCTTCTTTTTATATTATCACATTATGTGTGTAACTCCCAGTTAAATGCGAAAAGGTTTACATGATGAATTTCTGATGTGGGTTTATATGCTATATACATGAAAATACCTCTTGTATGCCAAGTGTTTGTGAAAATTCCTAAATGTCTATTTATGTTGAAAAGTGGTGCTTGTTCATATTTATGTGAATGAATTGGCTATGTTAGTGAAATAAAAGTAAATTGTGAATATGAATATAAAAGGAATGCCCTTGAATTAGTTGTTATTGAATAATGGAAAGAAATGAACATTTAGGGCTTGAAATGGGATTACGTCTTTTGTGTACTTTGAGTGTGGTAAGATTTCGCTTACTCGAGGTTTTAATTATGTTTGGGATGGTGTCTCCCAACAGCTTGTGAGACGTAAACCCTCGCGGGTGGTCGTATGTCTCCATCGGGTTAGTAGCCCAAAAACCACACAAGATTTACCAGAGGCCAACTAGGAAATTAGTCACGGGATTAAGACTTGAGAGTTAATGAGGGAAAACTTGATAACTGGAATAACTTGGATGAATTGTGAAATCTCCATAAATTAGCTCATACTTGGTGGAATTGCTTGTGTTTTCTTCTTAGTAACTTATAAGTATTAAATGTGAGATCTTACTCCTTACTAGACTATTTTCTTGTTATAAACATTCCTCCATGATCACTTGTGTGCCACTACACATGCACAAGTGTGCACGTGACACCATATTTTCTTACCTCTACTTTGATTTCTCTTACTAGGGTTGTTGTACTGACCTTTACTAAATGCAACAGCGGGCAGAAAAATGACCACGAGTTGAAGAACCACTACCATGCTATTTTTAGAAAACATCATTCTTTTCTTGTATACTTGAATATCATTACTCCTTTTTGGAAACTTGTTTGAATGTATATTCCCTTGGAATAGACTAGGTGTTTTGTTGCTCAAATGTATGTTAATTAGAAGCTTAATGGTGATGTAGACACTACAAGGGACGTGACTTATATTTTTGAGTCTTATGAAATTCTATGTTTGAAACTTGATTTTCAATGAGCATATTGGTGTATGAATTGTGTAATGCATGATTTGATATATGATTGAAAAATGAATGAAAAAAAAATAGAGGAAAAGAATGTTTAAGGTATGAGAAAAAAAAATAGGTAGAATGAAAAGGCATAAAAATAACATGTTCAAGTGTTGGACGACTGATTCAATCAACTGAATAGAAGAACTAGATATATAATACAAAAATTTTGAACTTTCAATTGACTGAATGGTAGAATCAGTCGACTGAATGGAAAGACCAGTCAACTAGAATTAACAAAAGCTAAAGAATACAAAAATCCCGAACTTTTAGTCCATTGAATAGAAGGACCAGTCTCTTGAAAACTAGACCCAATCGACTCAAAACTAAACCCAGTTGACTGAAATGGATAAAATCCAAATTTTTCTCTGCACTCTACTATAAGACAATACTGTTAGTGGACATCTTATTTTTACTTAAGACATTATAATGTAAATAAGGAAGTACCCTCCATTTGGAACCAATAAAAATAGTCCCGGACCTAATTCCTTAAGAATAAAAAGTCAACTCCCCCTCTCAAGAATAAAATTTTTGTTTTTCTAAAAATAACACCTTGGATCATAGCTAGTTGGGTGGGTTACCCTATAGATATAATTTATTAAAAATCATTTTTAGACTATTGAATACCTATGGAATACCTAAGGAATAATTACCGGACTTTTGCAAGGCCAATTCCAAATATTTCAAATAACTAAAGTTCCATGCCTTAGTGTGACAACGCTTCTGTCAAACTTATTGTTCGAAAGTTTGGTTTGACTTCTATTGGCTTGATTACCCATGTAAGCTTAATTATGAAGGTTCTTTGGTGTTTCCATATCACTACTTGGGTTTTTAGGGCCTAAGTCATGACAGAACATCATCCTCACCACTAGAATATGGACTATAAGTATCATCAGACATGTAGTCTAATATACCACCATCATCCACATCATACTGATTTATATCTATTATAGTCTCATCCTCATTACCATCAACATCATCTTCCTCATAACCCTCATCAGGACTACACTGCCACTCTTCATAAGAATCACAAAAACTGCAAATGAATCATCACTAGCCTCATAGTCAACAAGACTAGCAGTGGCATACCCAGTTGCAGCAAAGTGACCATGCATACCAATTGCACTAGCTGATCTTGTTGCATTAACCTTAAAGTTACCACCACTAGTTGTAGTTGTTGTTATAGCAGTAACAGTAACAGTAGCAGTAGCAATAGTAGTAGCAGTTGTAGTTGCAGTACCATTAGCATTAGCCTTAGATGTACCCACTGCACTAGCTAACCCAATTGCCCGCACCATTAAAACCAATAGTGTAATGATCTGAGATTTTATAATTAATGAAATGGAAAATAAGGAACGTAATGTGAAAAAAATAAATAAAGAAATAATGCATGAGTAAATCATGTAATGTATGTACATAACTTAAGGATAAATTAAGACTTAATTAAATAAGATAAGTATCTTTAAATCAAGTAAAAAGACCAAAAGGGTCATGGGATTAAAAAGAAGATGAGAGAAACAAAAAGGGGTAAAAGTGTAATTTTACTACATGGTATCGTTTTGGTCTTATAAGACCACACCCTAAACACACACTACAAACACACACACAACCCGTAAAAGAGAGAATAGGGAGGAAGAGGGATAGAGAGAAAGAGGAAATTAAAGTTGGGAGAAGAAGCTTAGGGTTTGGAGAATCTACCTCAATCATCAAGGAATTGGGCTACTTTTAAAAAATTAAGGAAGCACAAAACTCTCTACATCCTAACCCTCAAGTTTGAAGTTGGGGATTTTGAAGAATCAAGCCAAAATCGAAAGAGGCAACTTAGGGTTTTCATCAGAGCTCGAAGAAATTTAGGTTGGGGATTTCTAAACCTAGGTATAGGAAGTGTGTAGGTAGGTTCATTGCATATCTATCTCATTTATTGCCATAGAATTGTGATTTTTTACATTTTTGGGCATATGTTGTATGTACCTTGAAAATTTATGTATTAATTAAATTCTTGTTATGAAATGAATGATTTTTATCCTATCTTGATGTTGATATAACTCTCGGTTGAATGCAAAAGAGTTTGATTGGTAAAATCACAAAGGGGGTTTTATGTGTATTATGGTTGATATTGTAAACGGGCATGCAAGGTGTTTGTGAAATTACTTAAATGAATCCTTGATGTGAAATTACGAAAATTTGATGAAGTTACTTGAATGCTTAAACCTTATGATGAAAATGGAAACTTTGAATAATTGAAAGAACTCAAGTGGAATGTAACCTTAAATTTTGGAATAATATACATTGCTTTCCTTGATAATGCTTCTTTGTAATGCTTACATGCTTTAGTACATGAAAACTTGGTTATTGGTTTGAATTCTTATTGTGACAAAGCATGCTTGATAAATACTTGGTTGTCACTACACGTGCACAAGCATACACGTGCCACCACATTTTCTTGTCTATGTTTAGATTTCTTCTACTGGGGTTGTTGAACTGACCCCTACTAGATGTAGGACCGAGCGATGAAACGACTACAAATGGAAGGACCACTATCACCAAGCTATTTTTTAGGAAGATATCATTTTTGTATAATTGGATGACTATCATGTGAAGAATGTATTTATGTTCATTTTTAATAACTCTTGAACTTGTATATATTTGAAATAGGTCATGTTGGGTAGAAATTGAAGAACCATTGAAGTCTCATTTGGAAGGACCTTTATTTTGTTCACTTGGACATCATGAAATTTCTGTGAGGAGCTTGCTTACTTGTGTACTTATTTTTTGAAATGAAACATGTAGTTGTAGTTTAAATTGTATATAACTAGATGTGAAATGATATTAGTATAAGTTTAGCATTTCTGCTGGTAGAACAACCCACTTTGAAAGAGCATATCTCTTACATCCTATGGAATTTGAATATTATATGTTACAGTATTAAACCTCCTTGTCTTAGCTTTCAAAAGAATAACCTTAATTAGGAAAATATTGAGGGAGTTATGCTGATTTTAAGAATCCTATGCAGAATCTGACTAGTGTTTACAAATCAGTCCATAACTTGAGTTCCAGGTACTCTTTTCGAGTGCTTTCACATTCTATGGAAACTAGACTGATAGTGGAGTATGTCATATAAAGTTCATAATAGCAGGTTTTATAAATTGGGAGATTTAGAGCTTTAAATAGGGCGGACCTATTGTGTGAACAAAGTAATTCAGACCTGCCTTCACCTTTTTGTTAATAACGTGAGCTACCGGATGTATTTTTGAGTAATTCCAAATCTCACTGAAAGTAGACTCAAATTAGAACATGTTAGTAAAAGCTCAAGATGTCAGGTTTTATGAGTTGAGATCTATGAGACTTCAAACAAGGATGAACTGTTTAGTGAACAAAAAAAAGAAATGAACCATAGGTTGTATCCTAAATAAATCTGATTTTTTTTTTTTTTTTGATGCATGGGGCTTCAAAAAATAATGTATAATAGTTAATTAGTGAATAAGATAATTCATGGAATGAAGATCAAGTAGGGTAAACTTAAAATATTAATAGATGTACCATAGGGCTTCGATCACAACCTAGGCCTTTAGGACTTGCGGTGTGACACGGGCCTCTTCGGTTTCAGGGTGTGACAAGTAGCCCTAGATGTACCACCCGCTTCACTAGCATACCCAACTAAAGCACCACCAACACCAGTGGCCCTGGTAGTTGTAGAACTATTAGCAAAACACCTACCAGAACCTCTACTAGAACAGCACAATGCATATTGATTGTTTGCAATGAAAACCCATCTTCCTCAACTTCTACAAATACATCGATCTCTCTATGTTTTCCACATTGTAGAAGTGTCACGCCCCAAATTCCAGCGAACCCGAGGCGTGAGTAACGAGACAAAAAGAAATAAAATAATAAAGGAATAAAAGATAATTAAGGACGATCTCATACATTCTACATGCTGTTTTGATACATACATAAGGTCTGGTCCATTGGTTCACAACATACAAAATAAAATACAGTCTCGGGCTTATGCCCTTACACAATATCAAAAGCGCCCCTTGGGCCCAACATAATCCCCAATCAGACCGTCTCTATGTCTCGTACAGCTGGGACATCATCTGAAATGTTTGCCCCATTAAAGGGGTCAGCTCAACATGCTGGTACAATAAAATGCTAATGCAAGAAACAAAACTAAGGTCGTGGCATGTGCAAGTGTACAGTTATTTCTACATGGCATTCGATATCATGATGGTAGTATATAAACAGTATACAATATATGAGTAGTATGCGTGACACACCCATGCAACTCTATGCCACCCATGTCTCATGATACAGTCATTCTCCGCTGGCATGAGTACCGCCACTTATGTCTCGCTTCACGGTCCGGAATCCGTCAGGCTCGCAAGTACCTAATGGCCGATTTTGGGTTTTTCACCACAGGATCTGCACCCTCATAATGCAAAGCACCAAGTGCTTACCCACGCCATGTCCAAGGAATCACACTATGCCAATATGCTCTGATCTCATCATGTCATAATGCAATCTCAATGATGCATCTCATTCATACACAAAACATGCTTTCAAGTACATATTTCATAATGTCAACAGTTCTCCAAGCATGTGATTCACACACTACAATAACACATTCAATATACACATAATCATCTTCCACATCATCACCCAACATCAGTAAGATAGCATGGAACACATAAGCATGTAAACATTCAAGCAACAAGTGAACAACCAAAGCAGCAAATCAAGTATTCCTAATCTTAATTCTATTTCTTACTTAACACAATATATCGTACCTGTAAATCGCCCTCAACACCGGAAGGTGTACTCGTAGTATGGTAGGATCACTGTGAGAATACCGAAGGTCAAATCACCTTCTCCTTGCCCTTTCGTGTCCCTAAAATCATAACAGGTAACTCAGTTCATTGTCATTTGAATTTATTTTATTCATCAAATTTTATGTTTTTAATTCATAAGTTTCTATTTTGCTAATTTAGACTCCACTATTGAGTCCTGGGACGTCGAAGAAAATAATTCTAGGCTTTCGTAGAATTCAATTCGGACACCTGGGTTCAAAAGGGCAAAACAGTCATTTTGCACTCTTCACGGGTTCTTACATTTCGAGACCTCTTTTCACAAATAGGACTCCACGGTCGAGTCCAGAATGCTCGAGATAATAAAGTTTCACTATTCGTTTACCAAATTCGGAGTTCGTTTGACTGTGTTCCAATCTAGGGGTATTTTAGTAATTTTAAAGGTTACTATGGGTCTTTTATTTTTTGGACCCCGTCTCGTAAAACGGACCTCACCATTGGTCTCAGAATGGTCGAGATAGTCAAAATACACTAATGACTTGTCCCATTTGGACTCCGGGATATTTTTGAATATTTAATTAATTAAATTAATTAATTAATTTAATTAATATTTTATTAATATTTAATTCTGGTGGGCCTAACTGTAATTTCTCCAAATTTCAGGGGTTAAAATGTAATTTCTGAAAGTTCAGGGTCAAGTTTGTAATTTTTAAAAGTCTAGGGGCAATTTTGTAATTTTGGAAAACCCTTATTCTCAATTTGGATAGCCAAACAGTGGCTAATCCAAAACAGGGATAAGATATCCCTGTTCCCATTAAATTCAAATTTCTAATTTCTTATCCTCATAGCCAAACAGACCCATTGGGTTTTTAATTTAAAACAGGGGAGTGACACATGGCAGGGGCGGACCGGCCCAAGCCCAACCCGACCCGACCCGACCCGACCCAAGCCCGGATCAGCCCCCCCTTCGTCCCCGATTTTCCGGCGATGGGCCATTAGGGTTCCGACGCCTTCTCCGGCGCCGGCGACCATTTTTCGACGACTTTTTAGGGTTTTAAAAATGTGATCCTCTCTATTTTTTCCCAAGGATTCCATACATGGGCTTGGTTTTGGGTTTAGATCGTTGGATTCTCACGAAATAGAGGGTCAAACCCTCGGTCAACATTCCGGCCAACCCATTTTCCATCACCTTTCCCTACTGTTTTAAACCTAAACCATTTCCCTTCATTTTCCGCACCTCACCCCATGTTTTTCCCATCTTTTAAACAAAGTGTTACACATAAAATACCAAGACCCATCTTCCATGGCCGTGACCTATAACTGGGTCTTATTCCCTCATTTCTCAATCATTTAACTTGGTTCTTCTTCCTAATTACTCTATATTTCATGCACTAGAAGTCCCAAGAATCAAATCTAAACAATAAGCTACAAAACAGATTGTGTATATATGAGATTTCTAGAGAGAGAAAATAATGGGTTTTGTTGTTTTACCTCCGTTTCTCTCTCCTTCTCTTGGTTCAACCACTGGTCCTCAGTGTGCTCTTCACCCTGAAGCTCCTCCCTCTGTTTCCCTTTCAAAATCAGAACACACTCCCTTCTCCCTTTTTCTCTTCACTTTCTCTCTCTATATATCTCTCTCTCTCTCTCTCTAACCCTCACGACAGATCTGCTCCTCCCCACTCTCTTCACTCACGTATACACACAAAATTCCCACTCATGCACTCACCTAACCCCTTACACACCCACTGCCATACACCACCTCAAGCATGCTCTCTTGAGTGTGCAACACTCAACATATACACACACACACGGTACACACACACTGCCTTATACATATATATATATATATACCCACTTGCACACACACCAATCAGAATATATATATATACATATACACATATATTTACACACTTAAATAATTTAATATATATATATATCCATGTATATACTCTACACATCACATACATACACTCCTCCATTTTAATAATAATAATAATAATAATGATAATAATAATAATAATAACTTGAAAATTTTATTTATTTAAAAAAAAAAATTTTCAGGTTGTTACAAGAAGCATTTTAAGACATCTACATCACTATTAATATGTATTCTTTTATTACTTTCAGGAATTGCACATAACAACTTAATTATTATTCCTATTCTAAAAGTAATAGTACGAAAAGCCACTTCACGTACATCACATACCAACTCTATATGACTATACCTATCATGATCTACATTTCCTATTCTTTATACCTATCCACAATAGTGGAAAACTAGGTCATGTCTAACTTCTATACCCATTGAAACCTGAAATGAAATGGCCTAATTACTAAAGCAAATTGGGGTATTAAAAGTAAAAATCAGTGTACCTAATTACTTGTAAAAAAAAATCAGTGTACCTAATTTAAAAACACTAATTTCAAACCAATTTAGGAATTATAAGAAATAATCATAAAAACACTAATTTATAAATCAGCATTTGAACCAAATTGGGGGCATTAGAAAGTATAATCATAAAGCCCTAATTCAAAAACCTATTTTTGAATAAAATTGGAAAATTAAATGACAGAATAATTAGAAGAAACCCTTTTTTAACAACACAATAATATGAACTATCTTTAGACGAATTGATTTTCAAAAAATGATTTAGAACATATAAACCAAGCATATCCATGAAAATCAAACACAAAATTTAGATGATGGAGACTTACCTTTCGATAGCAACCACAAATCTTCTTCCCAGATTACGAATAGATAGATCCAAGCATGCAATGTTACTGATTGTCTTCTACACCTCGTCTTCTACTGATCATCTTCTACACCTTGTCTTCTGTAATGTTACCTTAGAAACCTTTTGTCTCCCTTCAGAAACCCTTCGAATGGAAATGCAATGGAAGACTCTCTATCGATGCATATACCAATACAAGGGCATA
The DNA here is from genome assembly GCA_008638375.1 of Nyssa sinensis. NCBI lineage: Eukaryota > Viridiplantae > Streptophyta > Magnoliopsida > Cornales > Nyssaceae > Nyssa > Nyssa sinensis. Next base: position 12,893,960 of record CM018042.1, on the reverse strand, counting down.
CAAGTCTTTTTGCACTAATTGATTTTCTGACAATAGAAACAAATATCTTCCATTTTAATATTGTTAAATTGATGAGGGGTATAAACGACATTTTCTTTATTCCATCAATGTTGTTTTCCTACAAACTCTAACAGGGGTCTTGTTTGTAATTTCCAATACTACAGGGGTCTTTCTGTAATTCGACTAAACCTCAAAGGAGGTTAGTGTAATTTCCAATAATAATATAATTTTGTTAAAACGATGGGAACTTGGGATGCTAGTTGCTACAATTTCTTTTCAATATGTTATCTAGGATTAGCTATAAGGCTTATCACTTGAATGTATGTCAATTGACGGTAGTAGTGGTAAAGAAATTAGTGTTTGGCTATGATGATGCTTGGAAAGGGTAGTCTAAAAGGAAGATTATGCAAATACGGGTGAAAATTTCAATTGAGAAGCCTTTACATCGAGGTCACAGGTATGGATGGTGCTGTTAAGCATTAGATAGATTTTAAATATGAGAGATTGCCCACTATTGTGGTGTTACAAATTTTTTCCAAGCAACCAAACTTTGGAAGCTCAAATGGTTTTTTAAATAGTTTTAAGTGGTCTTTTCGATGTATAATACATCATGGTCTGATACCTCAACTTTTAGTTATCAGCAATTGGTGGAAGGACTTACTCAACCAAAGCTATTAGAGGTTATGTGTAGTGTTGACATTCTTCCTACAAATTCTAAAAGTAGTCATGTCGGGATTGGTAAGATCAAGATATACTACAAAAATAGGGCATAAAAGGGTGTAGGATCTAAAACCACTCTTATACTCGTTGTTGGATCTAAAATTCTCTGATATCCCTAATAGCAATTGTTATACCCAAAATTACTCTGATGCCAATTTAAAAATCCAAGAACCTATATAGAAAATAAAACAAATTAAGGATGAAATCACAAAAAGGACAAAATTGCAGACAAAATCACGTCATGTATGCAAGAACCAAAATCAAACCAATACTCTAAACATTTAAAGTATCAAACACCAAAGCTTTTATTATATCAAAACCATCACATATCAGCATAGTTATTAAACCCGACCCAGCCCGATTGGTTAACCGGGAACCGGGGCCTACACACTTCAACAAAATAGACTTTTAGCCACAAGTTTATTAGCGACACCGTAAATGTTGTCGCTAAAGGTAGGGATTTGGGAGCCAGTCAACGCGAATAGGGTGGAATGCATTAAATCTTTTTAGTGATTCCTCACATGCATTGCAAATGATATATAAAATTATTAACAATGCCCCATATGCGTTGCAAATAATATATAAAATTATTAGCCACACTTAATGTACATCACAATTAGTAACAATTTATTGGCAACGCCAAAATCGTGTCCTAAATAGTTTCAAAAATAAACGTTTTGTTTATCCTGCCTTAAGTTTAGTCAATCCCTCCATATTACGTTAAAATTTTCCCACGAACATATCCCTTTCAAACACTATTTTCTCTGAGCTCCCATCTTACTCTCATTTTACCTTTCATCTCTCTCGTATCCTGCTAACACGAATCTGATCTCTCTCCCTGGCCTTTGTTCTCTATCCGAATCTCCTAGAATCTACGACTATTTTACTTTCTCTAGTCTACCTCACCTTGAATTCCTTTCATTTCAAGGAACTTCTGTCTATTGTGTCGTCCTAGAGACTAGGGATTTTGTGTATTTGTAAGTAGGAATTGAGTTTATGTGGTATATGAACATTTGCTCTCTCAATGTTAAGCTGCTTCATTACATTTTCTCATTCTTTGAAGACCTAGATCTAAAGGACAACGTATGCTCAATAATATATATTTATATATGTACACACACACACTTTATATATGTTCATGATTATTTGGTAACTATTTTCTCTTTCACCAAATCCCTAGAACTGAAAACTGGTTACTATCTCTCTCTCTCTCTCTCTCTCTCTCTCTCTCTCTCTCTATTGAACATGCCTTCTAAAATTGAAATACTTTGAAGATTTGAAGTTTAGGTAATTTTTCAGTGGATTGTTTCTCCTTAAACTTTTATTGGAATGCTCTTTGTATGTTGATTTTAAACCTGAAGCAATTGTTGCTCTTAGATTATAATCCATGTTTATATAGTTTATGGTTTTTCTTTTTCAGTTTTGTTTTATGTTATTTTAATTTTGTTGTTTAGTGTCTACTTTGTTAAAATAAGCAATTCAATCCTAACAAAACTGCACTTGGTTAACTAATGCTAAATTGATATATTATTGTGAGATGATTATAAATTTTATGTGCAAAGTCCATGTTTCAATTGCTTCTTATTTGGCACCTCTATTGTTGGTTCACACATAGCTACTAACATCCTATTTTTCAAAATGGTGACACATTTTTCCAACTCACTTAGACCAATTTAGTTTCTGTAAGGTTATCTTCCTTGTTTACAAGAAAGAAACAAAAAAATTTATATTTGGTCCTTTTTCTTTTTTACTTTCTCAAGTTTTGATTAATAAATTGACTAACGTATAATTTTATTTTTTAGAGTTGGACGTGACACTCGAATTGTCTTTTCTTTCCTCATCGACCATTGGACATGCATCATTTTCTTTCTTTCGCTAAATGACCTTCGATTCTTTTAGTTTGAACATTTTTTTATAATTAGTGTGTAGAAATTTAATTTTTTATTCAATGGCATGTAATAATATTAACATTTTATATTATTTAGAAATGGAATGATATATATGATTTACCGAGAGCATTTAGTATGTTGAGTCTTGAAATTTGTAGTAGGTTCATTCTTAAAAAAATGTAAATTAAAAATAAAAAAAATGAAAAACAAAAAAAAAAACATTATTAGCAATGCTAGAGGCGTCAATAATAATATGCAAAATATCATATTAGTGACACTTCCAACGTGTTACCAATGGACCATTATTAGCGACGCTGAAAAAGCATGGCAAATAGTTTGTTATTAGTGATGATGAAAACGCGTCACAAATAGTTTGTTATTAGTGACGCTAACCAACTTTTGCAACTTACTATTTTGCGACATCTCTTGTGAATTTTAGCGACACTTTATGCATCGCAAATAACGGATTATTAGCAATGCATGGCCAACGCGTTGCAAAATTATTTCTACCCCCCTATTTGTGATGCCTTAGCGACGCCACTTCAGGCGTCACAAATACTCCTTAGAGATGAAGTCAAAAGAATTAGCGATGCCTATAGGCGTCACAAAAAGTCAATTTTTTTGTAGTGAAACCCGGCTAGGTCATCATTCTAACTAGACAAGGAAGAGAACCGGTTTGGACTAGATGACCTAGCCAGTCGGACCGGCAAACCGGTGACCCGACGAGTTTAAGAAAAGAAGCCATCGCCATTTATCATTTCTAAAATGTAACTATGTGGTTGCCAAGAGTCGAACCCAAGATAATAAATAGGTAAGCACTACTAACCACTAAGCCACATGTTTCCTTGTTAAATAATTTACATATTTAATATATGTTAAGTTATTTTTCTATATTATATCAATAAAAAGGCATTAATGTAACAACATCATTTAAAAAAAAAAACCTTACCACATTTTCTAAAGTTATATAATTATTTAATTTTAAATAATATTTTTATGTTATTCTGGTTCAACCAATTGACCACATGGTTGAACCAATGACCCATCTAGTTGGTCACCTCACCAGGTTGATGCCCGGGCTAGGTTTCATAACTTTGCATATCAGTTTCTATACCCCACACGTCAACTTTTTTTTTTTTGTCTTTTATGCATATCAATTTCTATACCCCACACATCAACTCTCCTTTTTTTTGGCCACACTCTTAAACTCATGATCATGTGATGTATATATAATAAATTAAATTCAAACCCTACACATCTAATCCCACTTTATTCAGGACATCTATTCTTGTTAAAACTCAATTAACCTACTCCATATATGATTATGACTATTCAAAAGTACTTTGAATATTACTAGGACTCTATAAAACAAAATTAGAAAACTTTCTAAAATATATGAGTTTGGTTTAATTGGCCTACAATGCCTCCCTTAAACCAAGCTTGCCAAAGTAGCTTTCTAATACCTTCACGAGCAATACTTTTCAAAGTAATTTTTGTCATTGTAAGAAGCTTGTGCAACAAAAATCTAGAACAATAAAAATCAATCTTCATCTTCACACATGGACACGGTCGAATCTTGTATTTGGCACATAACTTTTTGCTTGTTAATCACGATTAAAGAACGAATCCATGCATACCCATTCAGACTGAGGATTAGCAAAATAATTATCTATAGACTCCTCATTTTGCGACCGTTTATTATATAAGGGTCAAATTGTAATTTTGTAGTTTATTAGGGAATTTTGATCATTTTTGCAGCATATTCTAAGAAGTCCCTTAATTGGGGGCACTTTTATCATGTTTAGGAAATTACTACAATATTTCCCATTCAATGGTATTTTAGTAATTTCACACATGTTTTGGTCTCTAAAGGTATTTTGGCCATTCATACATTGTTAACCCCTAAGGGCATTCTCGTAATTTTGCATACCTTTGGTCTTAAGGACATTCTTGGTGATTTCTAGTGTTTCAATACCCTTTGGGGTTTTGGTAAATTCTAGAAGTTTCTCATTTTCTAAGGGTATTTCAGTAATTTCAGAACCATTTTACCATTCAGAGGGTGTTTTGGTAATTTTGACATAGTCTTACTCCTAATAGGTCAATTTAGCTATTTAAAGGACATTTATATAATTTTCATGCCATTTTACCCTTTTGGGGGTAAGTTTGTAATTTCAACCCTTTTAAGGACAAGTTGGTCATTTTTCGTACCTTGGGGGGAGCGGGCAATTCAATAATTTTACCTTTTTAGGGGGGGCATTAGTAATTGTTCATGCCTTGAGGGCAATTTGGTCATTCTTCATACCATGGGAGCAATTTGATAATCTTAAATGATAATTGTCATTTCTATTTTTAGGATTTACCATTTTTATTCTTGGATTTTATCATATGGGAAATGAGATTTATCTTAGGGTAAATTGCACTTTTCACACTTATAGTTTGGGGATCAGTGTCAATTTTGTTCCTATACTTTAAATTTTGACACATTAAACCTTTAGTTTTTGTATCAAAAAAGTCCAAGTAACTCACGTCGTCTCAATAGATGATGGAACATCCATCACGCGTCCCTCACGTGATGTGTTAGTGAGGGCAGGAGTGGAATTTCACTCATCTTCCCACCCAAGCCCTTGCACGCATCCCTCACGTGTGATCATGGTGGTTCATCCCTAAATAAGGACGAATTAAGGTTCAATTGCTCCATAATATTACAAAATTAATCAAAGTAGTGAAACTATAAGTTCACTGATTGTTAGTAAGGGCAAAATCAAGTAAGTGTTCTTGTCTAATTAGGGTCAAAATGAGCATAGAACTGAGATGTGGCAACAAAGGAATTCCCTCATACAGTAAGTTTCTCTTCAACTAACATCGCTTTTTGTTTTGTTTATTTTGTTTTTCAGTTTCTTCTGCATGTGTTGTTGATTAAAGTAGTTGAAATTTTCTTTTAAAAATCTAGTGATTATTTCGATGAAAGGGACCCAACCAAAATTGGTTGTCTGCCACAAACAAGTGGTCCCATTGTGCCTTTTTCATATTGTTTGTTGTTGTTGTTGTTATGTATTGATGTAGTTGGACTTTTTTAACTTTGACAGATGAAGGGGATAGTTATTTCATGAAGGTGAATTTAGGTGTAATCCAATTAAGGTCTATATTAGAGGAAGAGTTAATTGTTATGACAATTGTCAGATTGGTTTTATGTGAATGCTTGAAATGGATGACATGGTAAAAGGATTAGGATATTTTGAAGAGTTTATTGATTATCATTATAAGGCGCCCCCATTAGATCTTAATACTGGACTGAGGCCACTAAAAAGTGATAGTGATGTCATGAAAATGGTGAGATGGGTCCCCATTTATAAATTGATTGAAATTATTTGGAACATAAAACTGTTATGAATGTAATGCAAAGCCAAAGTGAATTGTTTGGGGAGGGTGCAGAATAAAGTCATTCAATTAGGACTGAATGCTTGGATTATAACAGTTTCGTAAAATTAGAAAATACATAAAAGAAATAAATAATGAATTATATTACTTTTGCATGATAATAAACCTCACGAACATAATAATGAGGTGGAAAGAATTTAAACAACATAATGTGGAGCAATGATACATGGGAGATAAATGAAAAATAGTAAAAATAAGAAAAATGGGTTCTTCGTTCGAACGAACACCAAAAAGTCTATTGTAAATTTTGTTTGATATTCGTTCGACCTTCGTTCAAATGAAGTGCTCATTCGTTCGAACAAACATACGATAGAGCACTTTTAAATGTGGGTTGAAATGCCATTTTTTCTCAAATTACACTTTTCCTTCTCTTCCAAACTCTCTCTAGACAAGAGGAATGTTAGGGTTAGGGAATTTCTTGGTCCTTTATGAATCTTCAAGCATGGCAAACACATCACACCATAAGGATTCAAGTGTAAGAAGAATTTCTACTTATTAAAAGGTTAGAATTTCAAGATTTCTTTAAAAACACAAGGTAGAATTTAGATTTTCATTTCCTTTTCAAATTTCTTGCATTTCTTTATAGATCTAGTTTGGTTGAGTGACATAAATGGTGTAAATCATTTCTTAGGTTTTGGGGCCAAGGATTGAAGCTTGAAATTGAAATCTCTCTCTACACACAATTTCACACATGTTTTAGGGTAGGGATTCTAACCTAGGTCGAGGGTTAGGTGTTTATATAGATACATTGAGCATTTTATTAAATTTTATGTCTTGCATTATGAATGTCATTATTCATGTACATATGTGTTATGCTTCGGAAAATGGTAGGAGTATGAAATGTCATGCATTGAAAATGATCTTGACATGTACATGTTGATGATTGGGGAAAATTTTGAATGTCATTTACTTATACTAATCTTGTAACATGTTGATAATTGGATTGTTGATGGCTATAGGTTGTATGGTCATTGTTGTGTTGTTATGATAATTAATGAGGTGATATAAACCTTGGGTATGTTCGTGAATAAAGTGAAAAATATTGATGAATGATAAAATACGAAATTGAAAATGGAGAATGTGAATGTGGATAATTAATCCCTAGAACAAGTTGAGGGACAAGAAAGAATGGCACGTTGTGAGACCGCATTAGAGATTGGGAATATTTTGTGATGAAGATTGTGTCTTCCTTCAGTTGCGAACCGTAACCCAATGCGGGTGGTAGTACATAGCCAACGAGTTAGTAGCTTATGAAACACTAGGCTTTTTCGAGAGCCATTAGGTGAATTGATGAAGTGATTTTATTTAAGTGAGAGGATTAATGCGAGGTTTGAATGGTAATTACTTTGTACCCATTTAATTATATTTATGTGATGATTCTCCCCTTTACTTATTGTTATGTTTTCTTGTGATTGGGTTGATAATTTGCATTGTTAGAGGTATGATGAATCATTTATTGATATACATGCATGTTGGTTGAACACTTGTGTTGACACTTCACATCTCACATGCCTACACTTTGCACCGCCTTAAATTTCCTTATTTTAGAATCTCTATTGGGGTTGTTGTTTTGACCCTTACCAAATGTAGGTAACGGCAAAGAGCTGGCACCTTGATGATATGGACTAAAAGGACTCTTTCTTTTAGGCCATTTTGTTGATTTTGGAATGTACTTAAACTCACAACTCTATTTTGGTATTTCATTATTTTGGGAATGTAAAAAAGGCCTATGGTCTTTATATGTTGATGTGAAGGCTCAAAAGCCTAAGCAAGGCTAGCATTCTTTTGACTTAGAAATAGCAATCACATAATGAATACACTTTTGAAAATTATGTATAAGAACTTTGTTAGATTACATGTATGGAATGTGAATGAATAATTGTGTTACGAAAACTCTAGTGAGAATATGCTAATCATAGGGTGGTTTGAGATATACAAGAATTATTTATTAGGTTTGACCTTAATTTACAAGGTCACCCACGGATCTTTGGGACTCGGGGCGTGACATGGATGATAAAGAACAATCAAATGTACATCAGGGTAGAGATGTAATTGGTGGTGCTGGTGAAAGAGTGTATGGTTATGGACTTGAATTTTATTTAGAATATGATCTTTCTCACAATGTGAATTTCTTAAATCGTGATTATGGATTAAATGATGATGATGAACTATATGAAGCAAACATTGATAAGGGTGTTTAGTGTTGTCGGAAGAGTATGGGTAAGAGTGTGGATTATGGTTCTTCAAATGAAGGTTCATAAGATATACTATCTGATTATAAACCATCTGAATAACTAAAGTGTTTAGATGGTTCATCATATAAGAAGGGTATAAAAGAAAAAAGTTAAATTCCTAGAGTTTAGGGTTGATATTGACATGAAAGACATTGAATTTAGATTAGGAATGATGTTTAACTCAACTAAAGAGTTCAAGGATGTTGTGAGGGAGTATGTCATTGCCAAAGGTCAACCCATCAAGTTTGTTAAAAATAAGACAACAAGAGTTAGGGCTATTTGTAAGAAAGGTTTTAATTGGCAGATTTTCGCATTAATGATGCAGGGGTAGAAAACATTACAAATTAAAACCTACTACCCTGAGCAAAATTGTACTAGAACATTTTATAATAAGAATATAAATTCTAAATTGCTATCACAGAAATATGTAAACAAAATTAGGTCAAATCCAAAGTAGCCCACTGAGTCATTTAGAAAAGCTCTGAGGTCTGATTTTGTGATTGAAGTGACTAAAACTTAAGCTTATAGTGGTAGAAGAAAGGCAATGACTATGATAGAAGGAAGACACATTGAACAATATAGCAAATTGTGGAATTATATTAAATAAATAAGAAAGACCAATCCGGCTCTACAATGATTATGAAGGCCTCACCTACTTATGAGATTGGAGGTAAACCAAATTTTAAAGGCTATATTGCTGCCTTGGGGTTGAAGTAAGGCTTCCTTGCAAGGTGTAGACCATTGATTAGATTAGATGGATGTTTTCTAAAAGAACCTTATGGTAGGTAATTTTTATTAGTTATGGGGATTGATGGGAATAATTGCATGTTCCCATTGGCTTATATTGTTATTCAGTGAGAAACAAAGAGGACTTGGTGTTGGTTTCTTCAGTTGTTGCAAGAAGATTTGGGCATTATTAACCAACATGTCTGGACTTTCATATCTAATAAACAAACGGGGCATGATCATTTATTTGATTATGTTTATTAATTATTGTATTCTATTTGCTCACTGATTCTTTCAATATGCAAGGTTTGGTTCCTACACTTGATCAGGTTGTACCAAATGTTGATCATAGATTTTGTGTGAGGCATTTGTACAATAATTTCAAAGAAAGATTTAAAAGAAAAACTTTGAAGGAAAAAACTTGGAATGCTACAACAGCAACCACAATGCACATGTTTGAGTTTGAAATAGAGGAATTGAAAACAAATTGATGGAAATGTTTTCATTTGGATAGCTAATAAGCCACCAATACACTGGTCTTAGTCACACTTTAGTACTTTTCCCAAGTGTGATATGCTTCATAACAACTTATGTGACTACTTCAATGCATACATTATGGAGGTAAGAGATAAATCAATATTCACTATGTTTGAAAGAATAAGGGATTTACTCATGAGAAGAATGCAGGTCAAGAGAGATACTATGAAGAAGTATGAGGGCCCTATATGCCCTAAAATCCAAAGTACGATTGAAAAGAATAAAAAGGATGCAACCAACTGCATTTCTATGTGGGCTGGAAGACCAAAATTCCAAGTCCAAGATTACAAAACTCAACTCAACATTGAGGTGTAGGAGTTGTGGGAAGATGGGGCACAACAAGAGAAGTTGTAATAAAGGTTATGGAAAGAGCAAGGCTAAAAAAACCAAATCAAGTGGAAAAGTCAATCGAAAGTTAGTTACTCCAATTGTTGAACCTTCTACTCAAATATCAGTCACTTAAATTAGAGAAACAAACTACTTGTAAGTAATGTAAACCCAACTCTTCCACTCACATTCTAGTCACTCAATGATAAACCTCTCTTTTGTTCTTCTATAGGTTATAAAAAAACTTAGAGAAATCATGCTTTGTTGGTGGCAACAGTCAATGGGTGAGAACCAAAAGCCACAGCAATCCTAGGGTGAAGACTAGAAGTAGTAGTGAAGGGGTAAAGAGCAGACGTAGAAGCAGTCAAGGAGTGACTATCAGAGGTAGCAGTTAAAGACAGTGAATAACCATTTTTCTTAAATGTGTTTTTTGATTTTTTGTAAACCTCAAAATCTTGTGCTTTGTGCTTTTAAATTTTTTTTTTTGGGGTTTGTGGGAATGGAAAAAATGTGAAAATATCCTTTTGGTTTGTGAGAATGGAACAATGTCAAGTTGATGTTATGATTTGTCTTTATGTAATTTTTGGTTTGCGAATAAACCTCAAAGCTTGTACTTTGTGCATATTGTGTCATTTTTTGCTCATATAGTACTAAACCCAACTTCATTCCCAAAACATTAGTTTCATTACATAATTAATAAAAACATGAATTACATTTTCATTACATAGTAAAACAAAAAAAAGTTACACGGGAGGTTGCAGGAAACTTGATTACATTATTTGCATCAATTACGAATACTTCTTATTCCAATTTTCATTAAGACCTCCTGCCCAATACCAATATCCAAACAACCCCTAAGACAGTATCAAACATGTCTACAACAACTTCTCTCTTGCTGTAAGCCTTGAAACTTGATTTTCAAACCTTGTCGTGCTTCTCAATAAACCCGAAGTCACTTGGCATGCATGGGGACACATAGGAGGGTTGTACCAATTGAAAAATCCACATCCATTAGCAGCCTAAAATTTATAATTCTAGTGATTAGCATATAACATAAACATGCGCCAAAAATAACAAAAAAAAAATAAAATTGGAGAATAAAATTTTATCTAACATACCCCAAATTTTTGACAGCCATGAAACCTTTTTCCATGATTGTGGTATATCCATGAAGTTCAAAGCTTAGCCCTCTTCCCATAGATATAGTACTTTGATTTTTCATTATTTTCCTCACTTCCCCTTCCCCTTACAAGGTTATGCAACCTAGGATTTGAGCTGATTTCATCATTTCTTTTCCATCCCTTGTTGTTATGCCCGCCCTTGACCTCCATCACCACTGCAACAAAGAGCAGTGTTTTCCCCATGGACCAAAGGTCATCTCATATGAAATAAACAAGGGCTTAGGGGGAAAGATGAGTGAAATTCCACTCTTGCCCTCATTAACGCATCACGTGAGGGATGCGCGATGGATGTTCCGTCATCTATTAAGATAACATGAGCTACTTGAACCTTTTTATGCAAAAACTAAAATTAAAGGTTTAATGTGTCAAAATTTAAAGTATAGGGACCAAATTGACACTAGCCCCAAACTATAGGGGTGAAAAGTGCAATTTACCCTTTATCTTAAATCTCGTTAGTCCATTAAGTGTCATCTTGATTGTGATTGGTTCATGAATAGTAGACATTGATGTGATTGGTCTACCTCATTTAGAGTTTTCAATGGCCAATTTTATTTAGGTGCATTGTGATTGGTCTACAAGTTGTAGACAATCATATTGTTGGTCCACATCATTTAGGACTTATATATGTAATTTGTGTCTTACATTCTTGACCTGACTCTCACCCAAATTGTTTTGACCACTTTGGTTGTCTACCTATCGACATTTAGACCCAAAAAACCCCATTCTCTTGATCAATCAGTACAAGAAATTTTAGAGCATTTGTAGAAAGTCAAAAATGGCCCATTAGCACATATGTGTGCCAATCGGCACTTAAAGGGTGCAATCGGCACTTAGGTGCCAACAACCCCTTCTCTATGTGCCGATCGGCACTCGGGGTCCAATTTCATGATTTTTGCCTCTTTTTCATATTTTGGGGTTTGAGAATATTAAATAATATATTGTTTCGAGAGAATGAGAGAGACAGAGAGAGAGAGAAAGAGCGACACAAGTATTCTTAGACATTTGTGAGCGGGTTTTAACACCCCGTTTTGTATTCTTCACCTTTTGATAGTGGATCTTTTGCTGTGCTTCACCTATGAACGTAGGTTGTTTGACGAACCACGTATATTTGGTGTTCTTTTATTCTTGCTATGTTTGTTTCTTTTCTTTTTGTTATTTTATTTTTCGCTTCCATTACACAACAAATTGGTATCAGAGTTTTTGGTGATGGCTACCACAAAATATGAAGTAGAGAAGTTTGACGGTCAAAATAGTTTTGACCTTTAGCGCATCAAGATGCGCACTTTTTATGACAACAAGGTTCAGCGAAGGTTTTGGATGGCACGTTTCCAACAACGTTGACCGTAGAGAAAAAGATTGATATGCAAGAAAAGGCATATATCGCCATTCAGTTATCTCTTTCTGATTGAGTCTTACATGAGGTATCAAATAAAGAATCCGCCTCTGGGCTTTGGAAAAAGCTAGAGAATTTGTACATGAAGAAGTCACTCACCAACCGTTTGTATTTGAAACAACGGTTGTACGCCGTCAAGATGAAAGAAGGTGTGTCCATTAATAAGCACCTTGATGAATTTAATAAAATTATCATGGGCTTGAAGAATATTGATGTTAAGATTGAAGAAGAAGACCAAGCCCTAATTGTTTTATGTTCATTGCCTGATTCTTTTGAAACTTTAGTTAATTCCATGTTATATGGAAGGGCTACCATCTCTTTAGTAGATGTTAAGGCATCTTTAAACTTGAAAGAGTTGAGGACTAAGTTGAATAGGAAAGGCAGTGATTATGTACAGGTCGAAGGTCTATTTGTGAAAGGTCTTTCGGATTCCTTTAATAATAGAGGTTGGCCTAATGAAAGGGACTTTGGTAGTGGTAATAGTAGAGGTCGAGGTAGAGGCAAAGGAAAAGGCCAAAGTGGATCTAAAGGTCGATTAGAGTCTAGAACACCCAAGAGTGAGATTGAATGTTACTATTGTCACAAGTTTGGGCACTACAAAACTGAGTGTCCTAGGCTCAAGGAATAAGGGGAAAGAAGAATGTTAATTCTGCTAATGTTGCCAGTGTTGCACAACAAACCGTTGAGGTTACAAACAACATTATTTCAATTATTATTTCTGATAATCAATCTAATGAGGAGTGGATTCTTGATTTAGGTTGTTCCTATCATATGACCCCTAATTGGGATTGGTTCATCACCTATGATGCAATTAATGGTGGTTACGGTCTTAATGGGCAACAACATGGCATGTAAGACAGTTGGGATAGGTACAGTTCGAATTCATTTGCATGACGAAATTGTGAGGACTTTGAATGTGAGGCACATCCGAACTTGACGAAAAAACTAATTTCTTTGGGCAGTTTGAATTCGAATGGTTGCAAGTTCTCCGCTAAAGGTGGAGCTATGAAGGTTTGCAATGGATCTTTGGTTGTGATGAAAGGTAATAAAGTAAATGGCCTTTACATTCTTCAGGACAGTACAGTTGTTGGTTCTACAGGTGTTTCATCTTCTTCTTTACTTGATCCAAATTCAGTTACCTCCTGTTTGTGGCATATGAGATTGGGTCACATGAGCGAAAGGGGTATGAAAATTCTGAGCAAACAGGGTTTGCTTTGTGGACAGTTGACAAAAAATATTGACTTTTGTGAGCATTGTGTTTTCAAAAAAACAAAAAATGGTGAAGTTCAGTACTACGATTCATAGAACCAATGGTACACTTGACTACATCCATTCGGATTTTTGGGTCCTACAACCATCCCATCCCAAGGTGGTGCTCGGTATTTTTTGACTTTCATTGATGATTATACAAGAAAACTTTGGGTATATTTTCTAAAGCACAAGAATGAGACATTTGCTACATTCAATTAGTGGAAAGTCTTAATTGACAAGCAAACAAGTAAACAGGTCAAGCGGCTTAGAACAGACAACGACATGAAATTTTATGATGGATAGTTTAATAAGTTCTGTCATAATGAGGGAATTGCATGGCACCGCACAATTTGTGGCACTCCCCAACAAAATGGAGTCGCAAAATGGATGAACAAAACTTTTATAGAGAAAGCTCGTTACATGCTTTCGAATTTCGGGTTGTCTAAGGCATTTTGAGCTGAGGCCATTAATACAAGTTGGAGCTTCAGAAAGAGTGTAAGACAACACTTAATGTCAACCCATTGTTTCTGTATATAGTTCTCCCTCTAACTCTGGTGTAGAAGAAGAATTGCAATACAGTATTGCAACTGGTAGAGAAATGAGACAGATTAGGCGACCTCAGAGATTTGGGTATGTAGATTTGGTTACATATGCACTTAACATGTCAGAGGAAATTGTAGTGTAAGAGCTTTCCACCTATTCAGAAGTTGTCATGGGTTGTGAGTCGGCATAGTGGAATGTGGCCATGAATGAAGAGGTTGAATCTCTTTACAAGAACCAAACATGGAATTTGGTGAAATTGCCTAAGGGCTTGAAGATTGTTGGTTTAAAATAGGTTTTTAAGAAGGAAAAAAAAAAAGGCATCCCAGGGGTTGAAGATGCTAGATACAAGACACGCTTGGTTGCAAAGGGATACAGTCAGAGAGAAGGTGTGGTCTTTAATGAAATTTTCTCACTCGTTGTGAAGCATAGCTCTATTCGCGTGTTGCTTGCTTTGTTTGACTTAGAGCTTGATGTCAAGAAAGTGTTTTTACATGGCGAGCTTGAGGAGATTATCTACATGAAACAACTAGAGGGTTTTGTTATGCAAGATAAAGAAGCTCATGTTTGCAAGTTGAAAAAGTCATTGTATGACTTAAAGCAGTGGTACAAGCGGTTTGATGCCTTTATGGTGAGCAGTGGTTACTCGAGGAGTAATTTTGACAGTTTCGTATAGTACAGACAGTTTTTAGATGGTTCTTTCGTTTACTTGTTACTCTATGTAGAAGATCTACTTATAGTTGCCAAAAACATGTCGGAGATTGATAATTTGAAGTCCTAGCTTTGTAATGAGTTCGAGATGAAATATTTGGGTACTACAAAGAAGATTTTGGGTATGAAAATTCATAGGGATAGAAAAGCCAAAGATATGTACTTGTCACTACAGAAGTACATAGAGAATGTGCTTAAGTGTTTTGCTATACAAAGTTCCAAATTAGTGAGTACTCCACTTGCCTCTCATGTTAGGTTTTCTACAGCATTGTCTCCGCAAAGTGAGGAAGATGAATGGTATATGTTGAGTGTTCCTTATTCTAGTGCAATTGGTAGCATTATGTATGTTATGGTTTGCATACGTCTAGACATTTCACAAAGCAGTTAGTGTTGTCAATCGATATATGGCTAATCTTGGCAAGGCTCATTGGCAGGCAATGAAATGGATACTTTAGTATTTGAGAGGGACTTCAAATATTGGCTTAGTGTTTGATAAAGCTTGTGGCTTTGGATCTACCATTGTTAGTTATGTTGATTTGAATTATGCTAGTGATTTGGATAAGAGGAGATCTCTGACAGGTTATGTCTTCGTAATTACTGGTTGTGCGATTAGTTGGAAAGCTACTCTACAGTTTATAGTTGCTTTGTCAACAATAGAAGCAAAATACATGGTGGTAGTGGAAGTAGTGAATGTGGAAATTTGGTTGAGAAGTTTGGTTAGTGATTTGGGCTTACAGGAGGATGTTACTATTGTATTTTGTGATATCTAGAGTGCAATACATTTGACCAAAAATCAAATGTATCATGAGAGGACCAAACACATAGACGTTAGATATCATTTTCTTCGAGATGTTATGTCCCAATGTGACATTACAATCAAGAAGATTGCCACAATAGAGAATCCAGCAAATATGATGACTAAGCCTATTCCGCTACACTCTTTAGACTTGATTGGTATTCGCACCATTTGATTTGATCCTTAGGGATTTTATAGAGAATACAACATAAGAAAATTGTTTGCTCATGGCTTGAGGGAATACAAGCCAAGGTGGAGATTTGTAATTTGTGTCTTGATAGAATACTTGCTCGTGGCTTGAAGGAATACAAGTCGACTCGCACCCAAACCGTTTTGGGCACTTTTGGTGGTTTATTGATCAGCACTTGGACCTAGAAATCCCCTTTCTTTATTGACCAATCGGTACAAGAAATTTCAGAGCATTTGGAGAAAGTTAAAAAATGCCCCATCGGCATATGTGTGTGCCGATCGGCACTCAGAGGGTGCAATTGGCACTTAGGGACTGCCGATCGGCACTCGGGTGCCAGCAACCCCCCTCTTTATGTGCCGATCGACACTCGGGGTCCAGTTTTGTGATTTTTGCTTTTCATATTTTAGGGTTTGGGAACATTATATAATGTATTGTTGCGAGAGAATGAGAGAAAGAGCGGTAGGAAGTCTTCTTAGACATTTGTGAGCAGGTTTTAACACCCCGTTTTGTATTTTTCACCTTTTGATAGTGGATCTTTTGCTGTGCTTCGCCCGTGGATGTAGGTTGTTTGCCGAACCACGTATATTTGGTGTTCTCTTGTTCTTGCTATATTTGTTTCTTTTCTCTTCATTATTTTGTTTTTCGCTTCCGTTGCACAACAATATATATATATATATATAGAGAGAGAGAGAGAGAGAGAGAGAGTTTGAGTGGTTGAGAAATGTTTCCTTAATTATTCCACAAAATAATGTACTAAAGAAATAGTCGACTGATTCTAATGACCAGTTGATTGATGTTAAGGACCAGCTAACTGATTGTTCTTGAACAAATAAACCCTAACCTTTTGGACAAATCTATTGAGTTGGTCAGTCAACGGGATCTTGATCCAGTTGACTGGTTGATGAAACCAATCAACTAACTTTGTCAATTTGATAATCGAAAATTCAAATTTTGAATAGATCAAAATGATGGGAACGACTATATTTTGATTCTAATAGGACATATATTTCAAATACCTATAAATAGAGGTTCATTACAGCATTATTGCTAACAACTTACAAGATTTAACTTTTATATCTTTATTCTTGACTTTAGATCTCATTTATTACAAAAACCTAGATTTGAAAGTTCTACTCATCTTAAATACCCCGTGCTTACATTTGATCAATCTTTAGTAAGTGAGAATTTATTGCACCAATCAACTCTTAAAGAAATTATTTGTTGGTAACAACTTTGTAACTTCTCATTGCGATGAGATTTGTAGGTAGCTGCTTACTTTGTGAGGCAAAATTGGATATTGTGCTTAACTTACATTTATATTTAAAGTTTGTAAAAGTTGTCAACATTTATAAAATTTTCTATTAACCCCCGCTCTAGGATATATATCTGGGCAACATTTAGTAGAGAAAGGCATTTGTTAATTTGTTAAAAAAATATTTTCAGGATTTTATTCGTACAGCAGATTCAATTTTTGAATTCAAAGTCTTCAAAAACCTTAAGATAGGCTTTCTTGAAAGTTTTGTATCTTATTTTATCGCTAATTTTAACATATGGGCATTTTCATAGTTTGACTAAAATATGTGTCAACATTTTCAGAAACTAATTTACCTAAATGGACAACGTATTTGGATTCTAAACATCGAGAAAGCTTAAGCTAAGTCGTCTTTGCAATTTAAATGGAAATTAATAGCACAATATACATATACATATATATATATAATTAATTTGATAAAAATGATATGTGTGTATATTTATATATATATATATATTTTTTAATTTTGCAAAATAATTCATAATTATGTTAAGTGGTTATGTGGCTTTAATTGCTAATTCTCCCTCATAGGTAAAGGGTTCGAACCCTAGAAAACATGCTAATGTTTTGAATGTATTATTAAGATTGATATTAGATAAATATTAAATTGGTCACCAAAATACCTAACCATAGTGGTCAAGTGGTTAGTGTATCCACGACAATCCGAAAGGTTAGGCGTTCGATTTTCCTAGGTGACAATTACTCATTTTTTATTTAATTCCTAATCAAAATGATGTAGTTTTAATCTCATTTTTTTAAACTTAAATCACTCTAAAAAACAATGCCATGTTAATACTTACACTACGATTGAATCGAATCTGACCCAGATCTTGATCGTCCAACCTATTTTGACCCACTTCTTATTAATTCAGTTTGGCTCACTAGCCATTATTATTTCGCCTAAAGAAACAAACCAAGCCCAACCCATTTTTAATAACCAAACTCAGGCTCAGCACATTAGAACAAGCCCAACTAACCAACATAGTAGCCCATCCCATAAAATGACATTGTCACAAATATATTGTTCATTGTCTTCCTCGTTGAGAAAGACTATAACGTTGAAACCCTAGTTTTATACCACACAATTTTAAACATGTTTTGATTTGTTTTTAATCCAAAGGGATCCAAAACATCTAGTTGTGCATTTTAAATCTTGTTTTAGGAATTAAAACAAATCAAAAGGGATCAAAATCGTAAAAACTGAACTCATTGTCATCCCTTACAATTCTAATTTTCTTCCTCGATTCTCAACCATTTTACCTTGTTCCTATTTTGATAATCTTGTTTATACATGCTCTAGGTGCCGCTAGTATCAAAATGAAGAATAATCATGATTTAATAGAGACCCATGTCTACTTAGGTTTTGATTTATGCTTGTTCTTTGTATTTTTTTAATGGTTTTCTTCATTTTGTTTTCATTTTTCATCGTCTAGTTTATACTTAATTATATATATATATATATATATTCACAAAATAGAAGGTTAAAAAGTCTTACCTCTAATCGATGTTCCTATAGTGTTGTAAATGGTGGTTTCTTCCACTGATGTTCCCTCATTCCGTCAAGTAGTTCATTCCTTTGGACACTCTATCTTACATTCTCTCTCTCTAACTCCTAACCTCTCTCTCTCTCTCTCTCTCTCTCTCTCTCTCTTTCTCTTTCCTATATACATATTTAAAAGACACATGTGTGTGTATATATATATATATATTGTCACATCCCAAACCCCACTCTATGCAAATTAGGAATTGTGACCGGCCAGTCAGTTATATCACCCGCATCCGCATTGTGCAGACTAAGAGTAATGAAACTAATCGAAGGTCGTTTCTTACGTATTCTAATTTGATTTCATTCCATTAATTGTTCATGGCATGAGCATTCCATTAAATTTTGCAACTCTAATTGTTCATGAGCATTCCATTAAACCGGAGTCCCAAGAGGCGTTATCCTCATGTGAGAGTCTACTATTTGGCATCCTTCTAATGTGTTTGTGGATCACTAGGGGCTCGTTATTTATTTTGATACTTATGAAGGCCAGATATCCGCAATCGATAAGACTATTCTAAAGAAGTCTTTGCGACACGCATCATATATGCCAATAGGAGGCCAACAATAGCTTATTCTATATATTATGGACATGTAGTAGGCGTTATAGTAGCAACAACTATAATAACTAGTTCCAACTTTCATTCCTCCTCTAACATTTGATATAGATGCTTTATTGATTGAATGGGGGATAGGTTCTTTCGTGGTGTTGGTGCCACTGACCTGAGCAGTAAAAAGCATTCACCACTACCACCACCCCCACTGTTTGAGCATTAGGACAATTATTTTTTTGGTTGCCTTATTGTCGCATCCAAAAACTCACCTTCTATGAATTAGGGGACGCAACCTGGCCCGAGGGGTCGAACGGAGTCAAGTGGTAGTGCAACCAATAAAAAGTAAATAAATAATGCAGAATCGACAATAACAAATGGGACAACCATCCGACCAAAGCATCTAGACATACTAAGTACCTTTTTTATACATTTATATTGCATAATTATATCTTTAAAAAAGGCAAACTATACATTGTTTGTTACAAAATAATAGTACAAAAGCTAAGGACAATTTATTCAACTTTGTGTGTAGTTTTTGCTTGCTAAAGAGCTTGACCAAGCTAAGAGCCAAAATATGGTCTTTACTATCTTCAGCAAAAACAGCTCCAAAAGCAAAAATTTCTAGGCATCCTTCATCAATATGGAATATGTAGAGACCTAAAAAATTAGAGTAAATTTTTCGTTTTGCTGGTAGAGCACTATTCATGCACCATTTGCCGATAGGACACTATACATGCACATTTAGACATAAGTCATATTTAGAAGCATATTTTGAGTATACCATAGAAGAGAAATATGCTTAGAATGTTAAAATAAACCTCCTGTAAAACTTTGAGCCTATTCAGAGATAGTTTCAAAAACTAAACCATAAAGGGCATCTGGGTGGCTCGACTGGATCCGGCCAAACCCAGCCACAGGCGAAAATAAAAGTTTTTGAAAAATTTCATTTAAAATAATTTTAAGAACTTTTGCTAAAACAAAATATCGAATTGAGGCGTTTCGAGACGGGTTCTAGTGTAACGGGGCCCCCGAACTCATTAAGGGCAAAATGATCTTTTTGTCCCTTAACCCCTTTACTATAAATAGGACCCCTTAGTGATATAATTTCATTATTTTGGTCTGAGATACAGCAACTACATGTTTATGGAGAAAAGGGAGAAAGAAACCTAGGTTTCTCCAATCTTCAAGCTTCCAAAACACACTTCTAGGCTTGAATTTTCACAAGACTTCCTTCTAGGAAGTTGTTCCCCATGTCAAGGGATACATTCTCACCGATTGGTTCGGCTGCACAGCGAACACAACTCCCTAGGGTTGGGAAAAACCCATCTAGGTACGATATTTTGCTAAGTAAGGAATGGGGTTAAGTTTAGTAGTGTTTTATAAGTTGATTGAATGATTTATATGTTTATTTGCTGTTAGAAAGTCACTTAGAATGTAGTTTCTTTAAAAAACCTAGAGTTGGTTATTTACATACTTGTGTGTTCTTTGTATTCTTTGAAAATTTGATAAAGTGATAAACATGAACCATGACTATATGTAAAATTCATTGTATTCTAGCTTATGTTCATGTAGACAAAATCTTGTAGTTGGAAAGTTATGATTTAATCAATGTGTTGGTACTTTATGTATTTTGTAATCTTTGAGAATTTGTCAAAATGATGAACATGAAATTTGAATATATGTTTGATTCATTACATTGTGGTTTATGTTCATGTGAATAGACCTTGTGTTTTGGAAGATATGGTTGTTTAATGCATTGATGCTTTGTGTAATTATGTGTTCTTTGAGAATTGGTAATGTAGTGAACATGTGACATGAACATGTGTTTAAATTGATTGTATATAGTATATGTTCATGTGGAAGATGTTGTGTGATTTGAAAGTTGGAGTTTACTTTATGTATGATGCATGATTTAAGGTGTATGCCAAGTATTTGATAAAAATGCTTCATTAACATTGCATAGAAAAATCAAGGCATATTGGCATATGGTGATTCCTTGAAAACATAGTGTGGGTTCAGTACTTGGTGCTATGCATTATGAGAGTGTAGATCCTATGATGAAAAACTCAAAAATTGGCCGTTGCATTGGTGCCTACTTAACGAACGGAAATGATCCGTGGACAGGTATTGGTACTCACTAGTCCAACGGGTGCGATCCGTAAACCGATACATGGTGGCATAGAGTTTGCATGGGTGTGTCACACATATTGCCATTGCATTGTATTAATGAATTGGAAGGCATGTAGATTATAAATGTACACTTGCACATGCCACGCCTTAACCTTGTTCCTTGCATTAGTATTATATCATACCAGCGGTTGTGCTGACCCTTCGTGAAATATCATATTTCAGATGAGGCTCCTGGTACTTGAGACTTGATGAAGTCTTGAAGGAAGGAGGGGAAAAGAATTTGGAAGGATATTTGGCCCTTGGGCATATTTTGTATGTATGGGCATAAGCCCTAAAGACTTGTGTTTTCATTTGGAAGAATGGTGAACTATAGGCTTTGGGCCAATTTGTAATGTAAGGGCTTAAGCTCAAATGACATGTAGAATATATTTATTTAATGTGCCTTACCTGTATATATGTTGAAGGAAATGAATGTATGTTTAATTTCCATGAATTGTGGCCGTCGAGTGAGAATGGATTGTGATGTGTTTATATATATGAATGATTGCAAAATATTAGGTGAAAAAATGCTTAGAAAACAAAGGAGGTTATGTCAAAAATTTTGTGAAATTAAGGAAAAAATTAAGTGTGTAAAACACCATTTAAATAGGTGAGAAAAGTGCCCAAAAGTGGAGGTTAAAAGCCTTGAGGAAATAGGCCAAAACTTGGAAAAATCAGATGCAGCACCTTGAAGAAAAATTTAGAATATGGAAAAATCAGCTTGCAGCTAGCTACAGTAAAAATTCAGAAAATCAGGTTCAGGCATGCCCTAGTCGCGTGCCAGCTTATGCGCCTACTGCTGCTTGCTGCCCCTCTTGCGCGTCCTGCTGCCTTGCCTGCTGTGCAGCTGCTGCCCAAGGCATGTCATGCCATGCCATGACCTACCTTTCAAGGTCATTTAAAGGCCATTTGATCTTATGTTCGACACCACTTATTGGGGCCCTTTTTGGCCATCATACCAATCCATGTTGGGCACCTTTTTGGGACATATTTTAGTTATATTTCAAGCCCATGTTTGGCCACTTACTTGGACCAATTTTTAGTAGACTTTTTGATTTATTCTTGGCCTATGGCTTAGGGCATTCGGGGCCCATTTGGACCATCATTCCAAGGCATATTTAGAAACATTTTGTGGACTATCTTGAAGGCCACACTTGAACATGACTTAGACAAATTTTGATAATTTGTTGGGAAAATATTTGACTACTATTTGGAACTTATCTTGGGTGAGTCTAGTTAACGAATTTTCATTTTTATTTTTGGGAACATGAGAAAATAGACGAGTAATTAATCAAATATATTTAATTATCATTTATTAATGTCTTTTTAATTTATTTTCACTCACCCTTGGGTTTGTGAAAATTTGGGGTATGATAGAATAGCTTCCCACTCATTATCATGGCTTGTAACATACATGGGTGAATCCATGTGAGCTTTATAAAAAGCTCATGAGTAATTCATGTCATTTGTTATGGGTTTTCAATTAATAACATTTACAGTCAAATATAGTGCAAAGGACTTTGTAAAGGTCATTGGCTATCAATCGTACATGTATTTCATACACATGATACAAGACAAAATATGATGCAAAGGAGTTTGTAAAGGACATTGGTTATCAATTGTACATGTATTTCATACACATGATACAAGAGAAAATCAAGGGTTAAGGCAAGAAGCATTTAACACATTGTCTTGTACAAGGGCTTTTCAAATAACAAGTACTTAAACCAAGATGCCAACTTTTGGCCAAATGTTGCGAATAACTAACTTCATGTAGACGGAAATGAGTAAAATTCATTTTATTGCATAAAATATAAAGTTTATTTATAAAAATAGGGGTTTTGAAAAACCTTCTACCATTTACTTATTATGCCCGTTATCACTTCAAGGTGAATCTATGTCAACCCAGACTCTAATGTTTTACATGTGGGTCTATATTTTTATCTGTAGGACCAATACTCGTGGGAGATCTCCATGCATTCTTATGGGAAATACTTGTTGTGAGTCCCGAAAGATCTCACAATCTCGTGATGCTTATGCACAATTATATTTCATTACCATTTTGCAAATAGGAAGCATTTATTTAAAATATTACTTTTCAAGTATATGCTTTTCAAGAGAAAGTTGGATGTGGCTTGAATGAAAAACATTCATTTTCAAAAGAAGATTAATCAAACGTTCATAAACAGGGTGGTAGGCATGCTTGAAATAAAAGTTGTATAAGCAGCTAGCATTTAAATAAGCATTTTTGCAATTCATGATAACTTTTCAAATCATAATAAGAAATATGCTTGAGACAGGAGTTATGTAAATAACTTAAATTTGAATCAAAGTATTTCGTAAAACATGGAGTTAAGTTCTCCACTTCAAAGTACAAGATTACTCACCTTGGGTTTCAAAATCCTTGCTAGTGGTAGGATTTTCCTTTGCCTTTGTCACCCCTAGAAATATAAGTCACCCCTAGAAATATAAGTCACTAGAGCTTATTAAAATTTACTTTGTTTAAATCATTGCCTAGTTAATGTTCTTAGTTGGTTTGGAGTCCATTTTGGACCTAATGACCCTGAAAACCCTAAAGTAGGTTCCATACCCTAACTCGGGTTCAATCCGTAACTATTTTTTGGCACTTAATTTGATAGTATGGACTCCACTATTAAGTCTGCAATGTCGAAGAAAGGCAAAATAGACTTTCTCTGACATTCAACTAACTTCGGATGTCACTAAGGGCATAATGATAATTATTGTATTTTACGTGTCAAAATTTTTTGGAACCTCGTTTAGTAAAATAGACCTCACCATTAGATCCATAGCATTGAAAAATGTCAGGATAGCCCCCTTTTTATTTTTTATTTAGCTTTAGTGAATAATTAATTTAATTAATTATATTATACTATTAGTGTGTGTGTGTGTGTATATATTTGTTTAAAACACATAACAAGCCACATCGATGACCGGCTGGTTCGGTTGCTTAGTTTTGTACCTAAGGTTCTAGGTTCGAACCATTATGGCAGCAATCTACCTTATTTTTCTTTAACTTTTTAACTATATTATATATATTTATTTATTTATGTGGGTCTGTTTACAAGGAAGACAATGGCCGAGTGGGTTAAGTCTTGACTTTTAGCTCATTAGTTGAGGGTTCAGACCTTGAGCATTGTGCGGCCCTTTATTTTTTGAGGTTTTCTAAAAATAAATGGCGAATAAGGGAACATATCCGGGATAGGCTATCCTCATTCCAGGTGCGGTCATCAAATCAAGTCCTTAAACGTGCAACCAAACGCTCCAAATTGGATTTTAAGATATTAAAACCCCTTGTCGAAATGACATAATATTGTTAATATTCAAGATAAAACGGCGTCGTCCCACTAAAAGTAGGATCTGTTTATGTACGGGTCAACCTAGACCCACTCATGGCTTGACTCGCGATCGAATCATTGTTCATCATCGTCCCCAGTTAGACCTCACTGTTCATCGCAAAAACCCTAATTTTTTAGCTCTATTCAGTGACTTTTCTCAAGTCTTTTCCACCCCAATTTGATTTTAAGTAGTTTCTGCATGTATAATTTACTCTGGTTCATTGGTTTCATGGATCTAATTGAGTCAAAAGGTTAGGTTCGACTGCTATTATTATTTTTTGTAACAGGCTTGGTTCGAGCCTGTTACTGGACCATTTCAAGTGGTTCTTTCTTTTTCGTGATCCTTACTCAAGGAGCTTCAAATCCTCGTTCTAAAACTGAGTTTCATGTTCAAAACATCAACCTTGATTTTCAACCCTATGACTGTAACTGAGCAATACTCGCTCATTTTTTGCTCATCTTACTTGGTTTTTGTGGTTTTCATGCCCCTTGTTAGGTCTAGTTTATGCCCCAATCCTCAAAAATAATTTTTGTTTTGGTTGAAAACTTGACCCAATATCAAGCTTCCGTCAATGGCGGTTGGATTGATTCTGGCCTTTTTGGACTCAGTTTTCCTTGCATTTTTTACATATAAAACATATTTATGTCATTGCATGCATATAAACTCAGTAGTGTTTCTTATAATAGTGGATTTCTACTAGAACTTTTAGAGAGAAAAAGTTGAAGTTTAGGTTTACCTTCTCAATGCCAGTGTCTCCTTCTTCCTAAACTGGTTCCTGAGCCCTCTAAGCTTCTTGTTTGATATTAGTGACTTTAATCACCTCGTAATTAGGTCAGGGTGTTACATTTATGGTGTACTTTATTATATTTTGAACACTTTTGGATGTATTTTCTTCCTTTTTAATTATTTTGGACATTTATTACCCAAACTTGTGTACTTCACCTTCTTATCCATATGAGTTGAGTTTTTATACGTTCTTGTGTCCATTGTTATTCTCTCATTTAATTTTTCTTAGTCGTTGTTGTGTGCTTATTGATGTTATACTTTACCTTTCTTGCTTAAATGTTCTTATGGATTATATTTTTTGTTTGCCTTTATTAACTTAATTTGAATGAGTGAGTGAGGGGAGTAGTTGGTTTATGGCATATAAGGAGGGCAATTGAATGGTTACATTCATGATTTTTTCTTTATTATCATGTTACTCTAGTTTTGGTTTTGATTCATGATTTTA
Source organism: Nyssa sinensis (assembly GCA_008638375.1). Taxonomy (NCBI): domain Eukaryota; kingdom Viridiplantae; phylum Streptophyta; class Magnoliopsida; order Cornales; family Nyssaceae; genus Nyssa; species Nyssa sinensis. The sequence continues at coordinate 12,867,861 of CM018042.1, read as the reverse complement.
TGTGAGTGATATGATTGCATGCTCAATGCTTTTCATCTTATTTACTTGACTTATCGTGTATTCACTTTTTATTATTGCCTTACACAAAATGCATTTTGTGAGGTTTGTTGAGTGTTTTTTTTTTTTACAACTTAAGTAGGTATTGAACATCTTAAAGTGAAGGCTAGTGGTTGAATGAGTCTTGAGTCATAGATTATGGTTGTTTATCTCATTTTTTATTTTTTTGGGATTTACTTCTCTGTTTGATGTACTCTTATATTCATTATTGTGAGTATTGTAACAGAATTGCCACAAGGGTAAATTGTTCAGACTGAGAGTCTATCCGCATGTATTCTTGCATATTTTGTCTGAAAAAATTAGAGTTGTAATCGTGTCAAAGTCATCGAGAGTATGTATGTACTCAAGCCTTGTGATTAAACGATCTACATTTGTCATTTAAGATCAAGTAAAAGCTGTCGTAAGAGAGACTTAAAGACGATTGAACTAGGTTGGATGGTGTCACAGGGCCTAAATTGACAAGCCACCCCCACCTTGGCCTAGGCATTGGCCGAGGCTCACCAATGCCATGGCCGTGTCAACCCTTCAAGGGGCTAACAGATGGACACATGCACACATCAAAAATGATTTTAAAACTCATTAGGTGTGTTGTTCTCTAATTGATCATGACTGAGGTTTTGTTTTTCAAAGGCTCAATTTATTTCAAAGTATTTAGGAAAAAATATTAAAATATCCCTAAAATAAAATTTTCAATTCAAAAGGTCCATGATATATTTGTTTTTATCTAGAAGTTCCAAAAATGAAACTTTTAATATAAGAAAGTCCAATTGTTAACTTCCATCTTAACACTGTTAAAAATTATTACTGGTTAGACTAAAATAGCATTTAAGATACATTTTAGAAGAAAAATACTGAAAAAATAAAAATTACTTTTTCAATCCAAAAAAATTATACCATTTTATGAAGTGAAAATTTCTTTTTTAGAACATCTAGATAAATAAAAAATGCTATATTTTTATTTTGGATTGAATAGTTTATTTTATCAACTATTTAGTATTTTTTAAAATATATATTAAAGATTGTTTTAGTCTAATCATTAATATTTTTAATGATGTTAAGATAGAAGTTAACAATTGAACCTTTTTGTATTAAATTTTTTTTTTTTTTTGGATTTTTTAGATAGAAGAAATGTAACATGAATTTTTTGGATTGAGAATTTTATTTTAAAAACTTTTTAGTATTTTTTTCAAATATTTAAAAATAGTCAAGGTCAATTTACATACCTTGGGGTCAACGAGGATCACACAATGGGATTTGTTTGATACCTTGTAGCTTGGTCATTTGAATGAGGGTCTAGCACTGTACGTCGTGGGAATCGTGTGAGGTAGCTAGTTCGAGCAAAGGTCATATGGTGCAAGATTTTTATGACTAATATAGCTTGTGGGATACCCTTTGACATTGTTCGTTCGAATGACCCTCATAATTAGTTCAAGAAATTTTTAAACACGGAGATTCAAACGATGAGTGGTGGGATAGTCATTCGAATGAACTATAGTTGTTTTAAACAAATCCCGTCATCGTTCAAATGAGCTAGAGGATAGTCTCTAGGTTTGTTTTTAATTCTTTCCAACTATAAATAGGAGACTTAATCTTTATTTTCCTAATAATCAGAAGAGATGCTTAGAGCACATAATTGAGAGGCATAAATAAAGTTTTCAAAAAGTGAGAGCAACTTATTTCTACTATGGCTTCTATTCATTAAATCTAGTTCATCAGTCACTTTGTTCAACAAACTGTGGTGGGTATTAGCTGAAGGAGTTTGGCTTGTGGAATCGGTGAACATCAAAACTTTGTGAATTTGAATTGTACACATTGTTCGAGAATTCGAAAGCAAAACTATGAAAGATAGCTTGTGAATTGAAATGGAAAGAGTTTGAGATTGTACGTTGAAAAGACTTGAGTATTTGAGTCATTTGTAAGTCAAGTTAGAATCTATACTCTTATTCTTTTTCATAGTCCGTGTATTTGGATAAAGTCCCATAGATTTAGAAAATTTCACATAAATTTTTTTGTGTTTCTTTGTGTGATTGTTTGATTTAATTTGCTCATATATTCATATATTGTTATTACACACATGAACATTAAGATTTTGAATTAATCAATTGGAACCATAATCACAAAAATAAAAATTAATTGATATTAATTAAAATTGAACAAATTAACCTGTTCCATGCCCTTTTTCTTTTCCCTTCCTAGAATAGTCTTCATTCTCTTTTTATTTTTATTTTCCGCTTCAAAACTCCCAAACACAAGAAGAGGCATTCGTATCCACCAACTCTCTTGAAAAAGACAAGAAGTGTGGGGCGTGATCGTTTTCTTAACGTAGAAGAATTGATTAAAGAAATATGGAAAACCTGGACCGTGCTGATTAAAAAAAAAAAAAATTAAAATGTCCAAATTGTTCTTATAAATAGTGAATTGACTATGTTAATCTTAAATAACAATACAAATTGACAAATTTGACCCTAAACATAGGTTAATTAAATAAATAGTTATCCAAATCAGTTCACCCAAATTCACTTTCAACACCCAAATTCAATTCGACAACCAAACCTAGATTAAAGAATCAACACCTAACTTTAGTAATCATATGCAGCAATGCAACAAAAATAGATAGTGACAAGCACTATACAACAGACACCGAAATGAATATATATACATACAAACATATATATATATATATATATTTTCCTGGTTTTAAAATCTCAAATTTTTTCAAAATTCATTAATGATTATCATTTTTAGAATTGAAAAGCAGTGAGATTGTGTCAACCCGTAATACTAAATTACTAAGCTCTAAATTAAATTGAATTCTTGTGGTGAGAAAGAAAATCCATTCAACGAAAAATTACCCCAGTGATAGATAGATATCTCTAAAATGAAACTGAATAACAAACATCTTTTATCAATTAACCTTGTTCTTGAATATTTCACGCGGAACAGGAAGACCCACTTCAAATCTCTGGTAATATGGCGAGGCTAGACCCCCAATCAATTTTGTGCTTCAGAAAGTACCAGACAATTTATGTTATCAAAATTCAAACACCATGCACAGAGCACCAGACAGAACGTTAGACATATATCTACGAGAGTCGTCTTTCTAAAATGCCAGGGTATAGTCATCGCATTTAACACTCATTTGGATCAGAATTGTAAGTGAAACACAAGCCAAAAAACAAAAAAAAAACTTTCAGATTTTAAGATATTCTAGTGGCATTGTTCCAGCAATCGAAGAAAAAGAAGATGTTGAGAGACATTGAAAGAATTGGAAAAGTGAAATAGAATCTTGGTAAAAGGGGATAAAATTGAAGAGGATGCACAAGTAAAAGAAGAAGAAAAGCTACAAATTGATACAAATTCCTCACAAAGTAACCTTATCAGTGGCCCTTTCTCATTCCGTAAGATTCGCAAAGCATTCTGAGGTCGATCTTGACAGCATCTATAATTCCTCGTGAGTTTTGATAGTGTTGTTCCACCATATTAGTAGAGAGAGAGAGGGAGATTGATCAGAGAAGAAGAGGGCGATGGTGGTGGGTTTGAGAGTATAGGCGGCAGGAGAGGGCGATTTTCGGTGTGGACTAATGGTGGAGTGGCGATTTTCGCCGACGGTGGTTTTGGGTAGAGAGAGAGAAACGATTTTTGGCGTGCACTTGTGGTGGTGGAGTGGCGATAATGGGTGGCAGCGATAGGGGCGAGTTTCGCCGACTGTGGTTTTGGTTAGAGAGAGAAAGAGAGAGAGATGGAGTCGGCGTACGGTTTCGAGAGAGAGGGAGAGCCACTGCAATGTGAACGGGACCCAGTGTGATACAGAGATAATTTGATCATTTTACAAAATTTATTAACGTCGTTAGTTCAATAAATCTGATCGGGCATACTGTAATTTTAAAAATATAAAAGAAGTATTGTAATTTTTAAAAATTAAGTGTAATTAATTAAAAAAAAAAGAAAAAAAAAAGATTCATCGTCAAGTCATGTCGTACGGAAAAGGATGCATAATGATTCGTTGATATGGAAAGGGGAAAGGCTCACTCTCCTTTTACTCTGTCCATTTGATTTCAAATGCCTCTCTCTCTCTCCCTGTGTCTTCAAAATCATCATTCCCTAGGAATATATACTGGTACAACGGAGCCATGAGAATGACTCTACAGGCGAATGATGCTGTGGTTATTGTAGTTATCTTCTTTCTTCTATTGTCATCCAGTTTATCATTCTCACCATCTCTCCAACATGTTCTCGTTTCGAGACTTTAATCTTACATGGGTTTTTGATGATCTGCTTATTTCTGGGTCATACTGCAGATATGACTTAGTTTTCCGTTTCTTTGTATATAAGAAAACCCCATTCTGTGTGTGTATATAGACATGCATATCAATACATGGCATAAACTGAAATCGTGATCCTGATTGAAGCAGAGAAGGTGATCAAGTCAACGGGAGGAGGAGGAGGAGGATACAACTATGGAAGGGAATTGTTCACAGAAAAAGAAGAAAGCTGACTTGATTGACTTGATGTTTTCTTGGTCTCTTGAAGACATATTCAATGAAGATCTTTACAAAGACAAGGTTTGCTTTTCTTGTATTTTCAGTCTTCTTTCCTTTAGATATTCCTAATCAATTTCGAGTGTAATGACCTTTCGATTTCAAAGTAATTCATAAATTTTTTTTCCTATTTTTCCCAAAATATATGTTGCAATAATAATATAATGTTATTTATTATTAAAATAATAATTGATCCTAGACCTCAGATAAGACTGGTTAACAACTGTAATTATTGTCCTCACCTACTAATCCTTAGTGGGCTGGGCTGCTATGGGGCACATGGGTCCAGTTCCATTTGATTGTCCTTCATTTATTACTTTTCTAGAATCCTAAACGAAGTTTTGTGTATGTTTGGAGAGTTGTCACTGCACAAACGTGAATTTTAAATGTTTGGCCAAGAAGGATGTTCCACCCCAATGCCCGCCAAAAGAGCCCAGGCAAATTTCTATTATGACTATAAAGATCTTGTACCAGACATGATAGGGAAATTGACATGGGATATGTATTTGACGCATTATTGTAAAAAAGGGAAGCTTATATTCTTGATCTTATCTATGTGATAATTAATATTAAATAATTTTAATGTCTAATAATTAATAATTTTTTTGAGGATTCAACTTTGTTGCGTGTTAAATAATTAATAATTTAATTTTTTAAATATTAATTATTAGAATAGAAAAATACACATGCCTAGTACAATATAAGTATAAAAATATTAGTAACATTAATTTTTCAGTAAGAAAAAAAGGAAAATAAGAACTTTCTTATAACTTAAATCACACATAAATACATAATACATGTTTTCTATGAAAAAATCTATCACCTTTGGAATATGTATGCTTGTCCTATTTTTATGATGAAAATATTATAATTGTGAGAAAATATTTTCATTAATAAAAATTATAATGAAACTTAATAACTAATAATTTTTGAGTTCTGTTAAACTCAAATATATTGATTATTAGAGAGTTGAGCATACTTTAAGTTCTATAAAACTTCTTTCTTAATACAGTTGACAACAATACTTGAGTTCTATAAAACTACTTTCCTAATGCAGTTGACACTAATAATTAATTAATAGTTTTAGGAGATCTAAAAATTATTAATTAATAAGTTTTTCTATAATTCTTATTAGCGATTTTTTTTCTAACTAGTATATGAATTTCAGCATAAAAATAGGAGACATATTCATTTTTCAAAGGGTGATCAACGTTTTTACAAACAAAAAAAAAGGTTTATAAATCCACTTTCTTAATATAGTTGACACTAATAATTAATTGATAGTTTTAGGAGATTTAAAACTTTTTAATTAATAAGTTTTTCTATAATAGCAATAAAAAAAAAGTTTTTCAATAATTCTTATTAGCGATTTGTTTTTACACATGTATATGAATTTCAACATAAAAATAGGAGGCATATTCATTTTTCAAAGGGTGATCAATATGTTTACAAACAAAAAATATGTATATAATATCTACTTAGTTATAAGAAGCTCCCAATCTCCTTTTCTATGACAAATTTTTTTCTATTAAATCATTTTTATATAATATATAAACATAGATTTGTATTTTTTATCCTAATAATTAATATTATAAAGGATATTTTTACGGTGTTGTCATAGGCGATCGCCCCGTTACCTAGGCGGCAATCGGGTAAAGCGATTTTCAATCCTATCGTCTTAACATATTCCAAACCAAGCATCTTCGAAGGGGAAATGCCTAGGCGATTGCCTTAATCAAGGCGAGAGGTGACCAAGCGATGGCCTTTTTAATTGTAAATTATTTTACTTGTATCTACCTTATATTTATAGTGTTTTATGCACTTATTTAATAATTCTATAACAAATATATCAATATAAACGAACATAGTTGTAGTTTAGAAGTATTATTGTCCAATCTATTATATCAATAAGAGTATTATTATCAAACATTAGCACGGAATTAGCTTAATAAAAATTTAAATTTGAGATGGGACCAAGTTCCCATCTGAGATGGCAAAGTCCTCTCCTTTCACAGATGCATCCCATGTTCGAGGCTCAGCACATGCGCACACTCACATACCTAGGTAGAATTTCCCCCTCCCCCATTGTTGTACTAAAAAAATAAATAAATAAATTTGAGATGTTACTTTTGGGGAGAGTAACACTTTCAACATGAAAAAAAATCTTAAGTAGGGATTGGCATTTCATCTTCTGTAACCAGCAAAATATCACTATTCTTTACAAAATCTGAGCCTGCTCACTATAAAACATCTTTCATCCACCAAACCAAATTGATCACCTATATGGGAAGTCTCCAAACATATACTTGATTTTTGAGAATTTGTTTAGATGTCTACGAGATTGGCGCTATCATGTTTTCCATATTATTAGGTCTAACAAATTAACAAAAATTTCTTCTATACAAGACTTAGATAGATAACAAAACTATAAATATTAATTTAGAAAAGAAGCACTAAAGCTTAAAATGGTTATATTACTTAAATATGTCATATGTAATTTTTAGATTGAACTTTTTAGTGTTACATGATAATTATTATAATGATAACATGTTATTGAACTTAGAATCAATTAACTTTTAATGTGTAATATATATTTTTGATTATTTTTATTAGTTAGCACATTGCTTCACTCAAGCTAACGCTTTTTTGTCGCCTTATTTTTCGAGCAATGGAGACCTTAGCTCCTTACGGGTGCCTTTCGCCTTTAACTAAACTAGATTTTTATTTAATTTCTTTAATAAGTGTTGGCAACTTTTATGATATTTGATCAATTTGTTGACTTTTCTCCATGATTACATTGATAATAGCCTTTGGTATATTGTTTATATATTTCAACTCCCATCTCAAGGGCCATTTACCTATATATATAAATATAAATATATATATATATATCCCCTTAATTATATATCATAGACAATATTTTTTTTGATCAATTATATCATAGACAATATGATAGACATTACTCAAAATTAATTGACAGTTAGTTTGTAAGGCTAGTTTTGATTTTAGTCATTCTCTTATAAATTTTTACTCTATCATAATAAGAATCCAATCATTTTGCCAGCTATGAAGACAGATTAACATAACTGTTAGAGTTCTTAGTTTCTATATATATATATATATATATTTTCCCTTATCTATGTGAGGGAAATAGTGTAATCTTTATATGTTTTTTACATTGTATAAATAATTGGGGAGTGTAGATAGGATTTTACTACATAACCAAAGAATACTTTTGTTCTTTTCTCTCTTTCTCTTTCTCTTTCTCTTTTCTTTCTTAAACCTTAGATTTTCACGAGTGGTGTTTCTCAACTTGGCATCATAGCATTATATAAAGTCCTAGATTACTTCAAAAATATTGTACAAGACATTAGGAGACTGCATGTAGCTGACAGCTTGCTGATGTCAGCATCCGTACGGATGATGTCGTGCTGACGTTAACATGACATCACCCTTTTCTGATGGTCGTCTCTTCAAGCTGGTTATTCTGGTAATTTTTTGAAGCCATTTGATAAGGTTTTGCAATTTTCGAATGTTTTTTTGAAAAACAACCAAATTTTTTTTTCCAATCTGTTGATTTACAGTCTTTTGTGGTTCTTTGTTACTTCGATCCTAACCTAAAGGGTGTGACTAGGCCAAGGGAGGTTGCTTGGAGAATCCCATAGCCATTTGATGTGTTTTTTGATTGAGGAATGTGGCTTGGAGTGGTTGGTTGCCTTGTTTGTGTGACTGGGAATGCATTTGGTACTGTGTATTGGGTTTTAGCTTGTCGAAAGTATTTTAGAGAATGAAAAAGATATATTCTTCTCTCTAAGAGGTCAATATTTATAGTCACAACTTTCAGTAAATAAGGAAATTATCCTAAATTAATTCCTACAATCAATACAATCAATTAATTAATCAATCAATTATCAATCAATACAATCAATCTAATGCCTAAATTAAGCTACAGATTAAGTCAATATTTACAACACTCCCCTCAAGCTGGGGAGTATATATCTATAACTCTCAGCTTGCTACAAATAGACTTGATAACAGTATTTGGTAAAACTTTGGTAAAGATGTCGGCAAGTTGACTGCCTGAAGGAACAAACGGAGTGGTGATTTCCTTGGACTCTACTTTAGATCGAATGAAGTGATAGTCAACTTCAATATGTTTGGTCTGTTCGTGAAAGACTGGATTGTTGACAATATGAATTGCCACTTTATTGTCACAATGAAGAGGTGTTGAACCACGTACTAGAACATCAAATTCTTGCACAAGTGCTCTTAACCAAGTCAACTCACAAGTAATATTTGCCATTGCTCGATACTCTACCTTAACACTAGAATGTGCCACAACCGACTACTTCTTGCTTTTTCAAGTCACGAGATTACTCCCTAAGAAAGTACAATAACCAATGGTAGATTTGCGATCTGAAGGTGATCCTGCCCAATCGGAATTATTACATCCCTTAATCCAAAGATGTTCAGATGATCGATAAAGAAGATCACGTCCTGGGGCATTCTTAAGATACTTCAAGATACGAGTAATTGCATCCATATGAAGAACTCGAGGACTAGTCATAAACTAACTCCCAACACTAACTGCATAGGAGATGTCAGGTCGAGTAATGGTTAGGTAAATGAGTTTACCCACAAGTCTTTGATACATCTCTGGATCCTCAAACAAATCATTGTCTTATGGCATCAACTTTAGATTGGTCTCCATAGGCGTAGCTACAAGTTTGGAGCCAAGATAACCTGTCTCTTTCAAAATATCAAGAGTGTAGTTCCTCTGAGATAAACTGATCCTTGCTTTTGATCTTGCAACCTCAATACCAAGGAAATAACGGAGCTTTCCAAGATCTTTGGTGAGAAAGATGGAACCAAGATGGCGAATCAATGTTTGGATACCTGCCTTATCACTGCCGGTGATCACAATATTATCTATGTAGACAACTAGAATCACGATACCTCCTTGCGTCTTCTTAAAGAATACCGAGTGATCAACTTGGCTCCAAGTCATACCGTGAGAAACTATTGGCTTACTGAATTTATCAAACCAAGCTCGGGGAGACTGTTTGAGTCCATAAATAGATTTCTGAAGATGACAAACATACTCTCCCTTGGACTCAAAACTAGGTGGTTGAGCCATATACACAGTCTCAGCAAGATCACCATGTAGGAACGCATTTTTGACATCGAGTTGATGAAGAGGCCAATCGAGATTCGCAGCAAGAGATATGATAACTCGAACAGAGTTCAATTTGGCAACAGGAGAGACAGTCTCGGTGTAATCAATGCCATAGGTTTGGGTAAAAATTTTGGCTACAAGGCGAGCCTTCAGCCAATCAACAGTACAGTCAGGATTCTGCTTAATTGTTAAGACCTAACGATAGCCAACAATTTTAGCATCGGCAGGTTTAGGAACAAGAGCCCAAGTACGATTTAATTCCAAAGCATGCATTTCCTCTTCCATTGCGGTCTGCCAACTAGGGTGGGAAAGAGCTTCCTTGTAGGATTTAGGCATAACGAGAGATAGCAGGGACAAAGAGAAAGCTTGAAAGGAAGATGATAAATTATCATAAGAGACAAAGTTAGAGATAGGATGAGTAGTGCAAGTACGTGTACCTTTACGAATTGCAATGGGCAGATCAAGATCAGAGTCATAAGAATGAGATGGATCGGCAGACGACGAGGTAAGTGGAGGATGTGAGATAGAAGGTCTAGCAAGAAAAGTGACTAGAGTTGTAGCCTGGTAACGACGGACATACTCTTGAGAAATAGGAGGGCGAGTAGTAACAATAGTAGGTAAAACAAGGTCAGGAAATAATGGTGCCTGTAACTGACTTCCTTCTGGAGAATAATAGGGAACAATCTCAAAGAAAGTGACATTTGCACTGACAAAATGCTTACGTAAGATAGGACTGTAGCACCTGTAACCTTTCTGTGTGCGTGAGTAATCAAGAAATATACATTTATGAGCACGAGGGACAAGTTTGTCACTACCAGGCTGCAAGTTATGCACAAATGAAACACATCCAAAAACTTTGGGAGAAATGGAGAAAGGTGTTTTATTAGGAAACATGATATTAAAAGATGATTTTCCCTGTAGAATGCGAGAAGGCATCCTATTTAAAAGATACACAATTGTAAGGACAACATCCCCCCAAAACACTTGGGAACATGCGTCTGAATCATAAGGGCACGAACTATAGCAAGGATGGGACCGTTCTTTCTTTTGGCAATCCCATTTTGTTGGGGGTGGTGGCACAGGATGTTTGGTGTATAATGCCTCTGGACTCGAGAAATTGTTTAAAATATTGTCTTTATACTCTTGAGCATTATCAGTTTGAAAAGCTAACAATTTGACATTGAATTGATTAGAAATTTCAGCATAAAAGGATTGAAAAACATTAAACAATTGAGAACCATTTTTAAGCACATATACCCATGTCAAACGAGAATGATCATCAATAAAAGTAACAAAATGTCGAGAACCACATAAACTAGTGGTCTAAGATGGTCCCCAAATATCAGAATGAACTAGTGCAAAAGATTGGAAACAAGGCGGGTCAGCATGTGAAGGAAATGAAACTCTATGATGCTTACTAAGTTCACATGTCTCACAATTAAAACTAGAAAAATTAGATAAAGTAGGAACTAAATGATGAAGATTTGTAGAAGACGGGTATCCAAGGCGATAGTGCCATTGGTAAGAAGAAACAACGGAATTTAGAGTAGAAGAAGTCAACTGACTGGATGACTGAAGGTAATAGAGTCCATTCTTCTCATATCCCCCACCCATTATCCTCTTCGTCTTTAGATCCTGAAATTCGCAATTAGAGGATAGAAGGTCACTGAACAGTTGAAGGACTGGGTAAGTTTATGAATAGACAGCAAATTGAAAAGAAATTGAGGTATGTATAAAATAGATGAAAAAGTGAGATCAGAAGTGCAAACACTACTAGTTCCTTGAACACAAACTTTAGTCCTATTAGCAATAGTGACAAAGGAGTGAGAAGAAGGACAAAAAATATTAGAAAGAAGAGACAAGTTACCTGTCATATGATCAGACGCCCCAGAATCAAGAATCCAAGAAGTAATAAAAGAAGAATGAAGACATGTGTTACCTGAAGAGACCATATTGGCTATGGATGTAGAAGAGACATTGGCACATTGAAGAATAAAATTATACTCTTTGTTGTCCAATTTATCAGCCATGATAGAACAAACAAGTTGTTAGAGCAAAGATTTGGGAAGCAAGAGAAGCTGGCTGAGATTAGCTGGGCTGAGGGATCCGAGAGGCTCTGCTAAGGGTGACGAGAGGTTGGACCGAAGAGATCAAGAGTTACCGAAGGAGCCAAGAGGCTTTGCCGAGAAGGGTCGAGGGACACGAGAGGCACCAAGAAGGAGAGGACCGAGAAAGAGAGGCTATGGTTTATAAAACCTGTTCTGATACCATGTCGAAAGTATTTTAGAAAATGAAAAAAATATATTCTTCTCTCTAGGAGGTCAATATTTATAGTCACAACTTTTAAGTAAATAAGAAAACTATCCTAAATTAATTTCTACAATCAATCAATTAATCAATCAATACAATCAATCTAATGCCTAAATTAAGTTACAAATTAAGTCAATATTTAAAATCGATATTTACAACATAGCTCTATGTTTTAGTGTTGTTTGGATCTTTCCTTGCTACATTTAGTGTTGTTCAACTTGTTTGCGACTGCATTTGGTGTTTGCTTGACTCTGTTGCTACTACATTTGATGTTGTTATCACTATTATAGACACTATTTATGCCTTTGTTATAGTCTAGTGTACTATATAAACTATTCATCTTGGTTGGTTGTGTTCTTGCTACAATTTTTTTTTTGTTTTTTGGCTGTTCTGGATTGTTTCCTTTACATGTGGTTTTGTGGTTGTTTCCTATGGCTTCTTTTGATGATGGTAATCATCGTGGGCTTTGTAGTAGTCATGGTGGAATTTGTCTTTGTTGTGAAGTCTGTGGAGGATGTATGGGCCATCTTAGTTGTTTCGCTACTGCAGTGGCATTAGACATATACAAATAATCGTGTTGCCTCTGCTTTTAGTTCTTATATTGACATTATCTCTCAACTTAGTTAGCTCATCCAACAGCTTTGATTCCTTTCTCCCGAGTCGTCCGCTCCTATTACTATAATGGCAAGTTCAGAGGACAACCTTCAGCTCCTTGGGTTATTGATTCCGAGGCCAGTGCTTATATGTCTGGTAGTCCTTTTTTATTCTCTAATCTACTAAATCACTTATTGTGTTAGTTGATGGTGTTAAATCACCAACTCATCTAAAAGCTTAAGCTGTTAGAGAGGGTGTAACTTTATTATTATACTCTCTAACACGTCCCCTCATGTGTGGCCAGTTTGAGCCTACACGTGTCAATTCATATTTTTAGGGTGATGGTGAGATTTGAACTCAGGACCTTTTGCCTGCTCTAATACCATGTTAAATCACCAACTCGTTTAAAAGCTTAAGCTATTAGAGAGGGTGTAACTTTATTATTATATTCTCTAACAAACAGTTCTTTTCAACCCGTGCTTGGTATTGGTGATCTAAACCCTACCAAGTCTACGTCTTTACCCTCTAGTTTATTTGTTCCCCATTTTCCATTTAACTTATTATTTGTAAGTCAATTAATCAAATCATTAGAGTGTTTAGTAACCTTTTATCTATCTTCTTGTGTTTTCAAGACCTCAAGATGAAGAAGGTGATTAGTATAGGGCAAGAGTGTAATGGTCTTTATTATTTAGATCTTGAAGATTGCCACTATTTCTCCCATCCGGTGGCATTTTCGTCTGGCTCATTCGGCATTGTCGAAGTTGTTCCTAATTTGAGTCTTGATTCTGTTCTAGAATGTGAGGCTTGCCCATTAGGCAAACATTACCATAGTTTAGGGAGGCAGTAGTCTAGTCTCTTTAATCTTGTTCATTCAGACATTTGGGGTCCTACAAGAACAAAAAGTCTTTAGGGTTTTCAGTATTTTGTGTTTTTTGTAGATGATTTTTCTCGCATGACTTGGTTATTTCTTATAAAAGATCATTATGAATTACTTAAGGTTTTTGTTACCTTTTATAATGAAATCTTAGGTCAATTTGATAAGCGTAGTAAGATCATTTGATCTGACAATGCCCATGAATATGCTCAATCTTTTATGCATGATTTTTGTGTTGAGTGTGGCATTGTTCATAAAACTATCTATCCATATACTTCACAACAAAATGGTATTGCAGAGTGCAAACATTGTCATTTATTAGAGGTTGCTCGTACTTTGATGTTTATTATGAATGTGCCAAAATCATATTAGGCTGATGCAGTTGTTATTGCTAATTACCTCATTAATCGCATGCCATCCTCAATTCTAGCTAATTGGTCACCTTTCTCTCTTCTTAATCTTGGTATTCTACCATTTGGTCTTACTTCTCGTGTCTTTGGTTGTGTTGCCTATGTTCATCTTCTTGGTCCAGGATGTGATAAACTGTCTTCACGATTGGTTAAATGTCTCTTTTTTGGGATATTCCTGTAGTGAAAAAGGTTATTGGTGTTATGATCATGTCTCTCGTTGTTATTATATCAGTGTTGATGTTACCTTTTTTGAGTCATCTTCGTTCTTCTTGACATTAGGACATACTCTTGATCCTGATTTGGTCTCTTCTAACTAGGGGGAGCTTATTTTGCCTATTCTTTTCGACACTATATCATCCTTCCTTCTGTGGTTGATCCTCCACTCCAGGATTACCAACGTTCCACAAATAGAAAGTTGTACATCGGGCGCCTGTTCCTCAATCAATGTCAGCTTCTACTGAGGTCCAGCCTACTGCACCATCTGCAATCCCATCTTCTGCTGACTTGCCTATTGCATTTGCGGAAAGGTATTTGTAGTTGTACTCAGCATCCCATTGCCAATTTTGTTTCTTTTCATCGCCTTTCTTCATCTTTTCGTTGTTTTCTTTTATCATTGTCTTTAGTTTTTGTTCCTAGTTCTTTTTAACAGGGCTTGACTTCTCTTGGATGGAAACTAGCTATGGATGAGAAGATGAATGCTATTCATAAGAATCACACTTGGAATCTTACTACTCTTCTCCCTGGAAAACAACTTGTTGGCTGATGTTGGGTCTTTACTGTGAAATATCATTTCGATGGTTCCGTTGAGTGTCTGAAGGCCCGATTAGAGTTGCTAAAGGTTACCCTCTTGGTGTGGATTATAGTGAGACCTTCTCCCCTGTTGCACATCTTAACTCTGTTAGAGTTCTTATTTTAATTGCATTGAGTCTTGATTGGCCTTAACACATCTTAACACAGCATCAAAATGCTCGGGTCCTGGTGAGTGCATAAATTGACTTACCACGCTTGTTGCAAAGGCTATGTTAGGGCGTGTATGAGAGAGGTAAAGAAGTTTCCCTACCAATCTTTGGTATTGCTCTCTGTTGATCACCTCTTTAGCCTTAGCTGGTTGGAGTTTTATGTTCGGCTCTATAGGTGTTTCTGCAGCTTTGCACCCTAGTAGACCTGTTTCTCCAAGTAAATCAAGCACATACTTGCGCTGGGAAACAAAAATACCTTTCTTTGACCTTGCAAATTCCATACCAAGAAAATACTTCAAGTTGCCTAAGTCTTTGATCTCAAATTCTTGAGCAAGGATCTTCTGTAACCTCTCTAGCTCATTGCTATCATCACCTGTCAGAATTATATCATCAACATAGACAATAAGGATAGTCATTTTACCTTCACTCGTGTTTCTATAGAACATAGTATGATTGGCTTGACCTTGGCTATAGCCATGACTCTTTATTACCTTCCCAAAGCGTTCAAACCAAGCTTTGGGAGATTGTTTGAGTCCATACAATGATTTCCTCAATCTGCACACCTTGCCTTTGCCACCTTTCCCTTCAAATCATGGTGGTAGATCCATAAAGACTTCCTCCTCTAAGTCTCCATTTAAGAAGGCATTCTTCACATCTAGTTGATATAAGGGCCAGTTAGAGTGAGTTGCTAGAGCGAGTAACACACGGATTGAGTTCATCTTGGCCACAGGAGCAAAGGTTTCCTGGTAGTCAATTCCATATGTTTGAGTGAACCCCCTCACCACAAGTCTTGCTTTGTACCTTTCTATACTCCCATCAGCCTTGAATTTTACTGTAAATACCCATTTACAGCCAACAGTCTTCTTCTCCTCTAGAAGGTCACCAATTTCCCAAGTGCCATTAGCAATTAGTGCATCCATCTCTTCTTGAACAACCAGTCTCCATTCTAGGTGATCCAGTGCTTCCTGAATGGTTCTTGGAATAAACAGATGAGAAACATTTGAAGTAAAGGCCTTATGAGTATTGGAGAGTTTATGATAGGATAGATGGTTGGAAATAGGATGTGTGGTACAGGTTCTAACTCCTTTCCTAAGGGCAATGGGTAGGTCAAGATTAGAAGAATTATCAGATGAGGGATTTGGAGAAGAAGTACCTGGAGTATGTGAAGGAGGACCAACTTGTGCAGGTGATGATGATTGGCCTTGCTCTGGATTTGAAGAAAGAGCTCTATTATTCTGATGATTTCTTCTTCTGGTATAAACACGAAGCTCAGATGAGGGAATATTTGATAGTACTTCTTCCCCTGCCTTGTATAGGTAGACTAAGATTTCCATTATTTTCGCCAGTTAAGGTACCAGTTTCCTTACCCTTTAAAGAGTGAATGTCAATGTCAAGAAAAACATTTGGAAGAGGCTTAGAGGTTTGCTAGAACTCATCTTCAATTTCCTTTTTCTCCCCTTGAAGATAGTTATGGCCAAAAAAGGGCTGGTTTTCAATAAAAACAACATCCATACTAATATGAATTTTTTTGGTCAGAGGATTAAAACATTTGTACCCCTTTTTATTAGGAGCATAGCCAAGGAAAACACATCTTTTTGCCCTAGGATCAAGCTTGGATCGAAGATTGGTTGGTATATGAACAAAAATAGTGCATCCAACACCTTTAGTGGCAGGTCTGATGTTATCCGACAAGTAGGAAACACTTTTTTTAGGCAATCTAAGGGAGTGATGTATTTTAAAACTCGAGTAGGCATCTTATTAATTAGATAACATGCAGTTAAAATAGCATCACCCCATAAATATTTAGGAACTTGCTTTGAAAACATTAGGGCTCGTGCAACCTCTAACAAGTGGCGATTTTTTCTCTCAGCAATGCCATTTTGTTGTGGGGTGTCATGACAAGTAGATTGATGTTGAATACCCTTTGTTGAAAGAAACGTTCCTAAACATTTGTTAAAATATTCAGTACCATTATCGGTTCCAAGTATACTGATTTTTGTTTGGAACTGGGTTTCAACCATATTATAAAAATCTTGGAAAATTTTTGCAACTTCAGATTTGTCACTCAACAAGTACACCCAACACAAACGTGTATGATCATCAATAAATATAACATACCATTCTTACCAGAACTAGTAGTGATTTTTGAAGGATCCCAAACATCACTATGAATTAAATAAAAAGGTTTGGAAGAATGATAAGCTTTTGATTGATAGGTGCTTCGGTGACTTTTGGATATGTGACAAACATCACAGTGAAGAGAATTGCAATCCAGATTTTTAAATAAGCTAGGAAACAAATGTCTTAAATAGAGAAAACTAGGATGTCCTAGTCTAAGATGCCAAAGCATTATTTGTTCACGTACATAAATAGAACTAGTACTACTACTCAAACCTTGAGCTTGTTTCTTGTTGAATAAAGTCTCATCGAAGTAGTAGAGTCCATCAATCATCCTAGCACTACCAATCATCCTCCCCAAGTGTTGGTCCTGAAATTCACAATGGGAATCAAAGAAAATGACACGACAATTAGAATCCCGTGCGAGTTTACTAACAGACAGCAAGTTACAAGCAGGTTTAGGGACGTGAAGGACAGATTTGAGTTCTATTTTTTCAGAGATTTGGACAGAACCTGTTCCAGCAATGGATGAAAAACTTCCATCTGCAATTCTAATCTTTTTATTACCAGAACAAGGAGAATAAGACTGAAACAATTGTGAGATACTAGTCATATGATCAGATGCACCAGAATCAATGATCCATGGTGCAAGATTTAAGCAATAGGAGTAGGCACTAGAGTCATCACCTATTTGGGCCAATGAACCAATAGGAAGACCAGAGGCAGAAGTAGATTTCAGTAGTTGAATAAGATGATCCACCTGCTCAGCACTTAGGAAATTAGCTTCATTGGCTTTAGGGACTGTATGGTTGCTGCCAGAGGGTCTAGATTTGTTGCTCTTCCAGTTTGCTGGCTTTCCATGGAGTTTCCAACAATTTTCTCGAGTGTGGCGTGGCTCATTGCAGTAGTCACACCATACTCGAGGCTTATTTTCCAACATCCTTTGATTAGAGTAAGGCCGCTGTGCAGAAATATTGGCAGTAGCCAAATCTGTGTTACCAGCAGCATGAGGAGCAAGATTATTGGCAGCAACTAGAGCAGACTTTTCCACAGTCTCATCCTCCTTTTTCTTCATCATCACACTCCTTCGACAATCTTCTCGTCGTATTTCAGAAAATACTTCCCCGAGTGGGGGCAGAGGCTGTCTCCCTAGGATTCTTCCCCTTACTTCATCAAACTCATCATTAAGTCCAACCAAGAATTTAAAAATTCTTGCATTCTCCACCATTTTCTTATTGTGATTACAATTAGCAGGATTTTTCCATTCATAATCATTGAATAAATCCAAATCTTGCCATAGGCCCTTAAGAACATTGAAATACCTTGTTACACTGCCGTCTCCTTGATAAGTGTTGCCGATCTTCTGCTGCAGTTCATAAATCTAAGAGTAATTCCCAAGGTCAGAGTACATTTGACTCACATTGTCCCAGAGTTCCTTTGCAGTGGAATAGCACATGTAATTAGCACTAATCTCTTCATCCATAGCATTCACGAGCCATGCCATCACCATGGAATTTTCAGCATCCCATATAGCATAAGATGGGTTTGTCTTCTCGGGCTCCTTAGCTTCACCAGTCAAGTACCCTATCTTCCCTCTTCCACGAATATACATCCTGACAGATTGTGACCACCGCAGGAAGTTGGCCTCATTTAATCGTATATTGGTAATTTGGACAGAGTAAGGTTCAAAATGGGTAGATCTGGGTTCAGGTTTATTTGGAGTTTTAGCCATGGCTACAGCAACAGAAGAGAAGGGCAGAGTTGAACAAGGAAGAAAACCCTATAGAGATTAGGGTCAGATGAGAGCCGCCAAGGGAAACTAGGGTTTACACAAGGCCAAGAGCCGAACCTAGATCTGATACCATCTAGAATGAGATAGCTTCTTGTGGGAATAATTCTCATTAATCGTAACATAAGTACAGATCTGTATAAATAGATGTGCAGCAGAGAAATAGAAGGAAAGAACCAAAGAAGGAAAGAACGAAAGATGCTAACTTCTAAGAAAACTAAATATTCTAGGATATTCACACATTTACAGCTGAGATCTTCTTAGAAAAACAAGAAAGTTGACTAAACAATTTTGAAACTTTCCAACATCAAAGGTGTTGGCATCTTATGTGAGCCCATCCAGCTTTGGCATCACCGCACATAATACGAAAGGATTTTTAGGCCAAACAAAGACCCTACGAAAATCCTATGTAAAAGATTAAATGTACACTCATCTTACATATGCAAAACTAAGTGAATGCATGCACTGTGTGTATTTATACTTTTCTCGATAGAGTAAATTTGAAGTCTTCAAACTTCTTGTAGAAATTACTTCATCTTTAAAAATACAATGTTATAATTGAGTCTGCCTTGTTTAAGTCTTCAAGGATTTAATTAACTAGCAGCAACACTCAACTTAGGCTAACTATTATAGATTCAAAACTTAGACTTTTGGAATGAATTGCGAACACAAATACTTGGACAAAAAATTCACATTAGTTTAAATACAATTTTTTTTTGGTTGTAATTTCTTGTTATTGTAATTTAATACCAATATGATAGATATAGTCACAGAGGGATCTTTTGGGTTCGAAACATGCCATGGTTGGTTTTTTTTTTTTGAGTACAGCGATGGCATGGGGCTCGAACTCTGGCCTGTTGTGTGAAAGAGGGGTTTTAACCACCTCGTCTCGATGTGTTTCCACATGCCACGGTTAGTTTCTACCCTTGTTGGAAGTTTGAACAATATTTGCACTCATTATGAAGGAATTTTGTTATTTTTTAGCTAGCAAATCTTGTGTATAAAATTTAAATAAAAACATAGAAAAACAGGGGTCCGGGGCTGGTTTTGGACTTCAGATCTGTAATATTTTGACTGGGTCTGGTCTGGTAACACTTTGTTATGAAGTCCTTATGCTTATAATTATTGGGTGGAAAAAATTATTCTTCTGTAATAAAGTTTATATGTTATTGTCTTCGAGTTTCTTCAAACTCTGAATTTATTTTAATCAATCAAGTGATGGTTTTGGAAATCCAATATTTTGTGATGACTTGATAATAAACTGAGATGCCTTGAAGATTTTAATTTTGTTTGAAAAGTTTTAGGGATGAGCAGCTATATTGAGAATTTGAGAGTATGTCGGGTTTTTTTCATTTTAACTCTTTGTAGGTGTACTTTACAGATTTTGGTTGGTTTAGTGCCTATCTAGGAGCTACAAAAAAAAAATTCTTTTTTTTTTGTGTTTTCTTTTCCGATTTAGCAACTCAACTTTTTCTTTTTAATTTTCTAGCTATTATCTTCTATACTAGCTTTAACATTCTTAAATTTTTCTTTCTTATCTTTTGTTTGTTGTATCATTGTTTTCTTCTTATTAAAACCTCTGATTGTCTATGCTATTTGTAAATTGAACCCTTGTGAATTAGAATTTCTGTGTATGAGATCCTACTCGTTATGCCTTGTAATACTATGATAAAATTTGTAATTTGTAGTAAGTGCTCAGCACTTTTTGTTTATGTTTATTGTTGAAGGTAATGGCTGTCCTATTCTCTTTAGGTGGAAAAAATTCCAGAATCATTTCAGTCAGAGGAGCACTATCTGGGGTCATTTGTTTTTCCTTTATTGGAAGAAACACGTGCAGAACTTTCTTCAAGTATGAAGGTTATTTGCAGGGCACCTTTAGCCGAAGTGGTCTCTGTTAAGGAATCTAAACCTTTCGGAAAATTATTATACAATATTCAGATTGATTCCTGGAAAAATAGGTTTTACAATAGTGGCAAGGAGCCTTATCGAACATTGCCTGGAGATGTGTTTGTTATTACAGATGTTAAACCTGAAAGTAGTTTGGACTTACAACAGTCAGGAAGGACATTGACTTTGGGCTTGGTGCCTAAAATTGCAGAGAACAAGAACTCCCTGAACGTGGGGGATAGTACAACTACTTTTAAAGTCAAAGCATCAAAAGATGTTGGACTCAAAGATGGTTTGCAGAAATCTCTGTATGTGGTGTTTTTAATGAATATAACAACAAACAACAGAGTATGGGATTCACTACACTCGTTCAAAAATGTGAACGTTATCAAGGAAGTTTTGTGCAGCAATTCCGTGGTAAGAAATGTGAAAATATTTATTTTGGTTTGATATTGTGAAATTTTCTCGATCACAAGCTTGAAAAATTCACTTTTGATTGTTAGGGCACATGCTGTTGATTTATTTTTTTAATCAAAATAAAAAAAGATGAAAAGACACATTGTGCTGATAGATGTGCTTCAGTACTTACCTTTGAATTGATACAGATATTGTGTGTGTGTGTGTGTGTGTATATGAATGTGTTTGTATACATACATACATACACACATACATATAGAAATGATGCTGATTTAACAAGCAACTGCTCTGGAAGCTCAAGTGTTTTGCTAGTTTTTAACATGGTATTAGAACAGATAAGTCTTGTGCTCGAACCCGACGCCTCCTGATAATATAAAACATCCACATGCTTGGCCCATGGGGGAAGTCTAGTCTCACTAGGGGGTGAGGGTGGGTGAAGATAAAAATCTAAATAATTAAGTTATACTGCTCTAATGCCATATCAACAACTGACTAATCCAAAAGCTCAAGTTTCTAGAGTACGGTTGTTAAGAAAACAGGAGATTACATTTTTCTGTGTTACTGAAACATTAAATAAAAAGTTTAAACTTTGATTGTTGTGACACATCACAGAGGGTTAAGTTAGTCTGCATCTAACAGAAGTTGGGCAGGAAATTTCTATAATTTCCTTAATGTGTATCCAACTCAACAAAGACTTACCTACAGTATACCATGCATTATTTGGATAATCCCAATATTCTGCAATGACCTGTGTTTCCTTCCTCCCCCCCCCCCCTCGGGAATTTAACAACGGTAACTCCTGTCCCATTTCTAGGTCATTTTTTTGCCAAGTCTCCTCCATAATTAAGCTGAAGACTGGAATTTTCCCACTAAGACCAATGTTTAATGTCCTAACTACAACATCCTTATATATGCTTCTTAACTTTGCAGTGAAAATGACTTGGGAGCTTCTGATACTAATTTCATTATTTTTATTGGGAATGTGATTGTTTGTGGATTAGGTTGAGGAAATCTGCAATCAATGTTCTCTATATAGTAATGCAATCTGTGCAGAGAGATTCGCTTTGAAATTATCCCCGGTGCTGAATGAATCTCAAAGAGCGGCTGTACTCAGTTCTCTCTGTAAGATGCATTGCAACCACAAGTCTTCTGTGGAACTTATATGGGGCCCACCTGGTACAGGAAAAACTAAAACTGTCAGTATGCTGCTCTGGGCAGTCTTAGGAATGAATTACAGAATTCTAACCTGTGCCCCGACAAATGTTGCAGTCACAGAATTGGCTTCTCGTGTTGTGAAGCTTGTGAAAGAGAGATTTGAAAATGAATCTAAAAGGAGTGAATTGTTCTGTTCATTGGGAGATTTTCTCTTATTTGGGAATAAGGACCGACTGAAAATTGTATCAGATCTTGAAGACATATATTTAGATTATCGTATTGATAGGCTTTCAGAGTGCTTTAGCCAACTAACTGGTTGGAAGCATTGTTTCACTTCCATGATAAATTTTCTTGAAGATAGTGTTTCTCAGTACCATATTTTCTTAGAGAACATCTTATGCAAGAAGAAAAATCAAAGTTCTGAGGAGCTGAAATCATTTGGTGAGTTCTTAGGGGTACAATTCAAATCTATTGCATTGCCCCTTAGAAGATGTGTTCAGATATTCTGTACACATGTACCAAAAAGTGTTATTATGGAACATAACTTTCAGAACATCGTTTTCCTTGTCAAATTACTTGACTCTTTTGAAAGTTTGTTGTGTCGAAATGATGTGGTTTCTGCAGAACTGGAGGAACTCTTTTCATGCCCAGAAGTAGTTCAGGATTCTCCTTATTCTCCTGTGCATACGTTGACTCTTCAATATGTGAGAACACAATTGCTTTGTGTTTTAAGAACCCTGCGAAGTTCTCTTGATCACCTCAAGCTTCCCAGTTTCAAAAACAAACATTCAATAAGAAGATTTTGTTTTCAGAGGGCTTCCCTGATTTTCTGCACTGCATCTAATTCCTATAAGTTGCATTCAGAGAAAATAGAGCCACTGAACTTGTTGGTTATTGATGAAGCTGCACAGTTGAAAGAGTGTGAATCAACCATAGCACTACAACTTTTGGGTATAAGGCATGCTATTCTCATTGGTGATGAGTATCAGTTACGAGCAACAGTTACTAGCAAGGTATATTAATGCTATTTGGATGTTTGGAGGCTTCTCTTTATGATATTCTATAGACTTATTTTCCCACAAAAGTTTTTTGAACTCTCTTGCGTAGGTCTCTGATGAAGCTGGCTTTGGAAGAAGTCTTTTTGAGAGGTTGAGTTTATTGGGTCATTCAAAGCACCTTCTCAATATACAGTACAGAATGCAATCATCAATATTTTGCTTCCCAAATTCCAGATTCTATCTCAACGAAATCTTGGATGCTCCAATTGTTAAGAGTAAAAGTTATGTAAAATATTACCTTCCAGGGCCAATGTTTGGCCCCTATTCGTTTATAAGTGTTTTGGGGGGAAGAGAAGAACTGGATATAGGACGTAGCCGAAAAAATCTGGTTGAGGTAGCTGTTGCCATGAAGATAGTGCAAAAACTTTACAAAGGTATATATATATGCACTAATATTTTTTGCTTTTTGGTGCATTAATATATTTATCAAACTAGCTTGGGAATACTATATTTTTTTTTTATCTCACTTTAATTTCAGCCATGCTTACCATTTATTTCTAATCCATTGAAATTATGGACATGACAATTTTGATGTCTTTGCTTGTTGATAATGCCTGAAGGTCATGGTCTACACTCTTTTATAAAATTACACATTATTATATTTTCATTGTTATAATTTTCAAATATTTGTCATTAGATAATTTTGGTACATTAGAAAGGACATACAAATTATATAGAGGAAAATCAATGACAAGAAGAAAAATAAGAAAAGAAAATCTGATGTGGCTACCATAATATTTGAGTCTCTACTGATAACTGTAAGCATTAAACAATATTAGTTTAAGCCAGCCGAATGTGCTATTAACTTTTGGTGTTTTCTTTTCTTATTTTTTCACATACAGCCTACTGTGGCTCTAAACAGAAGATTAGCATTGGTATAGTATCTCCCTATGCTTCTCAAGTTATGGCAATTCAAGAGAAGCTTGGACGGAAGTATGACAAACTTGACGGCTTTACCGTGAAGGTGAAGTCGATTGATGGGTTTCAAGGTGGAGAGGAAGATATTATAATCATATCCACTGTAAGGTCTAACAGGAGTAGTTCAATTGGGTTCATCTCCAATCCCCAAAGGACTAATGTTGCCTTGACAAGGGCTAGGTTTGGCTTCAAATCATTTTTTTTTTTCAAAGATTTATCCGACCTTTTTGTTTCTTAGGATTAGGATGTTGAACTTTTAGTGCCCTTTCAGGCACTGTCTTTGGATTTTGGGAAGTGGAACAACCCTGGAGAACAGTGAGTCTGTATGGGAAGCTGTAGTCCGTGATGCTAAGCTTCGTCAATGTTTCTTCAATGCTGATGAAGACAAGGATTTGGCCAAAGCAATTTTAGAGGTTAAGGAAGAGCTTGTTCAGCTTGATGATTTGCTTGATAAGGACAGTATACTTTTCAGAACTTCTAGGTGGAAGGTATATATGTCTTGTAACAGTTTCAATTTAATTGCTTGTGTTATTCTTCTTTTATAAATATTTCCAATGTAATTATTACTCCATAATTCAAGTTCTGCGTTTCTCAGGACAGTCTCGTGTCCCTTTTTTTTCTCTTTTCTTTCTTTGTTTTTTTTTTTTTTTCTTTTTTTTCTTTTATTTTTCATTTTCTATCTACAGGTTCTTCTCTGCAATAACTTTTGGAAATCATTTGGAGAATTGAAATCTTCCCAGGCAAAGAAGTTAGTCATTGTCTTTTTACTGAAGCTTTCTACAGGCTGGCGCCCAACAGAAAGGAGCAAAGGTTTCATTGCTAAAGTATCTTCGCAGATCCTGTATCATTTCAAGGTTGAAGACCGGTATATTGTTTGGACAGTTGATGTTGAGAAGGTTTCTAAATATGTCCAAGTTTTGAAGGTTTGGGATATTTTGCCACTAGAGGATGTTCGCACATTAGTTGAATGTCTCAATGGCATATTTAGAATGTACTCGGATGATTTTCTCAACCATTGCAAAGCAAAATGTCTTGAAGGGTATGTCAATTCTGTATTCTAGTGGATTAAATCACTTTAGTGTAAGTTATTCAGTTGGCCTTTTTGTTTAAATTTAACATAGGTACTTTCTCTGCGTTCTAGTTGTTTTACCTTCTTATGCTTCTTTGGCTTTAGGGATCTGGAAATTCCATTGAGTTGGGTAAGCTCTTCTGATATTGTTCAGTATAAGAATCTTAACGAAATTGAACCTGATGGCGAGTCCAATGCAGCTGCTTTTGATGGAAGAACTTATTTTGAATACTCTAATGTGGAAAGAAGTTTGTTACTGAGAAAATTCTACCCCTTATCATATCTTGTAGTGAACCATTTGCTTTCTGGACGCGATTGTAGAGAGTTGGATCTCCCGTGTCAAGTAACAGATCAAGAACTAGAGATAATTCTTTTCCCTGAAAGCACCTTTGTGGTTGGAAGACCTAGTATTGAGAAGACCAGTTTATTGACCATGAAGTTGTTTCAGAAAGAGCAGCAGCACTACTTAGCTTCAGAAGGATTCTATGATAAAAGGAGGAATATTATTATGGATAATAAGTGGAAAAACAATGTTGGTGAGAGCATGGCAAAGACTAAAGAAACTGTTTTGCGACAAATTTTCATTACAGTCAGTCCTAAATTGTGTGCTATTGTCAAACAGCATGTTTCTCACTTGAAAAGGTGCGTATCTCAGTAAAACGTTATGTGGTTATATACTTCAATGAAGAAAATGTTTTCGACTTTTTATATGAAGTAAGATCCTGTTATCCTTCCTTTTCTACAGATTCCTCTTCTCTCTCCCTTTATTCCTGTGTGTAATCTGTTGATTGGAATTTATCTAACGAGATTTTCATTTTTGTTCTTACTTGATGCTACAATATAGTCTTATGTTCTTTTTTACTTCTAGTTGATACAACCCCATACATGAGTGGGGCCAAAAGGTCTCATTTTATTTGTGTGAAAGGGAACCTTAACGACTTATAAGAAATGCCCTTAAATTTGATGAGCCCAAAATATGTTTCACAAATATTATAGGGTGGAAGGATGGCCACCCTTGGTATATTTGTGGCTCCTCGACTACACACATACACAATATATATATATATATATATGCACACACATATACTCACACACACACATTTCTAAGGGAGGTTACGTAGATTATGATTTTCTATGTTGGACATGATAATACCCCAACTTCAAGGTTGAAAGTTGATTTTGTGAATGTGTCATAAGTATTCCCATAACTATAAGTACTTGCATTACTTGAGAAGGCTTCATGTGTGTGGATGTGGGAGGTAGCAAGGATGTTACATGGGTTTGCTAGATTTCACATGGTTCTAGCAGGGAGATTACGTGGGGTATGTAAGAGAGAAATAAGTACATCATATAATGACACTATAGGGTGGAGTGGTTTTGGGGAGAAGGTGTGAGTTGACTAGGAAGATGGGATTCTAGGAAGAAGAAGGACAAAATGAATCTCTCAATAAGTTCTTCCTAAGACATTAATGGCAGCCTCTTTAATGGAGTCCAAACTTATTGAATGCTCGTCTCTTGTGAGAATACTTTGGCTATTCAGTGTTATCCATTCAATGCTCCTCTTCTTAGGAATTTGTCTCATATTTATAGCCTAGGAGACATGTGCTAAGCGTGTTAGCTTTTAGGCGGGAATGGTTTTCCTCTTGCCATGTGTCTACCTTTTTAGCTTGATTTGGACTGTTGTTGATTTTCACAAGTCATTACTTTCGGTAGTCATTAATGAAGGTTATAATCCAATGTCTCTAGGTTAGACCATAGTATAGTTTCATTAAATGTGGATTGGGCTTTGGTCACTTCCTCATTTAATGTGAGATACTATAGAGGATCCTCGTACCTGAGCCACCATGCCACAGGACCCAGAGTGTCCCGAAGGCATGCGTGCCGCTATGGGAATTCCTCAAGATCTTATCCTTGGACCTCTTGGTTATTCCTGGAGAGAGGACGTCTTTATATAGCTCATGGCGAAGTCCCTAGGTCGGTGGAGTTCTTCAGGGAACTTGTGTTGCTGTCTTGCTAGCACCATGTGGCCTTAGGTTATACTCTAACAGATAATAAGTTTTGGGTATGCTGAATTTGCATATGACGTTCTTCTTGATGTAGTTCGATACAGTAGTACCCGTGGCCTTTTTGAGCAGCATTGCATCCACCCATTTAGTAATCATTTATGTAGCCATAAGTATCCAAATGCGGCCTTTCGAGTTTGGATTGATGGGCCTGATTAGATTGAGTTCCCAGGTATGGAATGGCCAGGGCGTGGAGATTGGGTGGAGATCCATTGTAGGTGCGTGGATCTTGTTACTGTAGAACTGGCAAGCCTTGCATTTTCTCACAAAGTCTTTGGAGTCTGCTTCCATTGTGGGTCAGTAGTAGCTGTTTTGGACTAATTGGTAGTAGAGTTTGGCTCCTACTTGTTTGGTGGGGTGCTTGAGAGCTTTTATGATTTCCTCCCTGATCAGACAACGGAGGGGTTTGTCCTCTAGGCTCTTCGTGAACAACTATCCTTTGAAAACAAAGAATTGTTAGGCTTTTTTCTTAATTGTAGAGGCATCTGCTCGGTTGTTGGGCTGCGATCCCTCTTTGAGAAACTCCAAATATGAGGCTTCTATACTTGGGGGTAACTTCCACGAAGCGACATTTGGCTTTACTTGGGAATTTGAGGCAATTGTGTTGCAATTCTTGGGCCTCTTTAGCTATCTTTGACCAATAATACCCTTGGCGTTGGATTCTACGATATAGGCTTAGATCGTTAACCCCGCAGACTTGTTCGTGGATTCCTGTGAGCCTTCTTTTTCCCTCTTCTTGTTGATGCACCGTGCAAGGGTTCCACTGGTCATTTGCATGTAGAGTTTTCCTTGATGTAAGGTGAGTCCTTTCATGACTAACTGGTCCCTCTTGTCTTCTGGCTCTTCTAGGTCTCATTTTATTGCGGTGTGCCAGTCCTTTTCCCCATCATATTCCTCTTCCGGGAGTGCGTGGAGCACTTTACTTGGAAGGGTTTTCTTGGTGACCTTGACTTCGGCGCTTTCTCCTTCAATATTGATTTTTTGAAGCCAATGTTGCCAAAGCGTCAGGTTGTCTGTTGCTAGACGAGGGGGCATGCTCGATGGTGACCTTTTGGAATCTGTCCACCCATCTTTGGACAGTGGTGCGGTAAGGTGCAAGCTTTGGCTCTTTGATGCCGAATGCCTAGCGTACCACAAAATTGGAGTCTCCCTTGATACAAAGGGTAGATATTCCTGCATCATTTGCTACCATGAGCCTTAGGATGAGGGCATCGTACTCAGCTTCATTATTAGTGTGAGGGTAGTCGAGTCGAGTTTGTAGGATAGAGCTTCATTGTTAGTGCGAGGGTAGTTGAGTTTGTAGGATAGACTAATTTTTACTCCTTATGTTGAGGTTAAGACTATCCCGGCCCCACATCCCCTGGCAATGGAGGATTTGTCAAATGTCAAGGTCCATGTGCTTGAGAGGTCTATGTGGCATGCCGTGTATTCTTCCCCGGGGAGTTCCCTCATTTAGGGGCTCGAATTCTCCTTCTGGGAACTGGGTGAGGAGGTCTGAAAGCGCTTGACTTTTTATGGCTTTTGGGGGACACATTGGATGTTGTATTCTGACACAGAGAGTACTGGTCAGTCACAAGAGGTACCTTATAGGGTCGCATTTTGGCTAATAGATAATGCCTGAATTTCTGAGCTGTAAACATCAGGACAAGACAGAAGTGCTCCACGTGGGAGTAGTGCAGTTTTTGGATCTCTGACAATGCGGCTAATATAACAGACGAGGCGTTCCTATACCCCCTACTTCTTGTGTGAGCAAAGCATTACAAGATCAGGGGCTTATCTTTTTCTTTTTTTTTAGGGGGGGGGGGGGGGGGAAAGTATCATAACCTGTGGGGAAGTTAGGATATGCTTTATTCTCTCAAAGGCCTGCTGATGCTCTTCCTTCGAAGAGAACTTTGTTTTTGCTTTCAGCAAGTTGCTGAAGGCTTGCATGATCTCTGCAAGGGCAAGAATAAACCTTCCTAGATAGTTAACTTTTCCGAGAAAGTTTTTCAGTTGTTTCTGGGTGGTTGGTCTCGGCATATTCCATGTTTTAGCTATCTTTGCAACGTCGGCCTTGATTCCATGACAATTAACAATGCATTTGAGGAACTTCCCTGAATTCACACCAAAGGCGCATTTGAGAGGATTGAGGTGGTTATTGAACTTTCTGCATCATTGGAAGACTTTTTTAGGTCTTCCACGTGGTTCTTTTCCTCCGCAGACATGGCCACCATGTCATCCACATAGAATCCGAAGTTTTTGTGCAACATGTCGTGGAACATGTATGTCCTGAAGGCCGTTTTCTCTACATTATGTGGGTCCTTCCTAATTTGGTTGTAGCTGCTGAATCCGTTCATGAAGGAGAACATATGATTTCCTGCAGTGGCATCGATGAGTGTCAACATTGGGTAGGGGGAAGTCTCTTGATTTGGTTGTAACCATTGAATCTGTTCATAAAGGAGAACATCTGATTTCCTGTGAGAAGGTGGCCATGTTGTGGTTGACCAGCAGTATCTTAAATTCGGGAGCCATTTTATCAATGCACGTCTTTGAGAGTTCTTCCTTTGTCATCAGCTCATGACAGCCGAGAGCCATATTGCGTAGCCTCTTGACATAATCCTCGAGGGATTCATTGTTTTTCTGGGAGACTTTGGCCAATGTGACCTTATTTATCCTTTCTTCAACATGGAAGAATTTCGAATGAAACTTGTTGAACATGTCATCCTAGTTCTAGATAGAGCCTTTGGGCAAGCCCAGATACCAAGTGCAGGCTCGATCTGTAAGGGATTTAGAAAACTCTTTCAGCCTTAGGTTGTGATCGTTGCCGTGATGGTTGAGGGACTCGATGAAACGATGGATGTGTTCATACGAGCTCCCTCTTTTCCCATCGTATCTTTGGAAGCCAGGGGATTTGTACCTGTTGGAAAATGGTAATAGTGCTACCCCCACGGGGTACAGGGGTGTAAAGTCAGCTGAATGGAAGCCTTATCGTTCTTCTGGGGAGAGGACTGTAGCTCGTTCTGAATGTCTTGGATGGTAAGAGGCCGGGCCACAACGTCGATTTGAGGCACCCCTACTTGCACAGGTGTTGTATTCGGGGTAGCGACAGGAGGAGGTGATGGGGATCATTCTAGGGAATTCCGCACCTACAATAGGCGTAGGCACAAGAAGACCGAACCCGAGAATTAATTAGAGATTCTATCATATTTTTGGATTGCCACAATTATAAGGATTCTATTCTATTTTGAACTTTCCATAATTTTAGGGATTTTATTTACTTTCTTTATGTGTTGGAAACATCCCCTATAAATAACGGGGTTAATTACTCTTTGAAGTAGATTTGAATTATTGAATAATAAGAATATTGAGATTAGTCGAGAGTCCTTGTGGTTACTTTCGTGCTGCACCAAATTTTGGTATCAGAGCCTAGGACCTGTTCTTTCATCACCTAATCATTATCATCATCATTCACAACTCCATTCACACATAGCAGATTTGAAGCCCATGTCAACCACCAGTCACCAACATCGCCTGCAGCCTCTGCTGTCGTGTTTTTCTTCATCTCGTATACACTGCAACAACACCTTCCATCGTGCCATCAAAACACCCATCACAGAGCTTTCATCAACATCGTCGGAGTACTGTTCGATTACCACCCACACCAACACAGCCATCTTTGACTTCCAACGCTCGCCCTAGATCATGATTAGTAGCAAAATCTCAGTATCTGCTGTTTAAACAATTGAGTTCGTCTGACAGAAAGCCCAATTTCAGATCTGAGATTTCCAGATTCAGTTCAAAAAAATAAAAAATAAAATAGCCACTTAAGATTTGAACTCTCCCACTGTACCGTCGCCATCGCGTGTTGCGTTACCTTCGCTGCCTCATCACTCTTGCGACCAGCACTGCTAAGATTCTGGAGTTCTCTTCTTTTTCTTGATTTGAAATATTCTGGAGCTTTGTCCACGTAAGAGGGCTGGAGACTTGCATCTAATAAAAGGAAGAGCAAGTGGTGTGTTCCGGCTGTTATTCACTTACCAAGCCTAGCCACCAAGCCAAGCCGACCCAGCCAAAATCTTAAGCCGAGCTGCAAGCTGACCTAGCCTAAACTATTAAGCCAAGCTGCTGAGCCAAGCCAAAAAAAAAAAGGAACTGCCCAGAACCTATGAAGCATGGACACTATTTTGGTTCACGTGTCCGTGTCGGACACCGACACTCTCGGACACTTCCCGGACACATGTCTGGACATTTGAATCATAGATGTTGATGATTAAATGAAGAAGTTCTTTTTTTTTTTATTTAATAGCTTTGTTATTTTAATATCTTAATAATATTTTTAAAATTTTGTGTGTTTTTATGCTAATTTTAATTGAAATAACATTAAGTTTTTATTATATGGTCATATAAAAATATAAAAAAATTATATATATTCAACATATCCTTAACATGTCCGTGTCCTACTTTTTTTTAAAATAACGCGACTGCGTGTCCGTGTCGTGTCGTATCCGTATCCCGTGTCCGTATCCGTGCTTCTTAGCCTAGAACTATTCAGAGCCTTCCATCTGTCTAGAACCATACGGTAGGGGCTTTGTTTTGCTATGGTTAAGGTAAACAATCTCTCATTTAAGCTTGGAGACTTTTATTTTAATTGCTTGGTTGGATAGTAAATTTGCATAGGGTCTTAATTCCTTCCTTTTTGATTAAACAAAAAAAAAAAATAGCAACTGAAGTAAAAAAAAAAAAAAGAACCACCTTTGAGTCTTTTCACCACTGCATGCGAATTAGTATAGTCACTTTTATTTATTCGAGGTTTCTTTAGTATGAATTGTGGCATATGTATAATTGAATTACTTGTTGCATCTTGAGTCGATATTAGCATTTTCTTTTTGTTTGAGCCTTTCACCATGACGATTGGAGATATCATAGACAAACAAGCGACCATGGAAAAAGACATTCACACAATGAAAGCAGATGTAACCAACCTTCAACCATCAGTAGACCAACTCCGTGAGGATATGTCCCACGACTATTCTCACTTGGACAAACAATGTTCCCAAATCCTCAAGCATCTAGGAAAATGTCATGAGAATGAAGGTAAGAGTGATTCTAGTTCTCCTTCACTAATGGAAGAGCATGTGGGTAGTGTCAATGCTCACTCCGGGCATGATTTTTGTACTTCTGTATTAAACAAAAATACCCATGTCAGGGATGAACCTCAAGAAGCACGGATACGGACACGAGACATGGATACGACACGACACGGACTCGCAGACACATTATTTCTAAAAAAAGTAGGACACAGACACGTTATATGACCATATAATAAAAATATAATGTTATTGCAATTAAAATTGGTTTAAAAATACATAGATCACAAAAATATTATGAATATATATTAAAATAACAAAGTCATTAAATAAAAATAAAAGAAATTTTTCATTTAATTATCAACATCCATGATTCAACTGTCTGACACGTGTTTGGAAAGTGTCCGAGAGTGTCGGTGTCCGACACGTGTTTGACACCGACACGTGAGCCAAAATAGAATGTTCGTGCTTCATAGGATGAACCCATTAGAGATCATAGAATTTGGAATAGAGGAGGAAGAAATCCCCTTGTTGGAAATCTTCCAAGAAATCCCCTAGTTGCAAATCTTCCTTGAGTCACTGATCGTAGGAGAGCTCATAAGAATTTTGGAGACCTTGAGGACGTGAATTTCCCTCTCGAGGATGTTATTGATTACCGTAGGCACCACGGACCATAGGATAGGCGCCAGGTTGGGAATCATCAATACCCTCGTTATGTTTTTGATGAGATTGATGATCTGACACGGAAGGTGAAGGTCGAAGTACCTAGTTTCGACGGTCAATTAGACCCCAATGCATTCTTAGATTGGTTAGCCGACATAGAGGATTATTTTGAGTAGTATAATATGACCGATGGCTAGCGTATTCGCTTCACCAAAATGAAGCTTGTGGGTTCTGCCAAGCGGTATCTATCCACAGAAACCTAGAACGTCTAGGTCGTGACCCAATCTCCACTTGGGGTGAGATGAAGGAGAAGTTGAGGGAAAAGTATCTTCCCACATTTCATAAAAGACAACTAATGGACTAACTGATAATCTAAAGCAATTATCCTCTAGTGTGTCCGACTATTTAGGCAAATTTGAAGATTTAACCATGAGGTGTGATGTGGTTGAGGAGTCTTGGATTACCGTTGCTAGGTTTATTGATGGACTTTGTTTTGAAATAAAAAGGGAAGTCAATTTGCATTCACCGGATTCTCTAGAGGAGGCTTACCACAAGGTGCTAGAGATTGAGAAGTTTCAAAAAGTTACTACACTGTGATGCACAACTCCCCAAACTATGGATTCACGCCAGTCTAGGTCACTTACCTATGACAGAGCAGGAGGATCTTCTTAATCAAGGTCTTTTGTCTCCAAGGGTAGCAACATCCCTACCTGAAGTGTCAATCAGAGGACTAACCCTCAGAGTAGGGAACCAATGGGTGCCCGACAAGGTAACCCCTCCATAGAGTGTTATAATTGTCATGGTAGAGGGAATATTTTTGCTCGATGTCCTCATCAAACTTTGACTATAGATCAAGATGACTAGGTCCTTGGTCAGGAAGTTCCTCGAGATGAAGTCCATTTTGATAGTTTCTTTCATGTTAGTCCAGGTTCCGCAGATGAAGCATGTAACTTTGATGACGAATGTGAACTTAGTCTTAATGTTGTGAGATGCATCCTGTCAACTCTTGTTGATGATAGTAATAATTTGTGGAACCGCACCAATATTTTCCATACATACATAAATTGCAGAGATAAATCTTGCAAGGTGGTCATAGATGGGGTAGTTCCATGAATGTGGTGTCAAAAGCTAGTATTATTAGAATGAAACTTCAACCTGAGCCCCACCCTCAGCCTTTTAGGGTAGCTTTGCTAGATAAGACCTCATTACCAGTTACAGAAAGATGCCTAGTGCCTATTCAGATGGGTGAGTATTTTGAGCAGATTTGGTGTGATGTCCCTCATATACTTCTTGGTCGCCCATGGCTCTATGAGGTGGATGCGATTAATTATGGGAGGGAGAACACTTGTGTCATCAAGTTTAAGGGGCAGACAATCATGATGAGGCCCGTTAAACCCCAAGAGAAAACCAAGGAGGTTAAACCTAGTGTTCCTTCCCCAGCACCACCTACGCATGCACATCCTCCTAAGTAGGCACTTCATATTCTAACTTGTAAGAAATTTGAAAAAGCAGGTGTGAACTCTGGTTTTGTTCTAGCCTTAGTGTCTAACAGTCTAAGGCCTCCTCTGAGCTTAGCATTGAGTCTCACATTGATTATCCCCTTGAGGTTAGTCAATTGTTACAAAAGTTTTCTGATATCACACTTGACGAGTTGCCTGCTGCATTGCCTCCCATGAGGGACATTCAACAAGCTATCGACCTAGTTCCTGGTTCTTAGTTGTTAAATCTTTCCCATTATCGCATAAATCCTACCGAGCATGCCAAGTTGAATAGGAATGTTGAGGGGGTATTACAAAAGGGTTTCATTCAACCTAGTCTTAGCCCTTGTGCCGTTCCTGCATTGTTGGCCCCTAAGAAAGATGGGTCTTGGCGAATGTGTGTTGATAGTTGAGCCATTAATCTAATCACTCTCGAGTATAGGTTTCCCATACCTAGGCTAGATGACATGTTGGATCTTGTGGCAGGTGCCAAGTGGTTTTCTAAGATTGATTTGCGGAGTGGGTATCATCAAATTCATATTAGGCCGGAAGATGACTGGAAAATTGCCTTTAAGACCCTTGATGGATTGTATGAGTGGTTTGTCATGCCCTTTGGATTGTCCAATGCTCCCAGCACTTTCATGAGGGTTATGAATCAGGTACTTCGGCCCTTCATCGGAAAATTCTTGGTGGTGTACTTTGATGATATATTGATATATAGTGAGTCTAGGGAGGAACACATAGACCACTTGTGCTTTGTCCTTCGAACTCTTAAGGTTGAGAAGTTGTACATCAATCTCAAGTGCTCATTCCTGTTGCTTGAGGTGTTTTTCTTAGGCTTTATTGTGTCTATACAGGGCATCGCCACAGATCATGACAAAGTCAAGGCTATTAGAGAGTGGCTTGAGCCTAAAACCATATATGAGGTTCGTAGCTTCCATGGGTTAGCAACCTTCTATAGGAAGTTCATTAAGGGGTTTAGCTCTATTATGGCTCCCATTACTACTTGCATGAAGAAATGGGAGTTTTAGTGGAGCCCAGCTGCCCTTTGAGCCTTTCAGGAGATTAAGCAAAAGATGGCTAAGGCACCTGTTTTGCGTCACCCAGATTTTGCTAAGGTTTTTGAGGTTTCTTGTGATGCTTCAGGTGTCAGGATTGGGGGAGTTTTGAGTCAAGAGGGTCATCCAGTTCCGTACTTTAGTGAGAAACTCAATGATACCAAACAACAATATTTCACTTATGATAAAGAGTTTTATGTTGTAGTACAGTCCCTTTGTCGCTGGCGGTGTTACCTACTGCCTCAGGAGTTTGTTTTGTATTTTGACCACTAGGCACTTCGATATCTCCACTCTCAAATGAAGTTAAAGTGCTCGACATGCTAAGTGGGCTAGAATTTCTCCAAGAATATACATTTGTCCTTCATCATCGTGCTGGCATTGAGAACAAGCTCGCTGATGCCCTCAACCGTGTTGTTGCAGTTTTGCACAATATGAGTGCTATTGTTATTGGGTTTGATAGGGTGAAGGATCAGGTATTGTACTTGTCCAGATTTTGGTATTATTTATCATGAGGTACGAGATGGTAACCGCCGTGATTTTGTGATTAGGGATGGGTACTTGTTCAAGAATTCTAGATTGTGCATTCCTCACACTTCCCTCTGCGATTTCCTAGTTTGGGAATTACATGTGGGTGGTTTAGCTAGGTTACTTTGGTCGCGATAAAACCATTGCTTTGGTTGAAGATAGGTTTTATTGGCCCTCACTAAAGATGTTGTGAGGATTGTGTCTCAGTGTTGCACGTGTTAGCTTGCTAACGCTAAAAAGCAAAACACTTGGCTTGTACACTCCTCTGCCAGTACCTCATGCCCCATGGAGAGACCTTAGCATGGATTTTGTTCTTGGGATACCTAGAACGACTAGGGGACATGACTCCATTTTAGTTGTGGTTGATAGGTTTTCTAAAATGGCTCACTTCATCCCTTGTAGTAAGACTTTTGATGCCTCCCATGTTGCAAAGTTGTTCTTTAAAGAGGTGGTCCGACTTCATGGGTTACCTTCTTCTATTGTGTTTGATAGGGATGTTAAGTTTGTTAGTTATTTTTGGAACACCCTATGGAGACTCTTTGGTGCTCAGTTGAAATTTTCTTCTGCATTCCATCCCCAGATTGATGGTCAGACCGAGGTTGTTAATCGTAGTTTGGGGGACTTGCTTAGGCATCTTGTGGGGGAAAAACAAGGGAATTGGGATTTATTGTTGCCTATCGCTGAGTTTGCTTATAACAACTCAATTAATCTGTCTACTGGTAAAAGCTCTTTTGCGATTGTTCATGGTGATTCCCCTCGCTAGCCTGTTGATCTTATCCCTTTACCACCTAATTCCCATCCTCCTGAATCTGCCGAATCTTTTGCCCAACACATCCATGATTTGCATGCAACGTAAGATTGCTTTGAGTAATGAAAATTATAAATTTGCTCATGATATGCATCCTAGGAATCAAGAGTTTAAAGAAGGTGACTATGTTATGATTCGCATTCGTCCTGAACGTTACCCTAAGAATTCCTTTAAGAAATTACATGCTCGTGCCACTGGCCCTTTTCGTATTCTTTGTAAGCGTGGACCTAATGCTTATTTACTTGATTTACCTAGTGATATGCATATTAGTCCAGTTTTCAGTGTGACAGATTTGTTTCCTTACCGAGGCACTTTTGAGCCTCCTTTGTTGCCTTAAGTTGTTTTTGCAGGTCGCAGTACTTCTTCATCAGCTCTAGTTCTAGGGCTCCCTTCATTTTCCCAGCCACACATCTATCAGATTGAAGATGTTTTGGAGGATGAGGTGATTGGCTCGCCCAATGGAAGATACCAGCATTACTTGGTCAAGTAAAGAGATCGTCTTGTTTCTGATGCTACTTGGATTACTACGAACAAGTTTTGCCACCTTGACCTAGATCTTTTGGAAAGTTACAACCATCATCACTCATCGGAGTTGAGTTCTTTTCAGTGGGGGAGAGTTGATGGGGATCATGCTAGGGAATTCTACACCTACTACAGGCGTAGGCATAAGAAGACCGAACCCGAGAATTAATTAGAGATTCTATCATATTTTTGGATTGTCACAATTATAGGGATTCTATTCTATTTTGAACTTTCCATAATTTTAGGGATTTTATTTACTTTCTTTACGTGTTGGAAACAACCCCTATAAATAATGGAGTTAATTACTCTTTGAAGTAGATTTGAATTATTGAATAACAAGAATATTGAGATTAATCGAGAGTGTGTTTAGGGTTACTTTGTGGTTACTTTCATGCTACACCAGGAGGGGGTACAGGTGCTAGCTCTGGAAGGGCGAGAGGAGTCTCATTAGTTACTTGCTCCTCTCCGTGTGGTTCCTCAGGCGTCGGTCCTGCTTCCTTTGGGGCTGTCGTGGGACGTCAGTGAGCCCCACTGAGCCATTGGGCGTGCCCTCCTTAGCTCTTTGCCTATTAAGGATGGCATCCAACATCAAGTTTTATGTCTGTTGTATGCCTTGTAGCATAAGCATGAGGGAATCGTTTGCTCCGGGCCCGCCATTGTAGTATGGGGGAAGAACCCCTTGTTATACGGGGGGGCCTAGGAGCCATTCCTTGAGGAGGAGCCACAGGCATAGCCACATTCATTGTCCTGGGAGCATGTGATGATGTGGTTGCCTGAGTAGCTTGGTGGGGGTACCCTTCTGGGGTTTGAAGGGTGTTCCTTGTAGGATCTACTAGCAAGGGAGGAGCTTCATCTTCCTGGTGTGATTCTTCAGTGTTGAGACTCCTCCTGAGAATTGCAGCTGGTGCCATTTGATGTACATTGCTCCCCATTGGAGTTGCCAAAATGTGGATGTGCGAGGTAACAAGGATGCTACATGGGTTTGCTAGGAAGATGACCAGAGTTCACTTGGTTCTAGAGGGGAGATTACATGGGTATGTCAAAGAGCAATAAGTACATAAAATAATGACACTGTAAGGTAGAGTGGTTTGTGGAGAAGGTGTGAGCTGACCAGGAAGATCGGATTCTAGGAAGAAAAGGGACAAACTAAATCTCTAAGTAAGTTCTCCCTAGGACATTAATGGCAATCTCTTTAATGGAGTCCAAGCTTATTGAATGCTTGTCTCTTGTGAGAATACTTTGGCTATTCAATGTTATCCATTCAATACTCCTCTTCTTAGGAATCTTTTGTCTCAGATTTATAGCCTAAGAGACATGTGCTAAGCGTATTAGCTTTTAGGCAGGAATGGATTTCCTTTTTCAATGTGTCTGCCTTTTCAACTTGATTTGGACAGTTGTTAATTCTCACAAGTCATTATTCTCGGCCGTCATTAACGAATGTTATAATCCCATGTCTCTAGATTAGACCATAGTATTGTTTCATTAAATGCGTAGTGGGCTCTGGTCACTTCCCCATTTAATACGAGATACTAAGGAGGATACTCATACATAAGCCATCATGCCATAGGACTCCAAGTGTCCCGAAGGCATGTGTGCCACTCTGGGAGTTTCTCAAGATCTTGGCCCTGGACCTCTTGGTTATTCTTGGAGAGAGGACGTCTTTATAGAGCTCCTAGGCGAAGTCCCTAAGTCGATGGAGATCCTTGTGGAACTTAGTGTTCTTGTCTTGCTAGCATCACACGACCT
This sequence comes from Nyssa sinensis, assembly GCA_008638375.1. Lineage (NCBI taxonomy): Eukaryota > Viridiplantae > Streptophyta > Magnoliopsida > Cornales > Nyssaceae > Nyssa > Nyssa sinensis. The sequence goes on along the minus strand of CM018042.1, from coordinate 12,828,603 downwards.
TGGGGCTACCTTTTATGGATTTCTAGGGTGTCCATGTGGACCTTGCCTTACCAATTGGCAGGTGTGGGATTTCTAATATCTACAATGTGTATAGAACAAGTGCGATGAAATTAGGAATAACGCTTTTGTAAAATTTAATTTTGTCAATAACTATTTAGTAGACGAAACTTAATTTAGTATTACTACAATGAAGTTAATGGTGCCACTAGTTTTGTAGAATAAGAAAATTGTAAGAATTTGTTTTCTCGGTAAATGTGACAAGGACGTGCTAAAGTTTGTCATATTTTTCAATTTTAATATCATTTGATGGTAGTATTATAGCTCACGACTTGTCTTTTCTTTGTAGTCAACAAGGATCAAAATTTCGTTTCGTAGTGTTGTTTCAGTTATTCAAAAAATGGAAACATTTCGGAAACGTTTTGGAAACATAATGGAAACGATGAAAAAAATTAAAATAGTGTAGAAACACTTTAGAAACATAAAGTAAAATATATGAATGTGCAAAAATAAATAGTGTAATTAATTAATTGTAAATGTTTTAGGGAACATGTCCATCGACACAAATTACTAGGGTGAAATTGAAAAAAAAAAACGTAAATGCAAATTAGTTATTAATATCAAATAACTCTTTATTAATTAAAAAATAGTATAAAAAATTAGAACTAATTTTTTTATATAATATGAAATTATTATATATTTTAAAATATATCTCCTTTTGTTTTCTGGCCTTCTCGGGCTGTTAATGAAATTCTTAGTTTTCCTAAAAAAAAAAATTATACATTTTAAACTATATAAAATTATTATAATTAAATACAATACTATAACATAATAGATATATACTATGTAATATTCACGAATTAGATAATTTGACACAAGTTACATATAAAATAAAAAGAACAAATAGCAATTTAAACCTATTATAATTAGTAACTTAGTATTAAAATAGTTGTTTCTCTATACTTTATTTCCCCTACTACTTCTCTATTATTTTAGGAAAAATAATATAAATATCTTCTTGTAATTTTGAGTCTAATCCGTAAAAAATAAATGGATATTATCTTTTACTAACTTCTAGAATTATTGTTGATACAAAAGAAATGTTTCCTCTGATTCAGTATGTTTCTACTAGTTTCGGTATGTTTTCACGGAAACAACTTTATTTCCATGGAAACATGTGAATTTCGATCATTTCAGTTCCCTGAGAAACGAAAATGTTTCAGCCGTTTCGATGGAAAAGAAACAAAATTTTGATCCTTGTTAGTCAATAGTGGATCCCTTGACCATATTACATGCATTTTGAGCTATAAAATTAACTTGAACATATCTAAATTTAAAGATATAAGAAAGTACCTGATGCAAAACTCGTGAACAAGAAAATGGGTAGACTAGGAATTTCATACGGGGCCTCCTGGAAACCTTGTATATTTGAGTTTTTAGTTGTATTGGGTCTTATTATATGTTAATATCAATGTGCTTTTGGTATATTTTTTATTTACGTTTTCCTATATTTGAGCTTTTTAGGAGCAAAAAAGTATTTTGGTAATTTCCCGATTTGTTGGACTGGGTTCTAGTGGTGGTCCATTGTTTATCTTTTGGGTCAAGTTATGTTATTGGGTCTGGCTATAGTATTTCTAGGATAGTGGTAATTGAAGTTTAAAGTTTTTGATTTTAGAGTCCTAGCCCTTGTGGAATTAGGAAAATATTAGTATCCTATTATATGTTCTTTCAATTCAATGGACTTGATTTTTGAGAAATGAATGCTGTGTTTGTATGATGCAACATAACTCTTGAAGGGATGAAGTCTAAAGGACTCCAGGTAAGATTCCTAGACTTTTCATCTTTGTTCCTATAGTTTTTAGCACTATAATTGACAGGGAACAAGAAGGACCCCATGGGTGATTCGTATTTGATCGTGGAGGATATTTATTTATGTATGTTTATTTTCTTTTATTTTCGGGTTTTTTTATTTTAGGAATTATTTTTATTTTGGTTAGTTTATTTAGGTTTTGGCTATATAGGGGTTGATGCTTTGGTGACGGAGAGACTTTGATTATTGAATATTGAATTGGAATATTGAGATATTGGAATTTTCTCTCGTGGTTTTCTCTTCTCTCTCAATTATTCTTCTTCTATACTCTTTTTTCTTACTGTCTTGCAACGAAAACTTAACTACTCTTAAAAACTATATGGCGGATCACCTAGTGTGTCCTAACCAACATATCATCGTGCATAACGGGAACATGTGGAGACATTCTTTGTGTGGGTCCTTGTGTTAAGGTACATTCTATAATGTAACGATGTGCTTTTATTCTTTTCTTTGTGGTGACATTGTACCCCACTAGTGCCTTCTGTCTGTGTATCACTATGATAAACTTAGTGATCCCTTGCATATAAAGGCATACATATAGATATGCCATGTGTATCTGAGGTCATGGTGAGTAGCTTTTAGAAGCACTAGTTTATGTGACCTCCCTCTATTTCTATAATTTTTGTTGTCTTTCTTCCCTTTTTTTAGGATTTGAGTAAAATGGGATTTGTACAACCACCAAAATATTATTTCAGATATGAAGTATATAAGGGGATTATGGGGACTGACTAGTCTCTTAGAACTCTTGCTCTCTTACTGTAGCAGCTCAATGAGAAATTGGACAGCTTAAGGGTTTCTGATGGTGCCATCATGTATTGGTCTAAAAGGCAATGATCATGGTGAAGGCGGATTGCAGTAAGGTAACATGTTGTGGTGTAGTAATGGGATTGGGATTTTGATAATTCCTAAGAAGCAGGTGGTTCAGTTTACTGCGTTGTAGAAGGTACATTTCTTTTGTGGTTGTCTTCATATTGTACTTATTTAGTTATCAAATTACTTATAGTCAACCAGATATGAATAGGATGAGTAAATTATTAGAATTTGGGAGTTCTAAAAAGGTTTATAACACCCCACAAGTGAGTCAAATATTTTAAAAATTCCAAAACTTCCTTTGTCCCACATTGGGTCTTGAAGAAAAGTTTATTGAGTTCATATTGTCTTTCTTTTCTTGGGTTAAGTGATTGGTTAAGCAAAGTTTTAGCCCAGTAGGTCACACTTATTCGCACAGGTGTGCCAGACCAATTTTATAGGTTTTTTTTTAATCAACCATTACAAGACTTAATGGGCTAGTGAGTTACAAATTTAATTACAACATTGTAGGCTGGCCTTTTAACTCACCACCATCATTGGAGAGTTGTAGGACTGTTGGTTATAAACTCAGCCATTATTAGCCTGAGAGCTAGTTGGGCTGAGTGTATGTAAATCAAAGCCTAGACTAGTTTGTGGTGTTGAACCATCTTTGTTTTCCACCTCTTCTACTATCTTATGTTCTTTACATCTACCTGTAGGTCCTGTACTGCTACATTTGTCACGACCCACACCCCACTGTAGGATGGAGTTATGATCCATGACCGGCCACCGAGGCCTTATATAGAATCGAAGGGGACTGTATAATGGATAGTTTATTAATATAGCGGAAGCGTAATATTTTTAACCTGTCAGGTTCACATCAAACTCATACCAACCACATTTGATAAGAGCAATTCTAAGTTTGATATCAAACTCACACTTGCAAAATTTATTACAAGTCATTTACATCTATAACTAGACAACACACAAAATAGCCATTGTATATATACAGAAACCTACATAGGCTCAAAAGAGATATTTGCAAGTCTTGCTATACAATTTTACAAACTCTTCTTCCGTGAGTTCCCTCCCCATCTTAAGCTTCAGTACCTGAAAAATTGGTTGGGAAATGGGGTGAGCTAACAAAGCTCAATGAATAATACCAATGTCCTATCATGGGTTTTTATAGCAAAAGAAACTTTAAATAAAATCATGGATATCAAGCATTATTGAAACAATTCAAATACATTTTTAGAAACGGAATTGCTATTTAAATATTTGAATAACAATAAGTAGCTTAATAGAGCTCATAACAGATATCAAATATCATTTAGCATGCCCATTACAACAAATCGGAATGGAAGAATCCGCGTCAACTCGGATTCTAAACGGAATGTCATATATAATGACAGTCACTCATAGTGACACTGAAGAGATCTCTGGCCTACTTACGGGCTTACGGGCTCTTGGTCCTCCGATAAGGACATAATAAAAGGGGCCCATGTAATGACATCTACAGAAACACATTCTAAATCATGTGATTATCCATAGATTTGCAAATCTATTTATCAAACATACTTATAAAATGTACTTCAATTTCATCAATAAAGAATATAGTATAATGTTTTGCTTGTTAAAACGCAGAATAGCATGTTTAACAATATCGCATTCAATTCACCATTTCAGGAAACCGGATTACTCACCTTGTGTTCTTAAAGCACTCCTTGATTCTCTCTCTCCTAAGGAACCCTACATACATATATTTCATATTAGAATCATATTTGAGTGCAATGTAACATTATTTAGTTATGCTTGTCCCATTATAGTTTAAACAACACAATCTAGGATTATGATAAAATTCCTCATATTCTAATTCCATTGGAGCGTCTTTTGACTTTTGTTGGAATTTGTTTACATCAAATATAAGGGTTTTAAACAATTGGGACAGCCAGCTACACCATCGCCATTTATTCTGCTTATAAGCTTCATTTTTAACTTCCAAGTGTTGGTCGTTTCAACACTTATATCTAGTATCTTGAATCATCATTTACACAAATCATTTAACTTTAATTAAGGTGTTTTCTTTACCATTTCTCGCATTTAGAATTTCTTTGATAATCTAATTATGCTAATTATAACCTAGGTAGTGCTAGGATTGTTTTAATACCATTAATCATTAGCCCATTAGTTTAATCAAAACTCATTAATCATGATGCATCCTTCTACATCATATATGTTACTCTTGTATCCATGTAATTACTATTCCATGCAAAACTTGTTAGGACTTCAAGACTAGTTTAGAATTTCATTCAATTTTTAATTGAATTTGAGTTCTTGGTCATTTTCAAATGTTTCCTTTCTGATTAAATTAAAGAATACAAGATTAGAACTAGAATTCATACTTTGATTGTTTAAGAATTCAACCTCTAGGTTAGTCCTCCTTAAGCTTCTTTCTTTCTTCTTCTTGTTCTCTTGTTTTTTCTACTTTCTTCCTTGCTTTATTATTCTGTCCAGCACATTTTAGAGAGCTTTTTGCTTGTCTCTATAATTTATTTTGTAAGACATAATAGATACAAACATGTATCTATATGTGGGCTAGGTGTCACCTTGTGAACTCCCACATATTTGAAGTGTCTTGCTCTTATTAGCTCTATATTTCCTCTCTCTTACTAATCTGATTTTTTTGTCCCTTTTATGTGTGTGTGTGTGTGTGTGTGTGTGTGTATATATATATCATATGTATAATACATACATACATATATAGATACATATATATAGACAAAATCTCTACACAAGCTCCTCAAGAATAGTCAACAATGGTGGGCTAGATATTCCAAATTGTGGATCCTTTGCCCATGTGAACAATTGTCTTTCTTATCTTTCTCTAATTAAAATTGTTGAGAGCTTGATATACATTGTTGGCCCATTCTCTAACAGCTTAAGCTTTTAGAGCAATCGGTGATCTAATATGGTATCAGAGCATTGGTTATGAGAGGTCTTGGGTTCAAGTCTCTCTAATTGTAATTATTCCCCGTTTGCATTTGCACTCTCTTCTTCTTTGCATTTGTCTGTAGTTTCTTTGTCTCTTCACGTGTGAGTCTGGAGTTACACGTGAGGGGGAGTGTTGAGAGCTTGATATACATTGTTGGCCCATTCTCTAACAGCTTAAGCTTTTAGAGCAATCGGTGATCTAACAAAAATTAACTTGGATAATTATAAGGTTTATGTTATAACCTAGCCAATGATCAAAATTTCGTTTCTTTTCCATTGAAACGGTTGAAACGTTTCCGTTTCTCAGGGAATCGAAACGAAACACTAGTGGAATATCGAAATTCATATGTTTTTATGGAAATAAAGTTGTTTTTGTGAAAACATACCGAATTAGAGGAAACATTTCTTTTGTATCAACAATAATTTTAGAAGTTAGTAAAAGAAAATATCCATTTATTTTTCAAGGATTAAGACTCAAAATTACAAGAAGATATTTATATTATTTTTCCTAAAATAATAGAAAAGTAGTAAGGGAAATAAAGTGTTGAGAAAAAACTATTTTAATACTAAGTTTCTAATTACAATAGGTTTAAATCGCTATTTGTTTTACTTTTTATTTTATATGTAACTTGTGTCAAATTATCTAATTCGTGGATGTTACATAGTATATATCTATTATGTTATAGTATTATATTTAATTATAATAATTTTATATATTTTAAAATATATAATTTTTATTTATTTATAGGAAAGCTGAGAATTTCATTAACAGCCTAAGAAGGGCAGAAAACAAAAGGAGATATATTTTAAAATATATAATAATTTCATATTATATAAAAAATTAGCCCTAATTTTTTATACTATTTTTTTAATTAATAAAGAGTTATTTGGTATTAATAACTAATTTGCATTTACGTTTTGCCCTAAATTTATATACTATTTTTTAATTAATAAAGAGTTATTTGGTATTAATAACTAATTTGCATTTACGTTTTTTTTTTTTCAATTCCACCCTAGTAATTTGTGTGGATGGACATGTTCCCTAAAACATTTACAATTAATTAATTATACTATTTATTTTTTCATATTCATATATTTTACTTTATGTTTCTCAAGTGTTTTTACACATTTTAATTTTTTTTCATCGTTTCCACTATGTTTCCAAAACGTTTCCGAAATGTTTCCATTTTTTGGGGTGACAAAACAACACTACAAAACGAAATTTTGATCCTTGAACTTAGGATTAGTACAAGTCTATCTCACTTAAAAATCCTAATTAACCCAATTAGGATTAACTTAATTCACTAATCATGTATTAAGGTTACTAATTAAACATAATTAGTTTAGATATAACAAATTTTTAAGAACCTTCCAACAACCTATCACAAACTAGGTTAGTTTAGTTAAGTATGCTTTAATTATGCTTAACCTTAGAACAGGGATTAACTTAATTAATTATGTTTTAGCTCAAGAATTATTTTAAAAGCCTACTAAAAATATCGTTTTGTTCTTAATTTCTCCTATTAGGATTTTAATTATTGCCTCACTATTCATACTAGTAAACTCATCACTTGGAATCACACAGTCATGCTTAAAGTATACTCTAATCCACACTTTATCCTTACTTGAAGTGGGATTCACATATTGCAATAAAATATAAAAAAAGTAATAAGATGTAGGATATTACAACATTAGCCTAAAAGCTCGTTGGCCTGAGTCTATATAAATCAATGCCTAGATTAGTTTGTGGTGTTGAGCCATCTCTGCGTCTCACCCCTTCTTCTGCCCTATATTCTTTTCATCTACCTGTACTGCTACACCAATTTTTTTTTATTGTTTTGGGGCAACTTGATATAAGATTCCGCACTCTTGCCTACTAGAAACTTGCCCTAAAGATTAGGCAACACTACAAGCATGTGATTATGAACCGAATTTTGGACTCATTTGTGACTGTCTTAATCACATGTAGGGAAGGCACTACGGCTTTAGGATGGTGCCTTGCATGCCTCCTAAAATCACATGCTAGATTTATTTCATGTCAATTAGATTCTGCAATTTCAATTTCATCTTTGCTTTATTATTTACTTAGCATTTTTTTCTTAAATCTATGTTTCATTACATATCACTTATTTAATGTTTTTTGTTTTTGAAACAAAATATAATTGGCTTTCCCCAAAAATAATATAGTTTTTTTCGAAGAAAATATAGAAAAATTGAAAAATTTCTCTAACATAAATATCAAGGTGCAATAATAAACAACTGTGGAGTTTGGTTAACAGCTCATGTTTCTTTATGTTTATGGTAAGCCATTAAGACGTTATACTGTTGTAGATTTCCCATAAGATAGTTTCTAAGTTTGTAGAAAGGTCATTACCTAGTGATGGTCTTGCTTATGCAGGTTGCGAGGAGGGATAGATTTGAAAAAGACCTAACATTTTACATTATTTTCTCCTATAGTGATTGCGCTCGGACTAGAAGTCAAAAAACTTGTTATCTGTTAGAGTATGCTATATAGCCCCAATCTTGATTTCTTCAATTCAAATTGAATTGAACAAAAATTATTGTTAGGTCAGATTGAAATAACCGTGAGATAAATCAGCTTACCAACCTTTGATAATACTCTGTCCTCAAAAACTTCTCCAATCTCAACATATCATTTCATGGTACAATCCACCGAAGTATCAGTAGGATGACTGGATGAGCACCAAGAGTAATAGTCTCAGTAAGTTCAAGACATACTTCCACTAACACAAATTGATACCTTCTTTGGACCAGGCTACCTCAACTCCATGGAAATAAGGGAGACTTAAGTTTTTGGTTTGAAATTGTTTACTCAAATGAAGCTTGCTATCCTCGTATGTACTAGCACTAATAATAATGTCATCCATATAAATTATTAGAATACTGATTCTTAAAGAGGAACAACGTGTGAACACAAAAAGATTTAAAGTAGACGTTGGAAGCCATGTTGAAGTGCAAGAGTACTAAACTTATCAAACCATACATGTGGTGACCGTTGCAGACTGTACATTACTTCACTTATATAGGATACTAATTATTCCTTTACGGGAATAACATAGCCCAGTAGCTGATCCATATAAACTAACTTTTCTAAATCCTCGTGAATAAGCCATTCTTTATATCCGACCAATCAAAACTCACCATAATGGAAATAAGAACTCTAATAGAGTAAAGGCGTGCAATAGGGGAGAAGGTCTTGCAGTATTCCACACCATAGATTTGAGTGTAGCATTTAGCAACCATTCAGGCCTTCAAGCTCATAGCTTATACCCAACGACAACCAATAGGCTACTTTCTAGGAGGTAAAGGAGTAAGATCCCATGTCTAATTCTTATGAAGGGTAGCAATCTCTTCCATAGTTTCCATTCAGGAGATGCCAAGACCTATTGAAAAGAACTAGAAACAGATACCGAAAAAAATGACAAAACAAAAAAATGAGAAGATGAAAAAAGATGAAGAAGATATGCAAAATTGAAAATGGGATGCTGAGTATTGAAAACTTTAATTCAACAGAGAAAAGAGAAGAAAAAGGAGGAGAAATTTTGTTCTAATAAAACTGTACAAGGGATTGCATAAACAAGAAAAATAAGAAACACTTTATAGTAGGGTTAAACAAGAAAGCAAAAGACTAAACTACCCTTAATGAAGCTAACTAATAACATATATAATACTATTCTAACACTCCCCTGTCAAACTCACAATGCTACATCAAAAAGTATCGAAAGTTTGTTAAGCAGAAAATTGAAGCGCATAATCGCGTGAGATTTTGTAAAGAAGTCAGCCAACTGTAAAGTAGAAAGAAGAAACAGAAGAGAAATTGTGTCAATCTAAAGATAATGCCGCACAAAATGACAATCAATCTCAATGTGCTTAGTACGTTCAAGGAAGACAGAGTTGTGTGCAATCTAGATAGCACTCTTGTTATCACAATACATGTGAGTAGGAGCAGACAAATGAAATCCAAGATCAGCAAGCAACCATCATAACCACACAATCTCAGTTGCAGTAGTAGCCATGGTGCGATACTCAACCTAAGCAGAAGAACGAGCAACAACAGTCTGCTTCTTGCTCTTCCAGGAAAGTAAAGAATTGCCAAGAAAAATACAGAAACCAGTCATAGACTTTCTATCCATATTATCACCAGCCCAGTTAGCATCAGAAAAGGCTTGAAGCTCCAACGAAGAGGAGGAAGAAAACAATAAACTCTTATGCAATATACCCGGAGAATGCGGAGAACAACCCAATGAACTGTGGTAGGAGATGAAACAAACTGACTGACAATATGAACAATATATGCAATATCTGGACGAGTGACAGTGAGATAGACTAAGCTCCCAACTATAGTGCGATACAAAGTGGGGTTAGACAATGGAATGCCATCGGAAGAAGAATAACGGACATTGAGCTCTAGTGGGGTCTCAACTGTCCGAGTGTCTGTTAGACGGGCTCCTTGAATAACGTCAGAGGCATACTTGGACTGAGATAGCAGATAACCCTTTGGAGAAGAGGCGACCTCAATAACTAAGAAATAATGAAGAGAGCCCAAGTCTTTCATCTCAAAGCAGTCTTGCAACTGCGACTTCAACAACTCTATCCTAGCTATATCATCACTAGAAAGAATCATATCATCAACATAGAGTAAGAGGAACAATACAACCTGTAGAAGTAGATCGAAGAAAAAGAGCAAAATCATGATCAGTAGTGCGAAAACCCAAATCAATGATGACAAAAGAGAACTTGTCAAACCAAGCTCTAGGAGCTTATTTGAGACCACATAATGTCTTTTGCAATCTGTAGACTTCACCAGGATTATGAGGGAGACTAGGAGTAGGAACCATCAAAACTTCTTCAACCAAATCTCCATTAAGAAAGACATTTTTTACGTCCATTTGAGAAAGACTCCATTGACGAACATCGGCCACTGCAATCACTATGCGAACAGTAGTTATTTTAGCAACAGGGGCAAGGGTCTCCTTATAGTCAATGCCATACTCCTGAGAAAATCCCTTGGCCACCAATCGGGCCTTGTATTGTTCTACAGTGCCATCTGATCGAGTCTTGATCTTATATACCCACTTTACAACCAACCGCACGTTTATTTGAAGGTAAGGACACCAAGTCCCATGTGCCAGTCTTATGCAGTGCAGAAAACTCATTCATAGCTTGTCGCCAAAGAGGATCAAGACCTTCTTATAGGAAGTAGGTTCAGAAAAAGAATGAATAAAAGCTAAAAAAATAGTAATTAGCAGAATAACAAGAATTAGAGAAACCAAATCTTTTAGGACACTTACGAATACGTTGAGGATAGCGAGAAGGAACGGGATCCACATTCGTAGAACCAAATTGAGAGTTAGGGGAGAAAGATGGAGGAGTCATACCTGCAAAAGAGATACTTGTATACCTACAAGTGTAAGAATGAATGATAGGTGGACGAGTAATAAAAGAGTCAGATGAACGAGAAACATCAGAGACAGTCACATTACTAACATAAGATTCAGAAGGAACAACATCAGGAAAAGGATCAAGATAAATCAAATCTGATTTTTGCATAGTGTGAGAACTAGCAAGAATAGAAAAAAAAGGAATATGCTCCATAAAAACCACAGGGCGGGAGACATAAAGTTTGTTAGCAACTAGATCATAAGAATGGTACCCTTTTTGTCCCTCACCATAACCAAGAAAGATACATTGTTGAGCATGCAGAAATTTTGGTACGAACTACTTTAGGAAGAAGAACAAAGCATGTACATCCAAACACACGCAATGAGAAATAATCAGGAGGTTTATTGCACAATCTCTCAAAAGGAGAGACTCTAAAAGTAATGATAGAAGGAATGCGATTAATTAAGTGAACTGTAGTAAGAACAGCTCCCCCCCAGAAAGGACTAGGGACACTGGCAGACAGCAAAAAAGATCGAGCAGTCTCCATGATGTGCCTATGCTTGTGCTCGGCCACACCATTTTGCTTAGGAGTATCTGCACAAGAAGACTGATGATAGTGCCAGTAGATTTCAACAAGTCGAAAAGGGGATTAGAAGAATATTCCCCTACTAAATCACATCAAAAACATTTAATAACTAAATAATACTGAATGCGTATCATAGCACAAAATGCAACAAAAATACCAAGAAATTCAAAGCGACACTTCATTAAATAAACCCAACAATACTGAGAATAATCATCAATAAAAGAAACATAATATCTAGAGCCCCCTTTGGTAGGGATAGGAAAAGGTCCTCGTACATCATAATGCACAAGATCAAAAAGGGCATGAGAAACTATGGAGCTTTTATTAAAAGGCAAGGCAGCAAATTTTGCATGTTTGCATCCACTACAATCAAAAATATCATGACAGTCTAAATTCCCTAAACAACCAGTGGAAACTAAATATTGTAAATGACTACCAGAAATATAACCAAGACAAGAATGCCACAAATAGAAACTACACGGCTTAGGACTTAAACGAAAAGAAGTTAAATTAGTTGAAGAGGCAAGCAATGGCAGGAACATGTAACTCTTCTAACACATAGAGTCTTCCCTTTCTACGGTCTGTCCCAATCAGTTTCTTGGACCGAAGATCCTACACAACACAACCAGAGGAAGAAAAATGAACTAAAAAATCAGAATCAAACAACTATCTAATAGAGATCAATTTAATGTGAGTTGAGGAATATAATATAACACCAAGAAGAGATAATTGAGGAAAAACAACAGACCTAATGCCTACCAAGGACACAGAAGTGCCATTGGCTGCAATAACAAAAACAGAAGGGGGAGAGAGAGTAGAGACAAATAACGATGAATCACTAGTCATGTGATGAGTAGCACCTGAGTAAAATACCCAAGTGGTCCGAGATATACTTGAAGGCACTGAAAAGAATGAACCTACAGAGGAAGAGATTGGTAGAGCATTAGGCGGATGAGTAGAAAGGAGCTCTTGCAATTGCTCAGCTATTAAGGATAAGGAGGGAGTAGATATAGAAGGCTCAGCCACGGGCAAAGCAACTGCTGTAGTGTGATGTTCGCCTATTGGCAACCTTACATTTCAAAATAGAAATAAAACTTATATTAAGAACAACTTGATGCAACTTCTGCAATGGCAGATGACTCAAATGATAATGCCACTGGAGAGGAAAAATTGTGGCAATCAAGGCAGTAATAGAATCTCCATATCCAAATAGTAAAGCCCATTGAGCTTATACCCCAAACCAATATCATTCTGTCCCGGGATCTTGAAAATCACAAGATGAAGAAAAGGTTACCGAACACCATAAAGATTTGGTTATTTGACTAAAAGATAACAAATTAAAGGAAAAATATGGTAGAAATAAACTAGAAGACAAGGATATAGACTCAGTCGAGTGTAGCTTACTAGTTCAAGCACTGGTTGGAAAGAACTATCATCTAACAAAATACGTGATTTTGGAAGAAAGAAATTAGAGAATAGAGAGTAAATACTAGACATGCGAGCACTGGCTCTAGAATCAATAATTCACGGGTCGGAAGGCTTTCCAACCACACATGCATAATTATTTGTATTGGCCAAAGTAGCAATGGAGGTGGACATGTTCGAGTGAAAGTGAAAACAATTGATGATGGGTTGGCAAAGTTGAGAAGTGATAGCATCATGAGAACTAAAATTACAGGTAACGGGGCCATCTGTAGACATTTGTGGCACAATAGCAGCAAAAGTATCATTACATGTCTCATTTTCTTGGGCTGCTCTCCCCCACTTACCTAAACAATAATCCTTAGTATATCGAGTACCACAACAATAAGTACACTTTCACTCAAAACGATCATGCGGCCCATCCAACCACCATGTCCACCAAAACTAGAGCTGCAGCCACCACAATTACCACCTTGGAATGTTGTCCACTATTGTGACCACCACAACCACTATGGAAACTATCACAATTATCATCACTAGAGACTAGGGCAGTGGGCTCTCTGAATGAGGAAGAACAACACAAGTACGAGAAGCACCCTGAAGATGAGAATAAGCAGTGGCAGCTGTCAGAAGCTTCTCACCAGCCAAAATATGATATTTGAACACATTATACTTGGAATTAAGGTTAGACAAAAGTGGAGCAACCTAAGACTTTTCATGCTAACAATGTGAAACCTCTAAATTAGTACTCAGTTGTTGATGGAGCATAAATTCTTCCCATAGTCCTTTTAAAGAATCATTATGTTCTGCAAGAGAGTTGGCACTTTGTTTAGTATTGAACATACACTCAAATATCTCATAAACCTCAAGGTACATTATGCTCCTGTGGAATAGCGCTACCTATATCTTCTTAGTCATGTCAAAAAGCTGAACATTTGAGACTACATAAGGCTCCGTACTAAGCTAAACTAGGTCATACTAAGGAATTCTCACTCCACTAGTTCTAATTTTTTGCATATGAAGGAGGCAGATCTTTAGTGAGATAGTTGACTTTCTTCTCGGTGCATAGAAAACTTTAAAGGCATGAGACCAATAATGTTAATTATTTCCATTCAATTCCATAGACTTAACTAATCTTGTAGCGTCATCCACAAAATGACTTTTGACATCATCTGAAGAAGTCATAAGGAAATAGACAAAAAAAAAACTCAAGATATACCATAAAGCTAGCAACATGGCAGTAGAAATCTTCAACGAGACACAACTACACCACAATAGTACCCTTCATGTACAAAACACACTTAGACAACAAGCCTCACACACAACATGCACAGCCGAACACTTTCAAAAAAATTTAGAAAAATCACCTGTGTGTTTCTAATGGAGTTGTAACCATAATCATAGGGTTTACTACCAGCAGCTACTGATGTCAGCTAGCAATCTCTGTTTTCTCTATGACATCTTCTACTATGGCTTTTGGCGATGTTCTAGTCTTGATTGACACTCTGATACCAAGTTAAGTTGCACCATATCTGATATTTAGGGTTTGAGAGAGAGAATAAAGAGAAAAGAAGAAGAAAAGAACGTAAGAGAAATGTTGGTTATGTAGATATATTTTACTCGCACATTATCAAGTGTTTATATAATGGAAAAAAGACCAAAGGATTACAATATTACCTCTACTAGAATATTCTAGCATATTCCATAATAGAATACAACATAAAAGGTAGGAACTCTAAGATAGTTTTTACTCACACATTATCAAGTATTTATATAATGGAAAAAAGACCAAAGGATTACAATATTACCTCTACTAGAATATTCTAGCATATTCCATAATAGAACACAACATAAAAGGTAGGAACTCTAAGATAGTTTTTACTCACACATTATCAAGTATTTATATAATGGAAAAAAGACCAAAGGATTACAATATCACCTCTACTAGCATATTCCATAATAGAACACAACATAAAAGGTAGGAACTCTAAGATAATTTTTATTATATCGCTCAATAAAAGGTGAAGTTCTCATAAATGCAAAATGGTTCTCACCTAGGCATATCCTGGCATTTTAACTAATTTCACTAATTACTATGGTTGCTGTGGAAATCCCGAATAATTTGAATGGGATTTGGAGAAGATTGTGGTAGGAGATTTAGGCTGATTATTTGGGTTGACATTTTTGTTTCCATTTTCTTTGTTATTTCCATTTCCTTGATTCTCATTGTATAGGATAAATAGGGACCATGTATGTAAACAATAACACAGAATATTGAATAGAAAGATTGATTCAATTTCCATTCTTATTGTCTTTATGGTATCAGAGCAAGGATTACTCTGAAAACCCTAGCAAACCATGGCCGCCAGCCATGATTCTACCCAGTCGGCAACTCGAGAAGGAGAATCAGGGACAATCTCCTCCATGGGTTCGACTGTCAGGATTGACAATTCCTCATTCCCTCTTACCGTAGAGAAGCTGAACGGTAAGAACTACCGAGAATGGGCTCAATCCATCAAGCTAGTAATCGACGGCAAAGGGAAACTAGGTTACCTTACAGGTGAGACCTAAACAACCACCTTCCAATGATGCCGCAGCCTTCCAGAAATGGCGTTCTGAGAACTCCTTCATAACCTCCTGCTTGATCAACTCCATGCGACCAACAATCTGCAAGACGTACTTGTTTCTGCCGACAGCAAAGGATGTGTGGGAGGCTATTCACGAAACCTATTCCGATGCCGAGAATGCCTCTCAAATTTTCGAGATCAAAACACGACTTTGGCAGATGAAGCATGGAGACAGAGAAGTGACAGAATATTACACAGAAATGCAGAGCTTATGGCAGGAATTGGACCTCAGCAGTGAAGAATCATGGGAGTGCACGGGTGATAGTGTGCGATTCAAGAAGAGAATGGAGAACGAGAGTGTATGAGTTTCTGGCTGGGCTCAACAGAGAACTTAATGACGTGAGGAGTCGAGTTCTGGGTCGCCGGCCATTACCATCCATCCAACAAGTATTTTCTGAGGTGCGACGTGAAGAAAGCAGACGAAAGGTGATGTTGAAGGAGAAAGCTGCGCCTGGGAGTGAAGCCATTGACGCCTCTGCATTTATAACCCGTAGGTCTCCCACAGGATCCGGCCCAAGACAACATACAGGACCTGGGTTTGAAGCAGCCTTTATAACCCGTGGGCCTCATATTGGGTCCGGCCCAAAACAAAACAAAATGCCTTTTTGTGATCATTGCAAAAAATCAGGCCATTCCAAAGATACCTGTTGGGCCTTACATGGCAAGCTTGCGGACTGGAAGCCCAGACAGCCCAACAAATCTCACGGGTACCAGGCCTCTACTAAACAGCTGACAGAAATAGGCGCTCCAGCCCATCACACTCAATCGACCTTTAGTGGGGGTTTTAACCCCGAGCAACTTGAGAAACTATATGCTCTTTTTTCGACCTTCCAAGCCTCGGGTCAGTCTTCTACTCCACTGCCATTAGGTTCCTTAGCCCACAAAGGTACTTTTTTGACTGCTCTTAGTACCACTTTGCATCATACTCCCTGGATTATTGACTCTAGTGCATCCGACCATATGACTGATGCCCATCATTTATTTTCCATATATTCACCTTGTGCTGGTAATTTGAAAATAAAAATTGCAGATGGTACTTTATCCCCAGTAACTGGTAAGAGGAGTATCCGTATCTCTGAATTTATTACTTTGGAGTCTGTACTACATGTTCCTAATCTCTCTTGCAATCTGTTGTCCATTAGTCAGCTAACGAAACAATCTCATTGCTCAGCTACTTTTTTGTCTTCTCATTGTGTTTTTCAGGATCTATCATCGGGGAAGACGATTGGCAATGCTAAGGAATGGGAAGGACTCTATTACTTTGATGATGCTCACATGAATAAACAATGTCGTCCTCCTATTTGTAATTCTGCATTTAGTCCTAGGGATAGTAACCTTTTGTTATGGCATAAACGAATGGGCCATCCTAGTTTTCCATATTTAAAACATTTGTTTCCATCACTTTGTTCGAATAAAACTCCCTTGGATTTACAATGTGAAGTTTGTGAACTTGCAAAACATCATCGTACTACTTTTCCCACTTCTTCTTATAAACCATCACTACCTTTTACCTTAATTCACTAGTGACCTTTGGGGGCCTTCACGAGTTTCCAATAGGACACACAAAAAATGGTTTATTACATTTATTAATGACCATTCTCGTCTCTGTTGGGTATTCTTATTAAACGATAAATTTGAGGTTAGTTCGGTATTCATGAACTTCTACAATATGATTTACACCCAATTTCACACAAAAATCCAGATTCTTCGTACTGATAATGGCACTGAGTACTTCAATTCTTCTTTGAGTCCCTATTTTCAAGACAAAGGTATTATTCACCAGAGTTCTTGCGTTCACACCCCCCCAACAAAATGGGGTTGCTGAACGGAAAAATCGATATATTCTTGAGGTAGCTCGTGCCCTACTGTTCACCTCTCACATGAAAAATAATTTTTGGGGTGATACCATTTTGACCGCCGCATTCCTCATCAATCGAATGCCTAGTCGGGTTCTCTCATTTGCAACTCCTCTCCAAAAATTCCAGGAGGCCTTCCCTGATTCTCGACTCAGTTCATCTCTCCCTTTTCGTGTTTTTGGGTCCACAGTGTTTGTCCACGTTCACGCCTCCCAACGTAATAAATTGGATCCTAGAGCTCTCAAATGTGTCTTCCTTGGGCTACTCTCCCTACTCAAAAGGGTTACAAATGCTATGACCCTCTCTCACAGAAGTTATATGTTAGTCGGGATGTCACCTTTTTTGAGCATACTCCCTACTACTCGCTTCAGGGGGAGTCCTTGAGAGAAGCTCGACCCTCAGATATAGACTTCGATGTTGCGATCTTTGAATCTACTTCATACAGTACACCCTCTCCTTCCTTGTCCAACACAGAAGGAATCTTGAACTCAGGGGGAGATGTGGGAAAACAAACAGACAGGGAGACACTTGTTTACTCAAGGAGACCTAAATCAAAGCCCGATGAGACTTTTGCATCCGAAGCACCAAAAGAGTCGGAACTGGTGATAGCTCCGACTACTTATGAGCCAAAATCCAACCTTGACCAAGTAAAAAATCTTGATGACCTACCCATTGCTCTTAGAAAACAACCTCGTTCATGTACTTTCTATCCTATCTCAAATTTTGTTTCTTACAATGTTCTTTCTGCCAAGTGTCGTGCTTTTTACGTCTAACCTTGACAGAATCCAAATTCCTAAGAATATTCAAGAGGCTTTGGAAATTCTAGAATGGAGAAAAGCAGTGATGGAAGAAATAAGGGCATTGGAAAAAAATAGAACTTGGGAGGTGATGACCTTGCCAAGGGGGAAGAATCCAGTAGGCTGTAAGTGGGTGTTCACGGTGAAGTACAAGGCGGATGGTACAGTGGAACGGTACAAAGCCTGCCTAGTTGCAAAGGGGTTCACTCAGACATATGGTATTGACTACACTGAGACATTTGCACTAGTAGCAAAGCTGAACACTATATGGGTTCTCTTGTCCTTGGCAGCAAACCTGGATTGGCCACTTCACCAATTTGACATCAAGAATGCTTTTCTGAATGGTGAGCTGGAGGAAGAAGTGTTCATGACGCTACCTCCAAGATTTTACAAGGAAGGAGAAGTAACCAGAGTATGTAAACTGAAGAAATCCCTGTATGGACTTAAACAATCACCAAGAGCATGGTTTGATAGATTTGCAAAGGTGATGAAGAATCAAGGATATCAACGGGGACAGTCAGATCATACGATGTTCATCAAACAATCCAGTGATGGAAGCAGGACCATCCTTGATTGTATACGTCGATGACATCATTCTCACTGAAGACAACACAGGAGAGATGGAAAGATTGAAGAAGGTCTTAGCCACAGAATTTGTGGTAAAAAACGTAGGTCAAATGCAATACTTTCTGGGAATGGAAGTTGCCAGATCAAGGAAGGGAATTAGTGTCTCTCAGAGAAAGTATGTACTTGATCTTTTGACTGAGACTGGTATGCTTGGTTGCAAGCCAAGTGATACTCCGATCGAGGCAGGAAAAAGAACGGAAGACGCTTGGAAAGCCTGTGGATAGAGAAAGATATCAGAGACTAGTGGGTAGATTGATCTACCTATCTCACACCAGACCTGACATTGCTTTCGCTGTAAGTGTGGTCAGTCAGCACATGCATTCACCAAAGGAGGGTCACCTAGAAGCAGTATATAAAACTCTCAGATATCTGAAAAGCTCTCCAAGGCGAGGTCTATTCTTTAAGAGAGGAGATAGTAAAAAGATAGAGATTTATACAGATGCAGATTGGGCAGGATCAGCAGAAGACAGAAGGTCGACTACCGGCTACTGTACCTATGTTTGGGGAAATCTAGTAACATGGAGGAGTAAGAAGCAGAATGTGGTAGCCAGAAGTAGTGCTGAAGCTGAATTCAGAGCTGTTGCACAAGGGATGTGTGAAGGGCTATGGTTACAAAAGCTCTTGGAGGAACTACATATCGCGATAGAGCTCCCTATCAAACTCTACTGCGATAACAAAGCCGCTATCAGCATTTCCCATAATCCTGTCTAGCACGACAGGACTAAACACATAGAAGTTGACAGGCATTTTATAAAGGAGAAAATTGAGAAAGGGATTGACCTATATCCCTACAAAAGAACAATTAGCAGATATATTCACTAAGGGATTACAAAGGTCCAGCTTTGAAGAGTTTATCTGCAAGTTGGACATGATCAACATCTATGATCCAACTTGAGGGGGAATGTGGAAATCCCGAATAATTTGAATGGGATTTGGAGAAGATTGTGGTAGGAGATTTAGGCTGATTATTTGGGTTGACATTTTTGTTTCCATTTTCTTTGTTATTTCCATTTCCTTGATTCTCATTGTACAGGATAAATAGGGAACATGTATGTAAACAATAACATAGAATATTGAATAGAAAGATTGATTCAATTTCCATTCTTATTGTCTTTAGTTGCATATCATATATTTCTCATGAACGACAATAGGGTACATTTATTCCAACGTATTATTCCTTATGGTTTTTTTAAGCATCCAAGCGGTAGGTAATCTTATGTATCCTGACCTATAGCATGTTTTTAGATTTTATGTTTGTTAGACCTGGAGGGCCACTTACCTATAAAAAAAATAAAAATGAAAAGAAATGAAAAGGATTTTATGTTTGTTAGAGTATTTTGGTTGTCTTTGTTATTTATCCAACTAAGAGTATTATTGTATTTTCTCTTATGGTAATATATAAATGCAAGGTGTAAGGGCAAAAGTAATTAACAAAATCTAGAAACTTTTTGTCCTTCTCTCTTCCTCTAATCCTAATTTTCATATCACAAAACTTAACTTGGTATCGAAGTAGACGATCTAAGAAATTAATTTTTCCTAGACCACAATGGGGTAACAACTAGCCTAAAGAGACTAGAGGGGCTATATATGTCATTTTCTCGCTAGATCAAAAGACCATGTTAAGGCTCTTTTTTCACGCTAATATTTCTGGTATTTTTGCAAAATTTTTTGAAGCTATTAAGGTGCATTCTTATATTTTTGAATGTTTTTCGGAATATTAGACTTATATTTTTTGAATGAAATTTGGGAGTTTTTGAGGCTATTTTGATGCTTCAATCTATTATAGAGGGGTCCGTTTTGGCCCCAGGAATATTGTTTCAACAATCACTGCTCGTTTGATTGTTTTTAGTCTCTTTGAAGACCTTTTGGTTGTTAGCTACTTGTTCTGGCATCAATCTGGCTATTTCCCTAGTGTTTGATGGGTTTGTGGTAGTCTCTTAGCTTATATAAAGTCTCTTTGTTGTTCCTCTAGTGTTCAAAGGTTTTTTTTGGTTGCTATATTGTTGTTTGAGTGTTCTTTTGGTTGGTCTATTCTTGTTTGAGTGTTCGGTGCCACTGTTTTTTACTGTTTTGGTGTTTGATCTTTGTTGGATTTGTGGAATACAACATTATTTGGCTTCTTGAGTGATGATTTGTTGGGGTTCTTTGGTTCATTGGCTTTGAGAAGTGTTCAATTTTTCTTTTTGTGGCTTGGGTAGTTGTGGTTTGACTTGATTTCTGTCGTGGCTAAAGATAAGCCATCCCTAATAAAGGATGTCTGGATTTTACTCTCTGTTGTTGTTAGTCATTCTTAGCCATTATACTAGTTTGATATCAAGAATGTTTTTCTTCGTGGCGAATCTTTAATAAGAAGTTTACATCGCTTAGCCTCTTGGGTATGTTGTTGCTGGTAGTGAATACTTTGTATGTCGGTTACAAAAGGCATTGTATGGCCTAAAGTAGTCTTCATGTTCTTGGTTTGATAGATTTAGTGTTGTTATGCTCGCATATAGTTTTCATCATTCTACTTCCTTTCACTCCGTCTTTGGCTGTCACTTTTCAACAGGTACCATTGTCATAATGTTTATGTGGATGATATTATTATCTCTTGGAGTGATTCTGCCATTATTGCGGATTTGAAAAGTAATCTCAACTAGCAATTCCATAATAAAGATATGGGGGTTCTTTGCTATTTCTTTGGGATTGAAATTGTTTGTTCTCGTCACAAGTATGTGCTTGATCTTCGTTCTAAGGTTGGTCTCTTCGGTGGTAGGCTTGTTGATATTCTTATGGATTCTTATGTTAAGATTGATGGTGAACGAGAACTATTCGCTGATGTGTGTCACTGTCGACGGCTGGTTGGGAAGTTAATTTATCTTCTTGTTATTCGGCCAGACATTACTTAGGTTGTTGTTGTGTTTAGCTAATATATGTGTACATCTCGTTAACCTCATTATGATTCTATCTGTCGTATTTACGTTATCTGAAGAGTGCTCCCAGCTGAGGACTTCTTTACAAGCTTTCTGCTACCCTCTCTGTGATTGGTTTTGGTGCTATTGATTAGGCTAGTTGTCGTACTAATCAAAGATCTACTTCTAGTTATTGTACCTTTGTTGGAAGGAATTTAGTTAGATGGTGTAACAAAAAGTAGAATTTTGTTACTTGCTATATTGTTGAAACTGAGCTAAGAAGCACGGACACTCTATTTTGGCTCACGTGTCCGTGTTGGACACCGACACTCTCAGACACTTCCCGGACACGTGTCCAGACACTTGAATCATGAATGTTGATGATTAAATGAAGAAGTTCTTTAATTTTTATTTAATGATTTTGTTATTTTAATATCTTAATAATATTTTTAAAATTTGTGTGTTTTTATGTCAAGTTTAATTGAAATAACATTAGGTTTTTATTATATGGTCATATAAAAAATATAAAAAATTTATATATATTCAACTTGTCCCTAACGTGTCCGTGTCCTACTTTTTTGAGAAATAGCGTGTCTGCGTGTCCGTGTCGTGTCATATCCGTATCCAGTGTCCGTATCTGTGCTTCTTAGAAGCTGAGTATAGAGCTATGCCTTGTACAACGTCAAAACTGTTGTGGGTTTGTTCTATTCTTCAAGATTTTGGTGTTAATGTTGCTACCCCATTGCAGATACATTGTGATAATTAGGAAGCTATTTTTATTACTAATAATCATGTTTTCCTCAAACATACGAAATATATAGAGGTTGATTGTCACTTTATTTGGGATTTGTTGATGAAGAAACAAATTATCACTTCATATGTCAACTTGGATGGGTGATATTCTAGCACAGTTGTTAGCTCGAGCTTCTTTTTATCGCCTGTCATCTAAGTTGGGCATGTTTAATTTGTATTCTATAGTTCGAGGAGTGTTAGAGTATTTTGATTGTTTTTGTTATTTTTCCAGCTGGGGTGTTATTGTATTTTCTCTCATGGTAATATATAAGTGCAAGGTGTAAGGGAAACAGTAGTTAACGAAGTCCTGAAGCTTACTTTTCTCCTAATCTCTCTCGTTCTTTCTCCTCTCTTCCTCTATTGTTAGTTTTCATACCATAAAACTTAACTATTTTGAAAATCAATCTTGATTTCTAATGTAATTGTAATTGACCCATGGAAACGTATTGTGTCATTGGTCGTAAATATCTGCATCCAAGTCAACTTTCAGCCATATGTTTTCCACTTTGATTAACCATGAATGACTCCTTAAAGAAAAATCTAATGTGCTATATATATCTAATGACCATTATGGTATGCCTAGGCATCCCATGAAAATTGAGCATGACATGGTTCTTTTTACAGCAATAATAAAACTCAATTTTTTCTAAGTGAAACTTGCTTAAATGCAAGGGCATTTCAGCGTTGGAATTAAGAAAACCTATTTTTGTTTTGCTTTGGTGATTAAGGCAATGTCTCCATTCTATGCTACCAACTTTTGTATACAAATGTTGTGTAAAACACAAAAAATGACTAAAATTTCATATCACGTTATAGAATTGTCTTTTCAATGTAACATGCAATCTTATCTGGAAACAGTTATGTAGATTTGGTGCATGGACTATGGAGGATATTTAGTTTCTAACTGATGCCTTGTTTACTGAGCAGCTTTACCTACAATGGAACTTTTTCAGCAGAAAGCAGTTCAATTGATCTGGATGATGTTGATGATGCAGCACAGTTATTGGATATCCCAGATAACTTTGTTAATATTCCACCCAAATCATATCCTCTTGTTGTAACATTTGGAAAATTCTTGGTGATGCTTGACAGAACTCTGGGTGATTCATACTTCAAAAGATTCCACAATATCAGGGAAGATATTCATGCTAAAACTGGAACCTCATACTCTTTTGCATTACAAGCTTTCATAAGTACAAAAGTGGTTAATTATGATCGGTTTTGTTCATCTTACTGGCCCCATTTCAGTATTGAACTAACTAAGAAGCTTGATGCTTCCACCGTTTTTACTGAGATATTTTTTCATATAAAAGGTGGCATGGAAACTATAGAGGCCTGTGATGCTAAAATGAGTAGGGAGGATTATGTTCTACTCCGTGGGGGCCAATTTCCTACTTTAAGCACAAAGAGGAGAGAGAAAATTTATGATATTTTTCTAGATTATGAAAAGAAAAAAATGGAAAATGGTGAATTTGATTTGGCTGATCTAGTGATTGATCTTCATAGACGTTTGAAAAATCACAGCTATGAGGGTGACAAAATGGACTTTGTGTATGTTGATGAGGTGCAAGGTCTCACCATGAGGGAAATAACTCTATTCAAATATATTTGCAGAAATGCTTACAGGGGCTTTGTTTTTTCTGGTGATATGGCACAAACTATTGCAAGGGGGTCCGGATTCAAGTTCCAGGATATACGAACCCTGTTCTATAAGGAATTCATACTGGGATCAAGAAACAATGGAAATGATGGAGGAACAGAGGAAGGGCAAATTTCAGACATTTTTCATTTGAGCCAGAGCCTTCACACCCATGGTGGTATCCTCAATATTGGTCAAAGTGTTATAGACCTCCTTTTCCGCTTCTTTCCTCTATCCATTGATATTTTATGTCCTGAGACAGGTGCCATTAGTCTTATAGACAGTGAATTACCAATCTTGCTTGAACCTGTGAAGAATGAAAATACAATCATATCCCTTTTTGGGAACAGTGGA
This sequence comes from Nyssa sinensis, assembly GCA_008638375.1. Lineage (NCBI taxonomy): Eukaryota > Viridiplantae > Streptophyta > Magnoliopsida > Cornales > Nyssaceae > Nyssa > Nyssa sinensis. Next base: position 12,803,965 of record CM018042.1, on the reverse strand, counting down.
AATGCAAGCAAGAGTACTGTTAGCTTTGGAGCAGAGCAGGTTATATTAGTTAGAGATGATTGTGCTAGAGATGAAATTATAGCTCTTGTTGGAAAGCAGGCTATTGTTCTTACAATAATGGAGTGCCAGGGCCTGGAGTTTCAGGTAACATTTGTTTCTCTTTTCCTTTCTGTTCATTTTCTTCCCTTCTTTTCTTTGGCCTTTTTTTTCCTTTCTTCATATTTAAAACTGAAACGGCCTGTTTTCATCAAGAGTCTTTTTTTTAAAAACAAAAAAAATGTATTTCTTGCTGTTATTCTTCCATGAGTAAAATTTTCACTTATATGAGGGTTATCTTGTTTGTCACCTTAACATTGGACCCTTGTGTACACTGTTTCATCTGTACAGCTCAAGGATGAGTCCCTGTTGCACAGATAGGAAAGTTGTACGTATTTCCAAGAGAGAATTTGCTACTTCCATTAAATCTTTGTTGGGTCTTAAGGATATGCGAAGATTAAGTGGAAGCTGCAAAAAACAACAGAGGAAATAGCATTCATCCTGAAAGATTTTAAATTTTTATGTTTGAGCCTATTTTTCATCATAGGCTGCACATATAATGGATGGTCTGGTTTGATATGTTGGATAACTTTTGGAAAGCCAATGTTTGTTCCACTGACAATGTAATCAAAAATTTCATACGATGTTGCAACAATTTTTCTTTTCATGGCAAAGCATCATACTCCTCTCTCTCTCTCTCGCAATCCTATGATATGCTTCTTGAGCTTTCCACTTCACATCTTGTAGGATGTATTGTTGTACAACTTTTTTGGATCATCACCTTTCAAAAGACAGTGGAGAATTATCTACGCGTACATGAAGGAACAAGACATGCTCGACTCCTCTGCATCAAGGTCCTTTTCAAGTTTTGATCAGGCAAGACAAAATGGCTTGTGCTTGGAACTGAAACTCCTGTATGTGGCCATAACTCGTTCAAGGAAAAGGTTGTGGATTTCTGAGAATGCAAAGGAGCTCTCTAATCCTATGTTTGACTATTGGAAGAAGCTCTGCCTTGTCGAAATTAGGCGAGTGGATGATTCACAGGTACAGGAGATGCAAGTTGGGAGCAGTGAAGAGGAGTGGAGATCGCGGGGCATTAAGGTCTGGCAAGTTTTGATAAGTAGTTGTGATAAAATTTGTAGTTGAGTAGTAGTAATAATATTAATTCTAATAGTACTACTACTACTGCTCGTGCACCACTTAATGAATGGCATAATTCTGTTTCTAACTTAAAATCTTTTTTTGGTCACTAAAGCTAATGTGGTAGCATCAACTTCTAAATTACTCCACAGTTTCTCTCTTAAATCTAAGTATTTTTTTTTCTTTTCTGGAAGCTTTACTGTGAGGGCAGATATGAGATGGCAATGATGTGCTTCACAAGAGCAGGAGACAAATATAGGGAAAATTGGGCCAATGCTGCTAGCCTTCGGACAGCTGCTGAGCATTTTCGTGGTTCAAATCCTGAAATGGCTCATGAAGTCCTCAGCAAGGCTGCTGAATTATTTAATTCTATTGGCAGAGATGAGTCTGCTGCTCAGTGCTTTCTTGAGTTGAAGGAGTATGAAAAAGCAGGTTTGTATTTCTCTTATTGTAACCTCAGCTTTATAGTATCCTTTTTGACATTGAAGACTCATGTCTGCGATATCTGGCATATCTTGTAGCCTTGTGATAAATTTTCATGAACTAATCAATTTTGTGAAACTTGAAATTAGCTTTTTCTAGAGCTAAATGCTAAAGATTTCCACGTTATCCACAATTTGGAAGTTCATAACATATAAAAATTCTTTAAGAACAGGAGGCAAATTGGTTTTCTATATAGTGGAATCTAATGTTTGTTAATATGTTTAAGTAATACATAGTTATTTGTATGTTAGAATTAAATTTTCATGTGGACCATAAATATTAGTGCCAAATGAAGAGGAAAGTTTCCCTAGGAGGGATAACTTGTATAACCCCCAAGGTTAGCTCGGATGGCAAGCTCCGGTGGTGTACTCATGGTTTTAAATAATGGATGTTACGTTATGTATCGGCCATTATGTATTGGTTTTTTGACCCTCTAATACTGATACTGGCCGATATATCAGTGTGACTAAAATTCACAACCGTATCGGCCGATACCGTTACATATTGACTGTTATAATCATTACGGGCCGTTATAAGACTGTTACAACTATTTTAAGTTTTTTTTAAAATTTTAATTTTTAATTTTTTTGCAAAATTGAAATTGGTTACCAAAACGTTCGGGTCAATACGAACTTGAAAATGCCTTTTTGCCTCTAAATTGTTTTTAAAAAAATTATTCCATAACTAATCACACTATATTGATTTTCATGCTTATGATTATTTTTTGTTATTATTTATATTACTTGTTATAATGCTATTCAAATTAAATGATATCTTTGAATAGTTTAACTTTAAAAAATTCATATAAAACTATAAAATATCTTCTTAAGTATTGTTTATAAGAAAAATATTTTTTAGGTGTTAGAAAATTGAAAAATAATAATAAAAAACATTAAAATATGATAATTGTAGTCAAGATATGCGTATCAATGACTTTTAAGAAGCTTGTTAGTATTTGAAAAAAAAATCATGGTTGCGGTTTTTGATTTCCATTACGAATGACCCCATACTCCCGATACCATTACACTGCGACCGAGTCGTATCTTGCGACCGCAATTTAAAACCATGGGTATAATACCTCAAGGTCTTAGGTTCAAGTCTCGGTTTACCCGATGGCCGTGGTTTGTGTGTGGTTGTGCATGTAATTTACACAAGCTAGTACACTCTACGGTAGAGGTTCCTCGTTATAAAAAAAAAAAAAAGCGATAACTTGTATGGTTATAAACCATAGTTACTAGAAAATGCTAATACTTTAGCAATTCCTGTTATGGTATATGTATTCCAAAACAGAGAACGGTCTAGTTCTATAACATTAAATTTAGCAATATGAGAAATTTTTTTTTTTTTTCCTCTTAATTTTCTTCAGGAAAAGAATAATATCAAAGGACCAATGCAAATCAAGAAATGAACATAAACAGTAATGTTTAATTCAATGCTTTTACACGTTTTGTTTCAGTATAATTCTCATTATTACACTAGGTGAAAAAGAATAAAACACTCTTACAATTGGACCTACTCCATTATATTTTACCTATATCATTTATATAAGCTTACCCCCTATCGTACTGCATTTAAAGTTTGTAGTGTATTTCCTGTTCCTGTCCTGAGTACCATAACGAACTACGTTCTAGGTAACATTGTTATACACTATAAAAAAAAGCTCTGGAAACTAAGAATATGGGCAGGATTAGGCCTATATCCAATTGAGCTTGAAGGAGATGAGGTTACACTTGAATCAGATTTATTGAGAAATTGAACAGATCTTATTCTGCTAAAAAAATCCAGTCAATTCTAATTAATTTTGTATGCTTGTATCTGCAACTTCATCATTTAGCTATCACATAAAATAGAGTCGGTTTGCTAACTGATCATCAAATCAAAATCTGTTTCCAAATTTGGCTATCACTAACCAATTTGTTGATAGGTGTAAAACAGAGCTATAACTTTCTGGGGCAGCACCAATAGGTAATGTTGTACAACTATTGCACCAAGCCATGTTGTAGCCATTGTCATAGGTGGTTCTATTGTTTGTTTTAGGCAAGTGGAGGTACACTATTGTTCTTAAGCTTGCTCTGGGAATACATTCTATGCTTCAGGATCAGTTGGTGCTTTATTGCTTTTTGTTCAAAATAAAAACTTTCATTCAATAAAATGAATAGGGTAACTCTGGTCACCCATGATATCTCCACTCTAAGGTCTGAAGGCTCTGTCATAATATTTACTGTTTTAGGAAAGTGATCTTTATGTGTATGAGAACACATTTCTATCGATATTTTGATAATATTCTTGTCATCTTTACCAGCAATCTGCTCAAATGCTTAACAATGTATGGTTTAAGTGGTGTGACATGGTGCCGACCTCTTTATTTTCTCAGGGAGTGTTTGGGCACTCATGAAACTAATTCCTTCCAATGTATTTCATATGGCCTTTGAGCAACTGAATTGGTCATCTGATAATAGATGAAGGGGTAAAAATATCCCGTAATTAACACATTTTTTAAGCAAGTGGTAACAACAGCAATTCACTTAATTATGAGGAAATCATTAAAATGCAATTTGGAAATAAAAATGAACACAGAAATTAAAACAGCTTCCCCATTGTTGGCTGAATATGTGTGCAGAAACTTAGAACGAATAGAAATGTTTGATTTGAGCTTGAATATTGCAGCCAAAATTCATTCTGAAAATTGAGACTCAAATTATTTGTTAAATTATATGGGGCGGGGCTGGTACTTGATTTTAAAATTTTGATAACTAAGCTGAGGCTTCTTATTAATACAGGTGCAATATATTTTGAGAAATATGGAGAGTCTAGGCTTGATGATGCTTGTAACTGTTTTTTACTGGCGGGGTGTTATAAACGTGCAGCTGAAGCATGTGCTAGAGGCAACGATTTTTCAAAATGCTTGTCTATTTGCACCAGCAGAAAATTCTTTGACATGGGGTTGCAATTCATCCAGTCCAGGAGGCAACATGTGACTCCAGAAGTCGGTTTGGTCACAAAATGTCAAGAACTGAAAAAGATTGAACATAATTTTCTGGAGAAATGTGCACTTCACTATCATGAGCTTCAAGATAATAAAACCATGATGAAGTTTGTCAGAGCTTTTAATTCCTTGGATTCTAAACGCTTGTTCTTGAAGAATTTGAACTGCTTTGATGAGCTTCTGTTGTTAGAAAAAGAATCAGGAAATTTTATGGAAGCTGCAGCTATTGCAAAACTTAAAGGGGATCTTCTTCTTGAGGTTGATCTTCTAGAGAAAGCTGGCCGCTACAGAGATGCATCAATGCTCATTCTCTTCTATATTTCTGCCAAATCTCTTTGGGCATCTGGAAACAAAGGTTGGCCCTTGAAGCCATTTAGACGAAAAGAGAAGCTTATTGAAAGAGCCAGGATTTTGGCGAAGAACGTTTCAAATGACTTCTGTGAGTTTGTTATTACAGAGGCAAACATTTTATCAAACCAGGCAAAAAGCTTTTCTGAAATGAAAAAATACTTGACTGCTTCCGATAGACAACAAAATCTTGGATGTGTAATCTTATCCACACGAAAAATACTGGATGCTCATCTTCAATCAATTAACTCAATGTATGAGTGGAAAGATGAGTTTGTGATGGATTTGATGAAGCTTTCAGAAGAGAGAATTTCCCAAAATTGTATCTCTGTTGAGACACTGATTTACTTCTGGAGTTTATGGAAGGAGAAGATTGCGAACATAATAGAATATCTTGGATGTCTTAAAACCCAAGATATTAATGAAAATATGAGGTTTGGAGAGTTCTGTTTAAACTACTTTGGTGTATGGAAGGAGACTGACAATCAGAATTCGATTTTCCTGTTGTTCAATTCTGATGCTGAATGGGCAAAAATAATTGATGACAGATTGCTTCAAAGAAAGAGAGATTTGGTTGGCGTGGATGCACACCAGTTTTTCTCGGCTGCAAAGGCTTATTGGTGTTCAGAAGTACTTTCAGTTGGCATGAAGATATTGGAAAAGCTACAGGCCCTCCATGGTTTCTCTATTGTGAACTCCCTACCCAAGTCTTGCCAAAGTAAGACTGCCCTTCACATTTTTGAAGTCGCTAAGTTTCTAACAGAGTTCAAGTTTCTTGAATCATCTATGGATCACAAAACCCTGCAAAAATTATTTGACATGGGCTTGCAGTCCATCCTCAACTTGAAAAATGTATCTCCAGATCTTGGCACAGTTAATGGAAGTCAAGAAATGGGCAGAATAATGCATGATTTTCTTGTGAAATGTGCAGTTTACTATCATGTGCTTAAAAATAAGAGAGCTATGATGAAATTTGTTAGAGCTTTTGACTCTATGAATTCAAGGCGCTCTCTTTTGAGGGCCTTAGATTGTTTTGACGAATTGTTGTTGTTGGAAGAAGAATCGGGAAATTTTGTGGAGGCTGCCACCATTGCAAAGTTAAAAGGGGATCTTTTTCTTGAGGTCGATCTGCTGGAGAAGGCTGGCCATTACAAAGATGCATCAATGCTCATTCTCTTCTATGTTCTTGCCCACTCTCTTTGGGCATCAGGGAACAAAGGTTGGCCCCTGAAGCAGTTTAGGCAGAAGGACAAGCTTTTGACAAAAGCAAAATCAATTGCAGAGAATAATTCAAATATCTTCCATGAGTTTGTTTGTACAGAAGCTAACATTTTGTCAAACCAAGCGTCTAACTTGTTTGAGATCAAACAAAACTTTGATGCTTCCCTGAGACAAGAGAATCTGAGAGGGGAAATTTTATCTGCTTGGAAAATTCTGGATGCTCATCTTCGATTAAAGCCCTCAAATTATGTCTGGCAAGTTGAACCGGTAACCAATCCAACCAGGCATTCAGAAGAGATGGTTTCCCAAAATCAGGTCTCCATTGAAACACTGGTTTACTTCTGGAATTATTGGAAAGAGAAAATTTTGAAGATATTTGATTATCTTAGGTGTCTTGAAACCCAAGATGTCAATGAAAATACCAGTTGTGAGGGCTTCTGTTTAAGCTACATGGGTGTGAGGAAGGAATTTACTGTTCAGAATTCTATTTACATATTGGTCAATTCTGATTTTGACTGGGTGAAAGAAATAGATGATGGATCTCTTCAAAGGAATGGCAAGTCGATTAGAATAAATGCCACTCAGTTTGTTTCTGCTGCTCAGAGTTATTGGTGTTCACAAGTAGTTTCTGTTGGTACAGCAGTGTTGGAAATTCTTGAAGCCCTCCATATGTTCTCTGTCAGGAATTCTGTGTCGATGTTTTGCCAAAGTATGACTGCTCTTCATTTCTTTGAAGTTACAGAGTTTCTTATGGGCTTCAAGTTTCTTCAATCATCTGCCAATAAGATTTTGCAAAAATTCTTTGATGTGAGGTCGCAATTCATCCAGTACTGTAAACAACATGTGGCTCCAGATACTTGTACGTTAAATGGAAATCACGGAATATATGAAATTGAACAGGTCTTTCGGGAGAAATGTGCACTTCACTACCATGATCTTCAAGACAAGAGGAACATGATGAAGTTTGTAAAAGATTTTCATTCCATGGATTCCAAACGTGCTTTCTTGAAGACAATGGATTGCTTTGATGAGCTTCTGTTATTAGAAGAACAACAGGGAAATTTTGTGGAAGCTGCCTCCATTGCTAGGTTGCAGGGTGACCTTTTCCTTGAGGTTGATCTATTGCAGAAGGCTGGCCATTTCAAAGATGCAGCAATGCTCATCCTATCCTATGCATTGGCCAACTCTCTTTGGACTCCTGAAAGCAAAGGTTGGCCCTTGAAGCAATTTATGCAAAAGGAGGATCTTCTGATAAAAGCCAAGTCATTTGCACTCAACCATTCAGATGTCTTCTACAAGTTTGTTTGTACTGAGGTTAACATTTTATTAAACCAAGAAAGTAGCTTATCTGAGATGAAAGAATATTTGAGTGCTTCCCAAAGGAATAACAGCATCATTGGTGAAATATTATCTGCTCGAAAAATTCTGGATGCTCATTTTAATTTGGATACCTCGAAGTTTGAATGGGAAGATGAATTGATTATTGAACTTATGACTCATTCAGAAGACAGAATTTCCAGAAACCAGGTTTCTGTTGAGACACTGGTTTGCTTTTGGAATTTTTGGAAGGAGAAGATGGTGAATATATTCCAGTATCTTGGATGCCTTGAAACAAAAGATGTTGCTGGATATGCAACTTTTGAAAATTTCTGTTTGAGCTACTTGGGTGTTCGGAAGCAGTTTGTTGATCAAGGTACTGTTTACCTTTTATTCAATTCTGGTTCCAATTGGGTTAGAAAAATTGATGATGGGTCTCTTCAAAGGAGTGGAAAGTTGGTTGGACTGGATGCTCGACAATTTGCTGCTGCCGCTTGGAGTTATTGGTCTTCAGAAGTATTTTCTGTTGGTATGAAGGTCTTGGAAAAGCTAGTTGCCCTCCACATGTTTTCTGTCGAGAATTCCTCCTTGTTTTGCCAGGGTATGACTTCAATTCGTATTTTTGAAATTGCAAAATTTCTTATGGAGTCTGAGCTTCTAAAAAGATCTCCTGACAATAGAGTACTTCAAAATTTTTTGAATTATCTACCAAACAATTCTTTGAGAATGTTTTTCCCTTAGACTGGAGTAAACCAATGACAGAAAACATGATGACTTTAAGGGGGGCTGAGCTTTCTAGGAATATACTTGCAGAAATTATTTTTGGAAATATTAACTCAGAAAGTGAATTGACTTATGGGAAGATTGGAAGGATTGTCATGATATTGTTTGGATCTGGGAAGCTACCGACTGGCTTGTATGAGATAGTTGCGAAATGTTTTAATGTAAGTCCTCCATGGAGGGCATTCATTGATGAGTTCAAGGGTTATATGATAGGGTCAGAATTTGCAGAGGGGTCTGTGCATGGAAAAGACACTCCCGGAAAGGGTTCTCTGGTCTTAAAGCTCCATGATGCTCTGAGTGGTACATATAATGTTGACTGGAGGGTAGAACTTGAGTATATATCACCCAGTTGTTTCTTGTATCTTGTTGAGATTTTCCTAATTTTGGTGTCTAATTTCCAAGGATGTTTTTTTACGACGAAGTCCTCTTTCATTGAGTGGCTCATTTTTCAGGAACTGGACATCAGGCCAAGCTCAAGGTTAGTCACTGATATGAAATCATCTATCAAAGGCGCCTTTGATTTTGTGGCCAGCATAGTCCAGCAGCTTCTTGTGAATAAGTGTGACACAATGGAATGGATTAAAAAATCTGACATCAACTTGGATTACTATCCACATCTTGCATTAAGATTAATTATTGTGATTTGTTTACTTTGTCTGAACTCGGGGAAATATTTTGAGCTCCTTCATAATTTGCTTGGTAGGATTGATATTAGTTCACAACTGCCTTTGGCATTCGCTGAGGCTCTTCAAAGGAAACAGACTCGTTCTTGTAAATTTGTAAATATCCTTGCCAGAGCACTCGCAAAAATTGAGAACCCTCTGGTGATTGTAAACTTGGAAGATAATCATCAGAAACTTTCGTGTCCAGAGGCTATTGTTATTTGTAGAAAGGACACTCAATGCAGAGAAAAATTATTGAGAGTATTGTTTCCAGATAATGGTAAGGATACCCGAGATTATGTTTGTGGTACTGAACCAAAGACCTTGAAGTCATGCAGTGTTGGGCTTTCTTCTAGCAGTATTAACCAACGGAAGAGCAATAAACTTCCATCTTCTAAGAACTCTGCCACTGCATCAGTTCAGGACTTGAAGATTTCAATTGAAGATGGCGATTGTCATCCAGGAAGAAATTATGGCTATTTATATGAATCTTCTGAGTCTTTGAAGTTGGTGGAAGAAGGAAAGTATGGGAACATAAGGAGCTGTTCGACTTATTCCCCAAAGGTTAGTTTAATCTCTATTTGTGTGATTTAATGTTTATTATTGATCAAAAGGACAAGACCAGAGGAATATTTTAGCAAATATTTTAAATCAGTTTCTTTACTTTTGTTTTGTTTTTGCCCCCTTCTTCAGGCGGAATTGGAGAAAAAAAACCATCATATAAATTCTGCAATACCTCGATCCTTTTGTAAGAACTCTTGCAATGGTAATGACAAGGGAAATCTTTTTGAGGAAGTGAACACCATGATTGATGAACTGAAGCAGCTCTCCGTTGCATTGGATGTCAGGTCTGTTTTAAGTATTTAGCTTTTAATTTTGATGTGTTCATGTAAAGTCTTCCAATGATTCACTCCACTGTGCCTCAATAGCTATTGATATGGGTCTAGATTGTTCTCATTGCTGCATTTATATTAATCAAATACCATTCATATACAGCATTACAACATTGGCAATATTTATCACGTTTTTGGTGATGATTCCAATTTATGTATTTAATCATTTATTTACATACTCCAGTTTTCTTTTCTAATTTGTGACTTGAGATAATATGGAAAGAAAATTGGAACCTTACACTTCTGAGGGAACCAAATGTCCCCTTATTATTGCCTAATAGATAGTTTCCAAATCCGTGTTCTTCTGTGCTAATAATTCTGAATTTCACCATTTCTTCAATTTTTTTTCAGTGACCAGGAACTCAAGAATAACATTTCAACAGTTGGTGAAACTTTTAAAAGGTTGCAGCTAAGAAGACCAAAGTTGAAGCCATTCCTAAATGGTCAGATTCTGCAAAAGAATAAAGATGCTGCGCATGGGGCATCTCAGGCATCAAGATCCCAAAAGAAAGAGGAAGATGAAAGCAGCAAGGCGACGGAAAATGGTGATTCAAAGAAAGGTAAGATAAAGGCTTCTGTTCACAAGCCAGTTTATGTATGGGAACCAAAAGCAAAAGCAACAGCAACCCCTGGGAAAGTGACTGCAACAAACAGAATGTAGTCTGCATTTCCTGCAAGGGACCAAAAATATTATTACAGAAGTTTAAACTTCCTTAGTGTATATAATTATGAAGATGTTTGTATGAGTAATTTGCCTTTGTAAATATGGAAGATGTGGGGAAAAGATGATGGATGGCAAAAACAATTGGCAGTCAAAAGGGAAAGAGAAGCAAATGTTGCAAGAGTGATCCTTGTATTTAACTTGGTAATTGTTAGTAACCAGATATTAAGAATTGTATTTTTGTTCGAGACTACTTTACACTCCAAAAGAAGGGAACCAAGTCTAAGTTGAACTTAGATATGGAAGTCTTGCTTGTTGAATTGTTGTCATGAATTCATTCAAATTCTTGATAAGTCGTTTGTAATTCGAGATAACCTGAAAATAGGCAATGTGTGGGTTTCCATTGACCCGCTTTTGTTTTTGAGCCCGTTTTTCTCTTATGTTGTAACTTACTTATATAAGAATATTATTTTTTAGGGTTTTGAGAGTGAAGAGGAGAGCTACCGTTGGGGAATAAGGAGTTTCGGGTTTCGGGTTTTGGGAGTTTTTGTTCTTGTAATTTCTTTGATACATAATAAATTGATCATAGCTACTCGTATATGTAGGTATCTTGCCGAACCACTTAAATCTTATGTTTTTTTTGTTCGTTTTGTTTATTTTTTTGCTCGTTTAAGATCGATTTATTATTTGTTTGATTACTTCATACAACATTCTTTTCATTTTTTGACGATGAATTAATTAAGACTAAGTTCATGAGTTTATCAAGTTGGAACTAGTTGATATAATCCGCCGACGAGGGACAAGGGGACAAAAAGAAAAATGAGAAAGGAAAGAGATAGAGAGTCATGTCATAGTTCATGCTTGCTCTCATGTATTTGGTTGTATCTGGATGATTTTGAGTAAAAATGGTTCCATCCATGGCAAAGAAATTTTCCTAACATTACAAGGGTAAATAATTGTTTAATTATATTAGGCCTTCAAGTTGTTTCTAACTTTCTACCATAACTCTTTAAGCATCAAATATCTTCTCCTCCTCCTAAATGCTATGCTTGCATTTCCACAACTTTGGCGTGTTGTTTAGAAAGCATCAATTCCAGCTAGCCCAGTTAAGTTACTTTTTTAATAACTACTAGCTTAGAAGTGAAACTTTTTTTTTTATCAAAGTAATACGTTTATTTATTTATTTATCTTGGAAGATGTTATTTTCATAATTATATTCAATGAAAAAGGTTTACTTCAAAATTAAAATTTTAAAAATATAAATGAAAGGTCAAATGGATATATTGTGCCCTTTCACCATCGACAGTGAAGGGATTATCACTAAACCTCTGGGCCAAACAGTTAGATTTAACTTCATCAAAATCCTCAGTCCAGAAAAATAAATTCGTTATAAGATCTCTTTATTAGATGCTCAGTTAATCTTCTTTCTAAGAAAAAGTCCCCATGCTCTAACAACAGATTAGCCAATTTGAGTCATTACTCGAACACGAAGTTTGTTCTGAGTTGCCCACAGCATTCTGGCATAGGAAATAACATATTGTTCGTCTTCCCTATATTAAAGGATTTAGTGAAAATAACATCCCTACCAAAGCTTGACCAATACAAATGAACCAAGCCCTAATATAGTTATGTCAAGAAGAAATTAAAACCTTACTCAGTAAACAAATAATCCGCCCTTCTAAATCACTATGGTCATGTTCTGTTTTTTATGTTAATAAAAATGTAGAAATTGAACGCAGAGTACCCCGATTAGTTATTAATTACAAGCCATTAAACAAAGTCTTAGAATGGATTCGATACCCAATTCCTAACAAACGAGATTTAGTTAATCGTTTACATAAAGCAGTTATCTTTAGTAAATTTGATATGAAAAGTGAATTTTGGCAAATCCAGATCCATGAGTCAAATCGGTACAAGACCGCTTTCACCACCCCCTTCAATCATTATGAATGGAATGTAATGCCCTTTGCATTAAAAAATACTCCCAGTGAATTCCAGAATGTCATGAATGACATCTTCAACCCTTTCTCCAGTCATATGATAGTTTATATAGATGATGTCCTCATCTACTCAAATTCCATTGATCAACATTGGAAGCACTTGTATTCTTTTCTTAATGTCATTAAACACAATGGTTTAGTCCTCTCAGCATCTAAACTCAAATTATTTCAAACTTCAGTCAGATTCTTAGGTTTTGATATTTCTTATGGTCAAATAAAACCCATCCAACGGTTAATCCAGTTTGTCGATAAATTCCCGGGCCAAATTCTTGATAAAACCGAGTTACAAAGATTTTTAGGATCCCTCAATTACATTTCAAATTTTTATCCTAATTTGCGATCACAGTGTAAACTTTTATTTGATCGTCTCCGTAATAATCCACCTCCATGGACACCTGCTCATACCGCTATTGTCCAGCAAGTCAAGCAATATGTCAAGACCCTTTTTTGTCTTGGTATTTCTTCTCCCTCTACTTTCAAAATAGTTCAAACAGATGCCTCTGATATTGGTTACAGTGGCATTCTTAGTCAAAAATTAAGTCCTGATTCCCCCGAACAGATTATCTGTTATCACTCCAGAATCTGGAATCCTACCCAATTAAATTATAGTACTATTAAAAAGAAATTTTATCTCTTGTTTTATGCATTAGTAAATTTCAAAGTGACCTATTAAATCAATGCTTTTTAGTTAAAATTGATTGTAAAAGTGCAAAACATGTTTTAGAAAAAGATGTTAAAAACATTGCTTCTAAACAAATTTTTGCACGATGGCAAGCCATCCTCTCTATTTTTGACTTTGATATCCAATACATACCCGGTGAGGATAATTGTCTCCCTGATTTTCTTACTCGTGAATTTTTGCAGTCCAAAAATGAGCTGGAAGAAAGACAAGCAACCACAGTCAAACACAACTGGTCAACTACAGTCAAGTCCCTCTACAGGAAAGATAATCCCAGTTACTCCCAGCTCATTACGAGCCCCAACATCCTCTTCCCAAGGCAACCATTTCTTTATTCTTGGCAGTCCTCTTCGCCCCAATTACAATCTACCCAGACCCAGTCATAGCCAGCCTAGTTACAGATCAAACCTTTCCTGGTTACCTCCCAGTCCTTACGAAATTACAGATCCCTTTGACCCCTCAAAAGAACAAAGAATCATCCCAGCTAAGCCTTCAATTAAAACTCCTTCCTCCCCATACTTCAAAAAACCATACACAATTAACATCTTTTTCATTGAACCTCACAAAATTAACATCCAAGACCCATGGGCTTTAGCTACCAGTTATTTTCCTCCTGGACGGCATTTTGTTCCCGACCATCCATCCAAATCAGTTAAATGGTACAAAGCCATCCTTATCCATTCTGGATCAGTTAGATTTGAAGATATCCCTAGTAAACAAGATCTCAGTCAAATTTTGTACCAAAAATTCATCATAGTCCATATCATTTCTAAAAAGGCCTGGGGATCTCATCCCTCTCAACAATGCAGTACTTTGCAAAATGAGTCCAGTCAAGCATTTACCAGAGCCCTCTATATGCAGAATGAGTCCAATAATCATTCATGGTTTCTCATATTTGATCAAAATTTCAAAAGCCAGATTCCCACATGGTTCAGTGAATGATGGAATAAATTTGGACTTGTTCCAGAAATACTTTCACCCTCTCTTAAGATGGCAATGCAGTACTTTGCTTCAGTATATAAAACCGACCAACACACAGCTAAGTTCTCCCTAATCCTCTTAATGGCCAGTAAATATAAGATTTCATGGATCACTAAGTGGAACTATGCAATCAATCAAAATAAAGTAATCAGAGAATTCTCAATAAAGTGGTGGAATAGACTTAATTGTGAAAGGTTTATCTCCTTCATCAATGAAGAACTTCTCCCAGCAGTTCCTCAGCCTCAACCCATTGTCCACAGAACTCGGTCATCCTCCAATATTGACCAAAGCTTGATCCAAGGACAGACCAAAGAAGAACTTAAAGAACTAGCCAGACAATTAATGATTCATGTATCACAAATGGGTGAAGACCAAGATACCCAATCAGATGTTGAATCCAATTGCACTCCTTATAATCCAGTAGATGATGAATTCAATGAAGACCCATATGCTTTAGATAGTGATTTTGAAATTTGACATGGTAAAATCCAAACAATGGAGTTCTATTCATCAACAGTCAAAAACCTGTGAAAATCTGAAGTTCTCCAGTCACCATAACCACAGCAAACTTGTAAGCAAACAAAGCATCATGGAGTTACAGTAAGATTCCTGCACCATCTTGCAGCATCAGTCAAATAGTAAGATTCCTGCAGCATTCAGTAAACCCGTGAACAAAGCATTATGAAGTCACGATAAGAATCCTACAACATCAGTTGAACAATAAGATTCTTGCAGCCTCAGTTAAATAGTAAGATTCCTGCAAGCCCATCAAGCTACAACCAATCCAGTTAATAGGCGTTTTCCTCCTCTATAAAAGGTTCGACCTTCTTCAGTTCAAGACACCTTCGGAAAATAATAGAGAGAAAATCCTCTAACGAGAGCAACCATTTGTAAAATGTCTCTAGATTTCATCATGTATTCAGTTTTATTTTATTTTTTTTTTCAGTAAAACAGGCTTCTAGCCTCTAAGTTAATTGTAAGTTATTATTCATTTATATAATCCAGTTTTCAGTTTCATCAAATTTTAAGTTTCATATTTTATCATTATCTTCCTATTCCCCATATGGCTGGTTATACCGCCTCCCCTTGCATATGCATGTGCACTTCAGTTATATATTCTTACGCCTTTTTTAATTCCGCTTACGTCCCACTGGCTCGTCCAGTCCCCTCATGGTGTATATATATATATATATATATATCCCAAAGGGATTGTCTTGGTGATAAAATCATTTTGGACACTAATTATATATATATATATATATATATATATCCCAAATGGATTGGCTTGGTGATAAAATCATTTTGGACACAGATTTCTCAAAAAACATTAACTCTAGAGTGAAAAAGTTCTTGATGTGAGTCTCGAGATTAGTTTTTACAATATTATCGAATACTCAATTATCAATATATATATGTTTATAATTGCTTATCCTCTATCACCAAGTCATTCGTCCAGTCTTCCTCACAAAGTCTTTCACACTTTGAATCACAGCATGTGCGTCATTAATTCCTTTTCTTGGCCACCAAGGTCTACATGGACACTTGACATTGGCAATTTTTTTCTTCCAAAAATCAACACATTTAAATGAAAAATAAAAAGACCTTAAAGTCAAGTATGACAACCTTTGGCTTTATCAAGCTTTTTTACTTGTCCAATGATTTTGGAACTTTCTTTCTCTGCTCATTAAATGCTTTTGTCTATATATATATATATATATACATATATATACACTGGTGAGCGAGAAAGATGATTTCGAGTCTCTTTTTCTTTTAGTAAAGGTGCGAGTGCTTGTACTAAGATTTCTAGGTTAATTTCTTTCCCCTTTTACTTCCTTCCTTAATAACTAAGATACACATTCCTCTCTCTAAACATTCATCTGTTAGATAGTATTAAAGGGTGGGGAAAGTGAAATGATGTTTTGTGACTGTCATTGTTGGAAGCAAGCATACATAAAGAGTGAGAATTGATGATGGAAGGAAGTGGGCGGAGCCAGGATTCTGTGTAGCGGGGTAATTTAAAACTCTCTAATAAAATAAAATTTTAATTTTATAAAATCTATAAAATAAATTGTTACTAATGTATTTTGATTAATAAAAAAGAACAAAAATTTTAAAATTTGATCATAATATTAATAAAAAAATAAGAATAAATTAGATCAAACAATTAATACTTTTTTTATGGTATAACCGAAAAAGTTATAATTTTCACATATGTTATATAAAAAATTCACCTCATTTGGGTACATTATATATATATATATATATATATATATATTTACTATTATTTACAGAAAAATATTTGCACAAGATTTGACATTATTTTCAGAAAAATATTAATCCTAATTCGTAATTTTTATACAAAAATCTTAATTTAATTGTTCCCAACGAGTGTTCATTTATTCAACAAGCATAGATCATTCTATTCACTTTGATAGTCTCTATCATTCTCTTTTTCTATTTTAAGTTTTTAATAACTCGTAGAATAGTCATATAATTAACTTGAGAGTTTTTTTTTTTTTTTGGATGAGTTATGAAGAATGCATTTAAACTAATTGTAACTATTTAAAAATAATGAAAGGAATGGAACATTAAGAACCCCCATTTGATGTGTCCTTCAATTGAGATTTAGACTAAAATAAATTTAAAATAAAAAAAAAGAAAGAAATATATAGTCATATCTTTATTAGTTTGAGCTTAAGATTATTGCTCACTCTATATCATGTTAAACCACTAATTTTTCAGAAAAGCTTAAATTAATATAATTGACACAATTATTTAATACTTTAACACTTGATTTTTCTGGTTTCTATCCACAAATACAAGTAGTTAGAAAATTTGTCAAAAAAAAATATAGTGGGGGAAAGCATGAAAAAATCTATTCAATGGGGGCAATTTTTTTTTTTTTTGAGAATTCAAAACATATTAAACTGAACCTATTTTTTTGAAAAATTTCAATGGGGACACTTGCCTCTGGTGCCCCCAGTGTAGATCCTCCCCTGCCTTCAAACATAAAGGCCTTGTTTGGACTGAGTGATCGAATAAGAAGGTAGGATTGGATAGGATATAGTTAGGATCAGATATGATAGGATAAGATATAAAATTATGTGGGATATTAAATATTCTAATCTAGTATTTGGAACTAACCTGGATAAAAGGCCTAGATATGTTATTATATTCCATTCATATGTTTGAGTGCTTATCAGATATAAGGATCGAATATAAAGTTCGGTTTTCAAAAATTGTTTTTATGAAAGTCATTTAATCTTTTTTCTTCAAATATATGCATACGAGGTATCTAAAATTAAAAATTCATTCATAAATCAATTTGCTCTCCTACCCGTATTCTATTAACTAACTATTAGAGAGTCAAATTGAATTATAAAGTAGTTGTGAAATATTTTAAACTGATTTTAAATCAAAAGAAAAGTAGAAACTTTCAAAATGCAATAATAGATGATGACATAAAAATCTGGTAAGAAAATCAACGGTCTAGATTGCCTTTTAGGGTAACATCAATTTTTGGACAACTTTTAGACCTTTACAAATTGGGAGTATTGGACTAAAAATTATATATATATATATATATATATATATAATTATTGTACTAACTTATTTATAATTTTTTCTTCCCAATATTTTTAAACCTCATTGTAGTTAACACTTAACCACAGTTACCAAAACTGTGGTTAAGTGGATGAAGATGAAAAATAAAATATTAGTCCTTTCATCTTTACAAATCACTCTTTACTTAGCTGTCATAATGCCCAAATTCTATAAAACTTACTGATATACCACAAAGTGACCGACCAATCCTCATGTGACGTGTGTACCTATAGACCAGCCATAACTCGGCCATACAGAGCAGGCTAGCTATTCAAAACGGGCTTACGCCCTTATCTTCAGAACTAACAGGTCTATGCGCAGACCTTCAGAGCACTCCTTATGGTTCAGAGCTCATCGCCGCCTTAACGCCTATCGAGCAGAGGATAAGGAAACGGTCTTCTACAAGGAAACTGCCACCCATGGTTATCTCTCAAGCGCAGTATCCAATAAGGTAACTTCCATTCTCCGATGATCAAATCCCTACTTTCATAGCTCCAAATCCTAATCAACTTAGGAATCACTAAGCCTATAAATAAAACCCTAAGGTACGCTTTTAAATTTATACTAATTCTTTGGCTTACATTACAGTCTTTCAATTCAGTTTTATTGACTTAAGCATCGAAGCGGCTACCGCCGGAGCCAATCCGGTGGCCCTATGATCTTCTTTTTGAGTGTTACTCAGGCAACGGAGTTCGGAGTAAACAACAGTCCTCACAAGAGCTAAAAAGTGCAGCATCAGTTTGGCGCCGTCTATAGGAACGACAGTCGTTCTTTAACGAAAGTGCTCTACCTACAAACGAACTCATCCTTCATCACGACGAAGGATCATGGCTCCCAATCTCCAACTGAGGAAGAATGCTCAAAATCCTCAAAGCCCTCAGCCCCGGCCGTCAACCGGACGAGGAAGGGGACGAATAATTGATCCCGTGCAGCAAGAGCTTGATCAGGTTAAGCGACAGAATCAGTTGATGCAGGAACAACTTCTAGCCATGTCTAGAACTCTGGCAATGCTAACTCAAAGTCACTGAAACCAATCCTCAGAATCCACCCATCAACACGACTGCTCAAGGGACACAACCTCCTACTGCCACCACAAATGAAGAACCCCAAGAAGAAATTCCTAATAACCAGCCAGTAAGTATGCCCCCAAGGTGCTATTCATATTAGCAGAGATCCTCAGCCTTCAACAGTGGCAGATAGAGGGGGTACCAACCTTTATTCTAGACATTCATTATCGGAGCACCACTAGTGTCACGACCCGAAACCCACCCTATGCGAATCTCGTGTCGCGGGGCTGACCCTAAGGCCGTCCCTACTTTTTTCTTTCCTGTATCATAGTACTAATATGAAATGTACTAAAACTTAAAACAATAACAGCAGAAGTCTCATCAATGACAGTAACTCAGCCGAAGTCTTTCAATACCATGATCAGCAGGAGTCTTTACAATACATAATATGGTTCTACAATAAACAAAATAAGAACCAGACGTAACCAGCACCTGGGGGTGGTGAATACATGGGAGAACTAAAACATAGACTGGCACAGTTCCTCAAAATGTCCTTCTACGCTTTTAGACTCCTACTGGGGTCTTGTAGCATCATCACCTAAAAAGGGGTAAGTAGGGTAGAATGAGCTATGAAAGCTCAATAAGTAAAAATAGATCTCCGACACTAGTATCGGTGAAAAAGAACATGAATCCATGAATAAGAATATGATATCCAATCATAAGAAAAGAGGTGTTGTGATAGCCAATGAGAACAGTTACCATGATGGCCAATGAACAGTGGGGTCACCATGTACAATCAAGAGTAATGGATATAACATCAACATGAACTCTCAATAACAATATATCAACATGGATGTACTGCCACAATAAACCAATCACAATCAAATCAATGAAGAATGTCCTCTCAATGTAAGATAAGTCATAAGGAATAGTAGTTATTCAATGATGTAACCATATCAATCCCTGAGAGATACATTTACTCTATTTCCCATGTAGAATGCTAGTGGAAATGCCAGTGAAAGTGCTAGTGAAAATACCTACGAGAAATACCATTCTCGCCAACTGTCTGTTCATGGACTCGACCCTTAGGTCCCCAAATCAATTCAGAAAGCTTCGGATGGATATTGTGACTGAGCACAAATCCGGTATTCATAACATATCATGATCATTCGTGATTCCACAGAAGTATAAAATGGAATATCATATATTCAATAAAGACATAGAAGTAGGCCTTTTAAGGCATGGTTCAACATGATAACAATGATATAATAGTCAATCAATGTCCACAAGATAGAACAATATCACATTGTGAAAAATAATAACATTAGGTACGTTCGAGAGTCCAAATTCGACAGTAGTGAATAACTTGGCTTGGAAACACCACATGGAAGAGAAAGGTAATTTACTTACCTCTAAATATGTATTCCTAAATCAGTATCCCGTGAGTTTTCCCTTTCTTGTCGAGTTCCCTATATATCAGTAAATACGTCTCAGAATTAATGTTATTCATCAAATTTTATGCCTTGCTATCATAAGTATCTCTATCACTAATTTAGATTCTACCATTGAATCCAGAATATTGAAGGAAGTTGGTTTAGGCTTTCGCGGAATTCAATTCGGATTTCGGTACTAAAAAGGGCAAAACAGTCATTTTGCACTTTTACGGGTTCTTATTTCTCGAGAACTCTTTTCAAAAATTGGACTCCATGGTTGAGTCCATAATGCTCTAAATAATAAAAATTCACTATTCTTTTATTTTAATCGGAGTCTGTTTGACTACTTTTTGACTTAGGGGCATTTTGGTAATTTTTTCTTAAATTTAAATATTATTTTATTTACTTGGGGTCAAAATATGATTATTAAAAGTTATGGGTAAATTTATAATTATCATAATTTCATATTCCAATTTGGAATAGCCAAACAATGGATAAGCCCAAAACCTTGGATAGGCTATTCCTATTCCTATTTCATTTTAAATTTCAATTTCTTATATCTATAACCAAACAGTCCCAAATCCTAAATTTTAAAATTTCAAAAAATCATAAACTAATTAGGTCTAACCCATGGATAGCTGGGTGGGTCAACCCGACCCGACTCGTGGCCCAAAACCATAAGAATTCCAACACGCACAGCAGCGCACAGCGCTTGTCCAACGTGTGGCTGCTTGTCTTCTCCGGCGATGGCAGCCAGTTTCCGGCGATGTTTCGATGTCCGACCACTCGGGTCCTCTTCTAATCCTCATGGGATTTCCATACCTACCCTCAGAATTCAGTTTGGACCACCGGAAGGCCTCGGAAAGTGGAGTTACAACCAGCTCCGGCGAGCTGTCCTAACTTTCTGTCAAACTGAATTTTCACTTTTTCATGGCTTTTTAGCCATTGTTTTGAGCCCAAATTTTACCTACAATTTGTTTCACTTATGGGCAACAATTTTCAATTCATAAAACAAGCTAAATCGTTCAAAAATCCAATGACCCAGAAATTTCTTTCAAACTTTAAATTAGTTTTTCACTCGTTTCTTAACCTAAATGAGCTATGGTTTCTTCCTAAATTCAATATTTTTCATGCTCTTTAAAACTATACTATCCAATTTATCATTCATGCTTGTTAAAAATTAAAATAGAATCTAGCAGCAACCTTATTTTTTTCACGTCTTTTTGCCCGTAGTATTCTACTTCAAAATCTTCACTTCTGTTCTTCCTTGTCCTCAGTTCTCTTACTCTTTTTATTTCTTTCTATTTCACCCCAAGCATACGTGTATATATATGCAAGACATCACCACCTCTCATTCTCCCTCTTTATTCTCTCTTTCCTCTTTCTTTGCTTTCCCACTTGCAGCCCCTTTCTTTGACCTTCCTTGAGTTTATTTTATATATAATATCTTATATATATTACAACACATAAGTGAGGAGATGAATATCTCTCACTGTCGGCAGCCATTTAAAACACACACCATTTACACACAATTGACCCTTTTTCTTTTCTTTTCTTTCTTTTCTTCCTTTATTGCATGCATTTCCAGCATATCTATATATATATATATACACAATATACTACATGTATATATATATATATTGTGTTATTATTTTTGCATGTATATATATTTATTCGCATATATATATATGCATACCATGATACATGTCTATTTATAATTATATATATATATATTTATTTTTATATATACATATATATATACATTATCTCATATATATATTCTTGCATTTATTAAAATACACTGTGCACGTATATCAAGGCATATACTGGCCTACGTACACGATTCTCCGTACCGCTCGGGTTTATTGTACGGTACTCCTGGGTACTCGAGATTGCTTTTAATTTTAATCCTCGTATTTTTAAATATCGTAATTACTCCATTTATGATTCTCAATATCCGCTTCGAACTACGTGCCTATCACGATACATAACTCACTGTGATGGCTCAGTCTATTTTGGTCTTGATTTATTTTTGGAACTATACTTTTGACTTGGTCAAATCTCGGTATTATTATTTGACCCTTTGGACTAAATTAGAATTATTCTATTTTATTCGAAACTTATGTTCGGTTACAACTGGCATTATGCTACTCAACCAAACCTACCTCGATTTACGTGTACTCGACTGGGTCGAGATATTACAACTAGGGCTTCAGCCCCTAGGGCTTCGGGAGCGAATCCAGCACCACAAGAGTCTCAACCTCAAGCGGCTCCTACTCCTCCAACCCAAGAGAACCGCTGAAGCTACGAGGTTGGACTCGCAACAACCAATTCCGCCCAAGGCCCACAGAAAGCTAAAGAAGTTGCAGACTCTTTGGACCGCACTATAATCATGAGGGGTGCTCAAATCTCTCTAGAACAGGATGAGCTAGCCAGGCTACTCGGAAGGTTCACCACACCGTTCACTCCTGTTATCATGGCTGAGGAGAGGCCAAAGAAATTTGTTGTCCCAAAGTTCACTCCTTATGACGGGACTAGGGACCCGGGGGACCACTTTTCCCATTACTAACATACCATGGCCTTACATGGGGCTTCCGACGCCTTTATGTGCTGAACATTTGTGACCAGCCTCAAGGGTACCGCTCTGAAGTGATTTCACTATCTCCCACCGAACTTAGTCACCAGTTTTTATGAGCTCGGTAGGCGATTCCTGGACAGGTTCATGACCAGCAGAAGGTTGAGGAAGGGCCTTGAATTTTTACTGAATGTAAAACAATCTAAAGAAGAGCCCCTTAGAGAGTACATCACGCGTTTCAATTCCGAACTCACTAAGGTTATAGATTGCAGCGTTTCTTGCACAGGCAAGCTTCAGAGACTCTCTGACAAATAGTCCCCCTACCGACATGGCAACCTTCATGGATCGAGCCAGGAAATACATTAACTTAGAGGAAGCGAAGAATACCCCCCGAAAGATTAAAGAGCAAGCCCAGAAGGACGACCAGAAAAAGGACGACCTGAAGAATGATGACCAGAAAAGGGACCCTAGTACAGCTAGAAAGAAGGTCAGACGCCCAGAAAAAAGAATGGTGTCCAGAACCCCATATAATCCAAGTCTAAGGGAGTTCACCAATTTTACTCCTCTGAACACCCCTCCAAACAACATACTCCGGCAAATCCGATCTCAACTATAGGGACCAGAGCAAGTATTGTGATTTCCACAAGGATCGCGGGCACACAACCAACACATGTAAGGCCCTTAAACACGAGATTAAGCAACTTATAAGGAGAGGACGACTGTAGGAATTCATCAAGCAGAACGGAGGGTAGAACCCCCGCGATGATAAGCCCTAGCAAAGGAGGCCGGACCAGAGGCCTGATCAAAGGCAGGAACAAAGGGAAGGACGAAACGAGCCTCAGCGGCAAAACAATCAAGTTATCTTTGTCCTCCATGCCGACACCTCGGCCACAAGGGACTTCCAACAAAGCAAGAAAACAGTATGCTCGAAAGGCCAGAGTCGCTCCCAGCATCCTACTGATCTGCAATGTTAAGAAAAGGTTAAGACCAATTCTTGAGATTCAATTCTCATATCAGGATCTTTTAGGAGTGCACTATCCTCACAGTGATGCCCTCGTCATCTGTCTCAAAATTGCCAACTTCGAGATCCAAAGAATCCTAGTGGACATAGGGAGTTCGGCGAATGTACTGTTCTATGAACCCTTCACACAGATGAAGCTTAACCTCAATGACATCAAGCCTACAACCGTGATCATGGCAGGATTTGATGGGAATCTCAACACCCCGTTGGGAAGGATTGACCTCCTAACCACGGTAAGAGAGGGAAACGGACAAAAGACCGTGATATCAGAATACATGGTTCTAAGTGCCAAGTCCCCGATACAACGTCATAATCGAAAGACCATGGCTACATCAGATGGGAGCGATCACCTCGACCCTCCACCAGTGCCTAAAGTATCTCCACAATCAGGCTGTCTACTCTATCAGAGGTTGTCAACCGACCTCCCCAGAGTACCATGCTCTTGCACTTAAGGAGAAAGCTTCCAAATAGCAATTACTGCACGCTCGTGAATGAGTGGATCCAAATCTCCCCCCACCATCACGAGGTAGAAGACTGCCCTTCCAAAATTGATGACCCTATCAGCCCTAGAGGAAGGGACAGCAGGGCCAAGCCC
Organism: Nyssa sinensis; assembly: GCA_008638375.1. Classification (NCBI taxonomy): domain Eukaryota; kingdom Viridiplantae; phylum Streptophyta; class Magnoliopsida; order Cornales; family Nyssaceae; genus Nyssa; species Nyssa sinensis. The sequence goes on along the minus strand of CM018042.1, from coordinate 12,779,541 downwards.
GTAGGAGAACCTATCAAGGTACTGGTCAACACGGAATCGCAAGGGCTCTACCTGCAGATAGGTCCAGACCTGACACCTACCGAGCAGGATGAGATGATAGGACTTTTTAAGAACAACCTCTCTATGTTTGCTTGGGAGACAAAAGATATGGAGGGCGTTGATCCAGACCTCATCACTCATAAATTGATGGTAGATCCAGACCACCCACCAATAAGACAGAAAAGAAGGCCACTCGCTCCAGAGCGGCATCAGGTCATTAACGAAGAGGTCTAGAGGCTGCTTGAAGCCAAGATGATATGAGAGGTATTTTACCCAGATTGGTTAGCCAATACCATTCTGGTCAAGAAGAAAAATGGCAAGTGGAGAGTCTGTGTTGACTATAAAGACCTCAATTAAGCTTGTCCCAAAGATAGCTTTCCTCTTTCGAGGATAGATCAGCTAGTTGATGCTACCGTAGGGCATGAACTCATGAGCTTCATGGATGCCTATTCAGGATATAATCAAATCCAGATGTACCCCCCAGACTAGGAGAAGACAACATTCATAACCGAACGAGGTCTCTATTGCTATAGAGTGATGTTGTTCGGAACTAAAAAACGCTGGGGCCACATACCAACGTCTGGTTAACAAGATGTTCAGCCCTCTGATCGGCAGTACCATGGAAGTTTATATTGACAACATGCTGGTCAAGAGCCTGCGGAAGAGCAGCCACCTCCAGCACTTGACCCAAACATTTGACATTCTGAGGCAATACAAGATGAAGCTTAATCCCTCAAAATGCACCTTCGGTGTAAATTCTTGGGATACATTGTCTCCCAGAGGGGTATAGAAGCAAACCCCACTCAGGTTAGGGCCTTGGTTGGATTGGAGTCGCCAAAGACCAAGAAAGACATTCAGGCTCTGAATGGCAGAATTGCAGCTCTTAGCAGATTTATCTCCAAATCCACTGATCACTGCCTACCGTTCTTCAAAGCTTTGAAGGGTAATAAAGCTCTGTAGTGGACGAAAGAGTGTGAAAAAGTATTTCAAGAATTGAAGGAATACCTAGCTTCACCTGAACTCCTTTCAAAACCAGCCCAAGGGGAAAAATTACTTCTCTACCTTGGTGTCTCCGAGAATGCCGTCAGTTCTGTATTGGTCAGGCAAGATAGGGGCGTCCAGAGGCCCATATTTTATGTCAGCAGAGCACTGTTAGACACAGAGAAAAGGTATCCTAAAATTGAAAAACTGGCCTTTGCCCTAATAGTATCTGCTCGGAAGCTCCGTCCTTACTTCCAAGCACATCCTATTGAAATCCCAACTGCCTACCCCTTAAAATCAGTACTAAGGAAGCCTGAAATCTCAGGGTGATTAGTCAAGTGGTCAGTAGAGTTAGGGGAGTTTGACATATCTTATGTTCCACGAATCTCAATTAAAGGGCAAGCCTTGGCCGATTTTGTTGCTGAGTTTACCGCAGCACTGCAAAATAAGGCACAACTTTGCGAAAGTTTGGGAGTATGGCAGATTTACGCTGACGGATCATCCACGGACCATGGATCTAGTGTTGGCTTGGTATTGCAATCCCCTGACGGGCTTGTAGCAGAGAAGGCTGTCAGCCTTGGGGTTCAAAGCCTCCAATAATGAAGCAGAATACGAAGCCCTTATCCTTGGAATGAAGCTAGCTTTGGAATGCGAGGCTCAGAACCTTGAAGTCTTCTCTGATTCCCAATTGGTGGTTAGCCAAGTTCTGGGAGAGTTTGCCATAAAAGATAACAGGCTTCGGTATGCAGAACTTGTTAATTCATTGAAACGCTCCTTCCAAAAATTCTCTATCCAAAAAATAGAAAGGAGTCAGAACTGCAGAGTTGATGCTTTGGCAAACATGGCCTCTCACCTAAAGTCAGAAGGAGATTCTACTGCTAAAAATCTCCCATCAGCCAAGGCCAAGCATAGAGGAGGTCCAAGTTGCCCAAACTACAGAACAACCCCAGAACTGGATGACTCCCATCCTCCAATACCTAGAAGGAGGGCTCCTCCCAGAAGACAAAAACAAAGCTAGAAGGATCAGAATCAGGGCAACTCAGTACCTGATCCTGAATGGTAAGCTCTACAAAAGATCTTATTCTCAACCATTGCTGAGATGTCTATCTCTAGAGGAATCTCAGTATATTCTAGCGGAAATTCATGAAGGAATATGTGGAAACCATAATAGAGGCAGAACTATAGCACATCGAGCTCTGACACAAGGCTATTACTGGCCTGGGATGCTGAGGCAGGCTAAGGAGTACGTCTAGAAATGCGACAAGTGCCAAAGGTTCGCTCCCTACCAACACCAACCCCACCATGAGCTCGTTCCTATTACTAGCCCATGGCCCTTTTCTTAGTAGGGGATGGACATTATAGACCCATTACCTAAAGCCACACCGAACAGAAAATATCTACTAGTGGCCTATTGATTACTTCTCCAAATGGGCAGGAGGCAGAGCCTCTAATGCACATTACAGAGAAAGAAGTTAAGAATTTCACTTGGAAGAACATAGTCTGCAGGTTCAGCATACCATGCATGATCGTCTCAGACAACGGTACGCAATTTGCTAATAAAATTTTTAAGAAATTCTGTCAAGACCTGCATATCAATCAACTTTTTTCCTCTCTTAGTCATCCCCAAGCCAACGGGCAAGCAGAGGTCACCAACCGAACAATCCTTGATGCTCTAAAGAAAAGGTTGGAAGAAGCCAAGGGAAGATGGGTGGAAGAACTCCCTGGAGTTCTCTGGGCCTACAAGATTACCAGAAGAACACCTACCTCTGAAACTCCCTTCTCACTTGCCTATGGCACAGAAGCAGTGGTCCTTCTTAAGATCAGTATGCCTACCCTAAGGACTGAAGCTTTCAGCCAAGAGACCAATGATTAGTAGCTTGTAGAGAATTTGGACTTATTTGAGAAAAAAAGGGATCAAGCCAAGATCAGGATGGAAGCATATCAGCACAAAATGGCCAACAACACTAAGTTGGGACTAAAGCCCATCAGCTTTCAGATTGGAGATCTTGTTTTAAGAAGGGTGTTTCCAAACACCAAGGATCCCACTATGGGAAAGTTTTCACCCAACTGGGAGGGCCTTTACAGAGTAACAAAGATTGTTAGACCTACCACTTATTGGTTAGAAGATATGGTTGGGAAGCTTGTTCCCAGGCTTTGGAATATAGAACACTTACGGAAGTATTATCAATAAAGATTTCTTTTCCTTTCTTAAAATATCTTCCCAAAGTGTTCCCTCATAATGCACTAACCCCCAGGTCTGGTCCATCTTAATGCACAGACTCTTAGGTCTAGTCCATCTTAATGTACAGACCTCATGTCTGGTCCATATTAATGTACAGACCTCATGTCTGGTCCATCTTAATGCACAGACTTCATGTCTGGTCCATCTTAATGCACAGACTTTATGTCTGGTCCATCTAAATCTACAGACCTCATATCTGGTCCATCTTAATGTACAGACTTTATGTCTGGTCCATCTTAATGTACAGACCTTATGTCTGGTCCATCTTAATGCACAGACTTTATGTCTGGTCCATCTTAATGTACAGACTTCATGTTTGGTCCATCTTAATGTACAGACTTTATGTCTAGTCCATCTAAATGTACAGACCTTATGTCTGGTCCATCTTAATGTACAGACCCTCAAGTCTGGTCTATATCAATGTACAGGCCCTCATGTCTGGTCCATCTCATTAAAACTACTCGGTTATTTCCCAAAGTGAAGGGAAAAGGTTTAACTCAGCTGCTTAGCGACATGGTTGCAAGCATTCTTTTAGTCAGATGCCCATTCTAGCCAACTGTTATGAATCTAGTTGCTTAAGTTCTTATCAGTAAGTTCTAGAGATCTGTTCTAAGAATAGAGGTGCTGATTATCAAAGATTTGCTTAAATACTATCAGTCCAGTTATTATTATAAGTCTTTTGGCTCGGCAGTTAAGCCCTGGACAGTTAGCTTTCGCAAAACCTGTTGTTCAGGTTATTCATTACAAGTTCGGATTCAAATGCCTCAAATTTTAGACTCAGGCTCAGTTGCTTACTTTGATTTTCCTATTTTCAAGGAACTTACACAATTATTACGATTTCGTTCGAATTATTGCAAGTCATGCAGCTCGGAAGACAACCCACTAATCATGACCAATTAAGGAGTTGGTCAGAAACACAGTTAGTTCTTGAACAACTTTACTTGCGTCAATTGCAAGTTTGAAGGGCTAAAACCCATTTATATACTACAGAGAAGTGGGACTTAGGATAGTGCTTAATCAACTTAGCATCCACTTAAAATTTACAAGTATTTCAATTCAAAAGCATCTTGTTCAGAACCTTCTCAGTTAAGAGTTGGATAAGGAGATCCGAAGAGCGCTCAATTCTTGAAACACTTTCCCCACAAGACTGAAGCCCAACTTATATCACAGGGCGCGAATGTTATGTAAAACTGCTTGGCCTACTACCAAGATATGCAAGTAAAGCTATTTCGATGGCAGTTAGCAACAGTACTCGAGAAAATGCTCAGGCTCTGGAAGAACATAATGATAAGAGATAAAAGTACACCGGGTTTGGAAAAAAAGAACTCAGTTTTATTAATCCAAAAAAGTTACATCAATACAGAAGGTTTACAAGGAAACAAAATGCAACCCTAAAAGCTATAACAGTTTCAGACAAGTCGCAGTTCTGCCCCATATGATTATCACTTTCTCCCGGTTTCTCTAGAACAGGGGAAGGATCTTGGATCCCAAGCCGTCATCATCACTTTCCCGGGCATCGATTTGAACGAAGGATGAGGGCTCAAAGTCTCACGACACCTTCATTCTCCTCCTTCATTCTCCTTAAATTCAGCACTGACATCCTGGCTGGCTTGTGCAAGGGTTTCTGCCAAGAAAAGGATGGGAGGAGGCACCCCACCATTATCTTCATCATCAACGCTCCAAGCCTCGGTGGAATCAAGGAGGGCCCACCTCCAGGCGGGGAAATCTTGGTTGAATGCCAAGATGGACAAGAGGATCTTCGCCTCTTTTAGTCTATCCTTAGGAGCAGAGGCAAAAGGCTGGGATGTTCCCAGCCATAATTTAGTCACACCCGACTCGGATTGAAAATCATCAATCATCTCCGAACCTTTGATGGCAACAAAGCCCTACAAAGATATCAAAAAAATAATATACACAAAGTCAGTAAAAACAAAAAACTCGTGCACATATATATATATATATATGTGTGTGTGTGTGTGTGTGTACAACACCTTTACCAGACGCGTTGATTGAAATTAACATGACGAAAATAAGAAGAAAAATAAGTAGAAAGTGGTGAGTAAGTCAAGCCCGAACAGTGGAAGCAGGGGAAAGCTCCAGACGGCGGCGACATCTATGAAAACTCAGTCCACTTTGACAGAAAGACATCTCGAAAGCGAAGGGATGGGGGAATGGGCATAAATCTATCACCCTTCCCACATATATAGACGCCTAAGAATCAAAAGACCACCCAGTCAAACCGCTACGATGGTTGGGGTGGCCTCGAAAGCCCAAACGATTGGCAAAGCATTAAATGACGCGCCAACAGTCGTCTTGGAATACAAGAAGACAGAACGCGTGACTTTCTGTAAACCATAGCCCTAGTTACGTGTTAAAACTCTAACTAAGGCTCCGGGGGGGGGGAGTAGTTGATATACCACAAAATGACCGACCAATCCTCATGTGACACGTGTACCTATAGACCAGCTATAGCTTGGCCATACAGAGTAGGCTAGCTATTCAGAACGGGCTTACGCCTTTATCTTCAGAACTCACAGGTCTATGCACAGACTTTCAAAGCACTCCCTATGGTTCAGAGCTCATCACCGCCTTAACGCCTACCGAGCAGAGGATAAGGAAACGGTCTTCTACAAGGAAACTGCCACCCATGGTTATCTCTCAAGCGCAGTATCCAATAAGGTAACTGCTATTCTCCGATGATCAAATCTCTACTTTCATGGCTCCAAATCCTAATCAACTTAGGAATCACTAAGCCTATAAATAAAACCCTAAAGTACGCTTTTAAATTTATGCTAATTCTTTGGTTTACATTACAGTATTTCAATTAAGTTTTATTGACTTAAGCATCGGAGCGGCTACCGCGGGAGCCAATCCGGTGGCCCTCTGATATTCTTTTTGAGTGTTCCTCACGCAAAGGAGTTCAGAGTACACAACAGTTCTCACAAGAGCCAAAAAGTGCAACATCACTTACTTCCTTTTACAGCACTATCAGATTCTCTTTTCAAATAATCGGAATTAGTCAATTGGGCTACCTCCGTTGGTAACCAATAACTCTTTTTAAAAAGAAGTCATAAGTTTTACTCTCATTCTCTTCACTAAAAAGGGATGTATAGTTTATTTATTTTTCACAGTTTTGAGTTAAGCTTGTTTCCGTTGTTGGGTTAGTTGAGCTTGTTTCTATTATTGGGTAAGTTAGGTTTGTTACTATGATTAGGTTTAGATTGTTCAATTTTTCAAGGTCCAGAATCGAGAGACTCATTGGAATTATAATGTAATGAGATTGATTGTACATTTACCTTCCGTTGACAAAAAAAAAAATCGGAATTATAATTTCCTTCTTCAAAATAAAATAATTGAAATCGTAATCACCTTTTCAAAATCAAATCAAATTGGAATTATAATCTTCTTCTCAAAATCAAATTGAGCTCGAATCATAATCTCCTTTTCAAAATCAAACGATTTAGACTTATAATCTACTTTTCAAAATAAAACTGAACTGAAATCGTAATTTTCTTTTTTAAATGTAGTTGAAATGGAATTGTAATTGTTTTTTCAAATCAACTGAATTAGGAACACAATTTCCTTTTTCAAATCAAATTTAATTGAAATCATAATTTCTCTCTTTCAAAATTAAGTCAAATTAGAATTGTAATTTCATCTTTAAAATCAAACCAAATTGGAGTTATAATTTCATTTTCAAATTAAAGTTATAATTTCATCTTTATATTCCTAATAGCTTTGAGGTATCTAAAATCTTTTCCTAGTATAATCAAATCTCCAAACCAACCAAATCAAATTAGCCTTTCTTGGTCAATTTTCAAAAAGTTGAAACACATCTTCTTCGTTTTTAAGAAAAGCTTCGATTTTCTTAAAATTCATTTTAAATGACTTTACTTATCTTTAAACCAATGTTAGGCGGGAACTTTCTAATATGCAATAAGATTTTGTAATGAATTGTCAACACAATGACTGTATGAGAATTTTGTATAAATACTAATGGAATAAATTTTCTCACAAATAAATTTTCAAGTTATTTTTATGCTATGTTTAAATGAGGGATTTTGAGATTAAAAGGGAACTAATAATTTTCAATTTTAAAATCATTTGTTTGAGTAAAATATTTTTGTACAAGTATCATGAAAGAGAAATATTATTTTTGTGGAAGTGATGACAAAATAATATGTAAATATTTTTTAAGAAATAGTAAAAAATGTATTGAAGGTGTCCAAGGAAGTAAATTACATGTATCACACCTGTAAATGTTGCAAATATATACTTTCCGTAAATCTTATGACCAATTCTTTAAATTTTCTTGGTCCATACATATACATATAGTAACACTTAATATAAATTTTCTAAAATAAAATTTGATATAATAGTGACTTTTAGGTTATCTTGTCGAGAAAAAATCTTAGTCCGTCTTTATATATATGTATACATACTATCTCTTTCTATATATATTTTGGCTCGTCTTTATTTATATGTATATATACTCTCTCGTTCTATATATATATTGATATGCCATAAAGTGACAGATCAATCTTCATATGACACGTGTACCTACAGAATATACATAGCTCGTCCATCTAGAGCAGGTATAAACATATGGCCTTCAGAGTTTATTGATCAGGAGCCTATGCAATCTTATAATTCACTTCGGGCTCGGAAGTCACTACAAGAAGGTTTCGATCCTATTGCTGCCTAAAGCACCCTACCGAGCTAAAGATAAGGAAACATAATTCAACAAGGAAACTGCCTCTTATGGATGTCGCTCAAGCGCAATGTCCAACATGGAAACTGCCATTGTCTGATGATCAAATTCCTATTTTCACGACTCCAAATCCTAATCAACTTAGGAGATCCACAACCTATAAATAAAGCCCTAATGTACGCTTTTTAATTCATGCTTACTCAATTACTTTCAATTACAGTCTTTCAATTCAGTTTATTGATTTTATCATTGGAGCGGCTACTGCCGAAGCCAATCTGGTGGCCCTCTGATCCTTTTCTTTGAGTGTTCAACAGGCGATGGAGAATAGAGCCCCTATCGACCAAAAAGTGCAGCATCAATTTGACGCTGTTTATGGGAAACGACAATCATTTCTTGCCAAAAGTTCTCCCTTTTACAAACGAACTCATTCTCTTTCTCATCGGAGAATCATGGCTCCCAATCTCAGCCCAAGAAAGAATGCTCAAAACCCTCCACACCGGCAACTTGCTAGAAGAGGAAGGGGACAAACATCTGATCCCATGCAGCAGCAACTCGATCTAGTTCAGCGATAGACTAACATGATGCAGGAACAACTCATTCTATTTCTCATCGGAGAATCATGGCTCCCAATCTCCGCCCAAGAAAGAATGCTCAAAACCCTTCACACTGGCAACCTGCCGGAAGAGGAAGGGGACAAACATCTGATCCCATGCAGCAGCAACTCGATCGACTTCAGCGACAGACTAACATGATGCAGGAACAACTCCTTACCATCTCTAGAACTCTGGCGCAGCTTACCCAGAGTCCTAGGGGCAATTCCCTTCATCCTCCCGCCAACATGGCTAATACTAGGGCACAGCCTTCTGCCACTACCATGAGTGGAACGAGGAGGTCCCCATTAAACAACCAGTGCATCCCCAAGGAACCACTCATGTGGGGGGAGACCCCCAACCATCAACCACAACTGGCAGAAGGATACTGGCCATTAACCCGACAGTCCATTACCAGAGTGCAACGAGGATTCCAACTCCGGTGGCTTCTCGGGCAAACACAGCACCCCACGTGTTATGACATGGAAATTTTTTTTTTTTTTATTATTATTATTCTTTGTTTTATCATTGTTATTATTATTATTATTATTAATTAAGTATGTGTATATTATTATTATTTACATGGATGTATGAATATGTGTAGCATGTATGGTGTGAATGTGTATATGTGTAGAGTGAAATGTGTGCATGTATAAGTGTATGTGTATGAGTATGTATAACAGTGTGTGTGAGTGTAGCAGACCTGGAGAGTGTGTGAGGAAGGTGTCGGCTAAGTGTGTGTGTGTTAGTGAGTGTGCCTAGTGTGTGATGAGTGATATATATATATATAGGCTTATATAGGCAGCTTTGCATTTAATGCAAAGCTGTATTTGGGGAGAAACAAAGTGGCTGAACAGAGGGGGAAGAAGTCAAGGAAGGGGGCTGATGTGAGGGAGATGTGTGAGAGTTGGTGAAGTTGTGTATATGAGTGGTCTCGGTTGGGAGAAGAGAAACAGAACAGAGAGAGAGAGAGAGAGAGAGAGAGAGAGAGAGAGAGAGTTCTGGAAGGGAGAGCTTGAAGCTTGAATCAAGCCTGGAACCAGAGGGTGAAGGAGGGCACGGCTAGAGAGAGAAACCCAAGAGAAAACCGTAAGTGGCCGTTCTGTTTCAATTTTTTTTAAAGCATGATGATTGATTTTATGCATATGATCTTAGAGAGCATGTTGTAGGGTTTATTTTGCAAAAAGAATGAGATTAAATGGTTGAGAAACTAGGGAGAAAATCCAAGTTGCAGGTCTCGGTTATAAGAATTTGGTCTTGATATTTTATGTATAAAACTTAGTTTAAATGATAGAGAATGAACCCTAGGAGATGCAGAAACACTTTGGGATGAAAATGTGGATTGAACCATGGACAAACAGTCACAAAAATGAAGGGGAAAGGGTCGGTCGGAGGTTTGACCAAGGGATTGACCCTCTATTTCATGAAAATCCAATGGGTTGAATCCAAAATTGACCCTAGATATGGAATCCTTGGGAGAAAATAAAGAAAACTGCATTTTAAAAACCTTGAAAAGTCGCCGGCGTCGGAGAAGGCGCCGGAACCCTACCGGAAGCTCACCGAGAAATCGGGGAAGAAGGAGCACTGTGCAGGTCGGGCTTCGGGTCCGGGTTGGGTCCGGTTCGGGCGGGGCTGAACCGCCCCTGCCACGTGTCGCTTCCATGTTTTAAATTAAAAACCAATTGGGTCCGTTTGGTTACAAGTTTAAGAAATTAAAATTTGAAATTTAATTGGAACATGGATATCCTATCCATGTTCTCGAATTGATCCCTGTTTGGTTATCCGAATATGGGATAAGGGTTTTCTTAAATTACCAATTGGCCCCCTGACTTTTAGAAATTTTAATTTGACCCAAGAAGTTACGAAAATTACGAATTGACCCCCCAACTGTTAATAATTATGTTTTGACCCTCATGAATAAAATATTAATTTAATTAATTAATTTAATTAATTTAATTAATTAAATATTCTAAAATAATCCGGAGTCCAAATGGGACAAGTCATTAGTGTATTTTGACTATCTTGACCATTCTGAGGCCAATGGTGAGGTCCGTTTTACGAGACAGGATCCCAAAAAATAAAAGACCCGTAGTAACCTTTAAAATTACCAAAATGCCCCTGAATTGAAGTACAGTCAAACGAACTCCGAATTAGGTAAACGAATAGTGAAACTTTATTATCTCGAACGTTCTGGACTCAACCGTGGAGTCCGATTTGTGAAAAGAGGTCACGAAATGTAAGGACCCGTGAAAAGTGCAAAATGACTGTTTTGCCCTTTTGAACCCCGGTGTCCGAATTGAGTTCTACGAGAACCTAAACTTATTTTCTTCAACGTCCTAGAACCAATGGTAGAGTTTAATTTAGCAGAATAGAAACCTATGAATTAAAGACATAAAATTTGATGAATAGCATAAATTCAAATGACAATAGACTGAGTTGTAATTTATGCTTTTAGGGACACTGACAGGACAGGAGAGGGCAATCTGATCTCCTGCATTTTCATTTGCCGGTTCAGTTACATATAGTGCACGATCTTCTAGGGTTGATACCAACCCATCAGGTATGGTGTTTTGCTAATGTTAGAAATGAAGTTAAGTTAGGAATGTTCTGTGAATGACTGAATGACTTATGTGTTTATGTGGAATGTGTTTACTTGATGGTTTAGAATTGGTTGTTCACGTGCCTACATGTTACTTGTACTTTATGAATGTTTAGTGAATGATGAACGTAAATCATGACATGTGTATATGTTGATTTTATGAGATATGCTTGCATGGGGAATCAGCTGGTGATTTATGTATTTATTGTCTCGAGCATGCTATATTGTGGAAACCATGTTTCATTGACATTGCATTGGCATATTGGCATATGATGAATTCTTTGAGAACATGGCGTGGGTAAGCACGTGGTGCTTAGCATTATGAGGGTGTAGATCCTGTGGTGAAAAACCCAAAATTGGCCATTGCATTGGTACTTCGTGCCATCGGGGAGTACCCGTAAACGAGACATGGGTTGTGGCATAGAGTTGTGCATGGGTGCGTCACGCATACCATTCATATATATATTATTGCAATGCTTTGAATGTCATTTAGAAATAAATGTACACTTCGCACATGCCACGCCTTAGCTTTATTTCTTGCATTAGCACTTCATCATACCAGCAGTTGAGCATGACCCATTTGTGGGAAACATTTTTCAGATGAGGACCCTCCAGCTACTTGAGACTCCCTGATACTCTGATAGGGTGGAGCACTTATTATATTTTTGGTCCATGAGACTTGTATATTGAAATGTAAGGGCTTAAGTCCGAATGACTCATGAACAATGTATTTTATGTTATCTTATGTAGTGATAGGAATGAATGCATATTTAGTAGATTTATTTACATTTTTTCTTTATTTATTTTATTTTCTATCTTGTCAGTCGCGCCTCGGGTTTGTAGAAATTCGGGGTGTGACAACGTGGTATCAGAGCATAGGTTCGAATACCTAGAGACTGTGGGGTGTTTTTAACACCATGAGACCCTAGAAAAAAAGAATGAGACTTAGTATGAACTGTTAGCAGCATGTGATAGGATTTTATGTGCTACGTGATTATGTGTCCTGATGCATGCCTTATTGTAATTACGTGAAAAGGTGATATTGAATTTTTCTCTTGGATTTGTAGATATGCCTCCTAGACGAGCTCCTACGAGAGGCAGACCACCCAGACGGGGCAGGGGTAGAGGTACACCTAGAGGTGCTGCCCAGCCTCGTCGTGGCATATCTAAAAGATGCTGCCCCTATTCCAGATGTAGTTGAGGAGGTTGTTGCCCCAGCTGCCGCACCTGAGCATAGTGCAGCTGAGGAGGATATTGCTCCAGCCCCTGTGGAGGAGATAGGGCAGACTATTGGCGCCAGAGATTTGGCGACCATTATACAGGAGTGCTTTCGTGCCATGCAGGAGGCCAGGACCACTGATGCCGAGGCCAGGGCTGCTGATGCCGAGGCCAGGGCTGCCGATGCCGAGGCCAGAGCGGCAGGTGGAGAGACCAGAGACACCTTCGTCATGAAGGCGTTTCAGCGGATGAGGCCACCATCATTTGCAGGACAGCCTGATCCTTTGGCGGCCGAGGAGTGGTTGGACCAGATTGTGAGGATCTTGGATTCGCTAGGGATTGTCGAGCCACACCTGAGGATCCGATGTGCCACCTTCCAGTTTACCGGGCTAGCGAGCCAGTGGTGGAAGGTATCTGCGGGGAGGATTAGCAGATTTGGGGAGGGGTGGGATGCATTTGTGGCCATGTTCAATGACCACTACTTCCCAGCGACTGCTAGAGTTGGATTCAGGAGAGAGTTTGAGACCTTGCTTCAGAGGGACATGACGGTGACACAGTATGAGTCCCAGTTTACCGCATTAGGCAGGTTTGCCCCACACATTACTGGACTGGAGGAGCTGAGGGTTTACCATTTTCTAAAGGGGCTGAAGACCTCTATTAGGGAAAGACTGGTGGGTCACATCATTGATACTTATGAGGAGGCTGTGATCAGGGCCACGAGGGTAGAGCGAGAGTTGGCTGCTCTTCGAGGGATCAGGGAGTCTCGGGCTCAGGCCAGGCCAGCCACCGCACTGGCACTTACACCCGCTCAGCCTGCTATGACCACTCCAGCTCACTCTAGTAGGAGGCCACCGAAGAGGTTCTGGGGTAGTACCTCTTTTCCATTGACATCCTAGAGGCCTATTCAGTTTTTAGCTCCCCAGTCCTACTATGTCGATCACTCCTCGAGGAGGGGCACCACAGATGACCATTACATGTTACCAGTGTGGACAGCCTGGCCACAGGATGGCCGATTGCCCACAGAGAGATCCTAGTCAGGGATTAGTGACTGGACCGAGCCAGATGCCACTTCCACCTCCGACTTAGAGTCAGGCCTGGAGGGCCCCACCGGTGTGCTATACTTGTCATCAGCCGGGCCATATCAAGGCCCACTGTCCTCAGGGGCAAACTTCCCAGAGCGCACCGAGGTCCCACTATTTCCAGCACACCCAGGTGCCTTTACCCCAGACACAAGTCAAGCTATAGACCCCCAGCACCTTACTATCAGCCAGCATCCTCAGCATTGAGTGTTAGAGCCCCAGCCCCGAGAGGGGGAGGACAGCAGGGGCAGAGAGGGGGAGGCAGACAGGGTCAGACCATACAGGGCCGAGTGTATGCGGTTGCCACCCTAGAGGCTTCTACTGCTGGGCCATCTATAGTCCGAGGTACTTTTCTTATGTTCAGTTCATGGGCTAGCGTGTTGATAGACTCTGGTGCATCGCATTCTTTCATATCCACTATATTTGCCATGACATTGGGGTTGACTATAGATCGGTTGGATCCACCGCTACGTGTTGATACCCCTGTTGGGGGTAGTGTGACATTGACCAGGATCTGTAGGGGTTGTTCACTCGAGATAGCTGACCGTACTCTCTGTTTTGACTTTATTGTGCTTGATATGACTGGCTTCGATATTATTCTGGGTATGGATTGGCTGTTTACTTTCCAGGCTAGTATCGATTGTTACAGGGGGAGAGTTACGGTGTGCACCTCTGAGGGGGATTGTTTTTATTTCACGGGAGACCGTGGGGATTTCCTAGTACCACCCTTGTACGACACTAGGAATTGGGGAGCCCATAGCTATATGTTGGCTAGTTTGATTGCAGGGGATAGTGAGGCTTCAGGGGTTGTGTTACCAGAGGTGGTAGACAAGTTTCCTGATGTTTTTCCTGACAGCTTGACTAGTTTGCCACCGAGGCGGGAGGTAGAGTTTACCATTGAGCTTATCCCCGGTACTATACCCATTTCTATCCCACCATACCGCATGGCTCCAGCAGAGTTAAGAGAGCTAAAGGAGCAGCTGACTGACCTACAGGGTAGGGGATTTATCCGTCCTAGCACTTCTCCTTGGGGTGCCTCAGCACTCTTTGCGAAGAAGAAGGACGGGACGTTGCGGTTATGTGTGGACTACCGGAGGTTGAACCGGGTGACTATTAAGAACAAGTACCCGTTACCCTAGGATCGATGACTTGTTTGATCAATTGAGAGGTTCGAGATGCTTCTCAAAGATTGATCTTCGATCGGGGTATCACCAGTTGAGGGTGCGAGAGGAGGACATAGCGAAGACAGCCTTCCGCACTCGCTATGGTCACTTTGAGTTCGTGGTGATGCCATTTGGTGTGACGAATGCCCCAGCGGCATTCATGGACTTGATGCACCGTGTTTTTGGCCAGTACATAGATCAGTTCGTAGTGGTGTTTGTGGATGATATTTTGATTTACTCACCTTCTGAGGATGAGCATGCCTTCCACCTACATACTGTGTTACAGATCTTGAGAGAGCACAGGCTGTTTGCCAAGCTCTCGAAGTGGGAGTTCTGGCTTCAGGAGGTGCAGTTCCTGGGCCATGTTGTATCTGGGAGTGGAGTATCTGTTGACCCTTCTAAGATTGACTCTGTTATGAGCTGGGAGAGGCCGAGGAATGTGTTTGAGATACGGAGCTTCTTGGGGTTAGCAGGGTACTACCACCATTTTGTGGAGGGATTTTCTCGCCTTGTCCGCGCCGATGACCCGTCTGACGCGCAAGGGCATCAAGTTTCAGTGGACTGACGACTGTGAGCAATCATTTCAGGAGCTGAAGAGGAGATTGACTTCAACTCCCGTCCTGATTATCCCTGAGGGAGGCTTGGGTTATACAGTGTACTGTGATGCTTCCCGAGAGGGATTGGGTTGTGTACTGATGCAGAAAGGCAGGGTAGTAGCTTATGGTTCTCGCCAGTTGAAGAGCCATGAGAAGAACTACCCCACCCACGATTTAGAGTTAGCTGCCGTCATCTTTGCACTGAAGAGTTGGCGACACTATTTATATGGGGTGAGATTTGAGGTGTTCTCGGATCACAAGAGCCTCAGGTATATTTTTACGCAGAAGGATCTAAACCTTCGACAGAAGAGATGGATGGAGTATCTAGAGGATTACGACTTTGACCTTCAGTACCATCCTGGGAAGGCCAACGTCGTAGCTGATGCACTCAGTCGGAGGCCGAGGAGCACCTTAGCCAGCCTAGCCATTAGAGAGTGGGAGATGATGGGAGCTATTTGAGAGTTTAACTTAGAGCTTACCGAGTTTGAGGGACACGCTACTCTATTTAGCTTGTGTGTACAGCCTACCCTTCTGACCAGAGTCATAGAGGCACAGTTGCAGGATATTGAAGCCGAGCAGATTAGGGCACGGAATTTCTAGCCCTGAGGGATTTGAGGGATGGACAGTCCATTCTAACCTTGGCTTGAGATACGGGGGTAGAGTCTTCGTTCTCGAGTCTCTTAGGACTGATGTCCTTAGGGATTTCCATCATTCACGCCTAGCGGTGCACCCAGAGGGCACCAAGATGTATCATAATCTGCACCGTCAGTATTGGTGGACTGGGATGAAGGCAGATGTGGCACAGTTTGTGGCTAGGTGTCTCACGTGCCAGCAGGTGAAGGCTGAGCACCAGAGGCCTGGAGGTTTGTTACAGCCATTACCGGTAGCCGAGTGGAAGTGGGAGCATGTTACCATGGATTTCGTGATGGGTCTTCCGAAGTCACCTAGGGGCCGTGATGCGATTTGGGTTATTGTGGACAGGCTGACGAAGTCCGCCCATTTCTTACCGATCAGAGTGACTGACTCATCAGACGCCCTCAGTAGGTTGTACATTCGAGAGATAGTGCGACTACATGGGGTTCCGGTATCCATAGTTTCTGACAGAGACCCACGTTTCACTGCACGGTTCTGGCAGAGTTTCCAAACAGCCTTAGGGACCCAGCTGCAGTTTAGTACTGCCTTCCACCCACAGACGGATGGCCAATCAGAGTGCACTATTCAGATCTTAGAGGATATGCTCAGGGCCTGTGTCATGGACTTTAGAGGTAGCTGGGAGGATCACCTTGCCTTGGTCAAGTTTGCCTACAACAACAGCTACCAGTCCAGTATTGAGATGGCACCATTTGAGGCACTGTATGGTAGGCCGTGCCGTTCCCCGGTATGTTGGACTGAGGTGGGGGAGACAGCTGCCTTGGGACCCGATATAGTCCGTGAGACCACGGACAAGATACAGGTGATCAGGCAGCGATTGTTGACAGCCTAGAGTCGCCAGAGGAGTTATGCAGATAGGAGGCGGCGGCCCTTGGCATTTGAGGTGGGGGACCATGTGTTCCTCAAGGTATCTCCCAGACGAGGTTTGAGGAGATTTGGGCGCGGTGGGAAGCTGTCGCCACGATTTATAGGCCCCTTTGAGATTCTTGGGAGAGTTGGTGAGGTGGCTTATAAGCTGGCCTTACCACCGCAGCTATCAGGAGTCCACGACGTCTTCTATATATCTATGCTGAGGAAGTACCATCCCGACCCCTCACATGTACTTGACTGGGTAGATCTTCAGTTAGAGGGGGACGCTTCTTATGACCAGAGGCTAGTGGAGATATTGGACTCGAGGGACCAGGTTTTGCGAGGCAGGACCATCCCTTTGGTCAAGGTTCGTTGGAACCATCATGGGGTTGAGGAGGCTACTTGGGAGCGTGAGGCCGAGATCCGTGCTAGGTATCCTGAGTTGTTTGATCAGTGATGTATTTTCTTTGTTTTATGTTATTTTAAATTTCGAGACGAAATTTTTGTAAGGAGGGAAGGATGTTATGACATGGAAATTTTTTTTTATTATTATTATTCTTTGTTTTATCATTGTTATTATTATTATTATTATTAATTAATTACGTATGTGTATATTATTATTATTTACATGGATGTATGAATATGTGTAGCATGTATGGTGTGAATGTGTATATGTGTAGAGTGAAATGTGTGCATGTATAAGTGTATGTGTATGAGTATGTATAACAGTGTGTGTGAGTGTAGCAGACCTGGAAAGTGTGTGAGGAAGGTGTCGGCTAAGTGTGTGTGTGTGTGTTAGTGTGTGTGCCTAGTGTGTGATGAGTGATATATATATATAGGCTTATATAGGCAGCTTTGCATTTAATGCAAAGCTGCATTTGGGGAGAAACAAAGTGGCTGAATAGAGGGGGAAGAAGTCAAGGAAGGGGGCTAATGTGAGGGAGACGTGTGAGAGTTGGTGAAGTTGTGTATATGAGTGGTCTCGGTTGGGAGAAGAGAAACAGAAGAGAGAGAGAGAGTGAGGGAGAGAGAGAGAGAGAGAGAGAGAGAGAGAGAGAGTTCTGGAAGGGAGAGCTTGAAGCTTGAATCAAGCCTGGAACCAGAGAGTGAAGGAGGGCACGGCTAGAGAGAGAAACCCAAGAGAAAACCGTAAGTGGCCGTTCTGTTTCAATTTTTTTAAAAGCATGATGATTGATTTTATGCATATGATCTTAGAGAGCATGTTGTAGGGTTTATTTTGTAAAAAGAATGAGATTAAATGGTTGAGAAACTAGGGAGAAAATCCAAGTTGCAGGTCTCGGTTATAAAAATTTGGTCTTGATATTTTATATATAAAACTTAGTTTAAATGATAGAGAATGAACCCTAGGAGATGCAGAAACACTTTGGGATGAAAATGGGGATTGAACCATGGACAAACAGTCACAAGAATGAAGGGGAAAGGGTCGGCCGGAGGTTTGACCGAGGGATTGAACCTCTATTTCGTGAAAATCCAATGGGTTGAATCCAAAATTGACCCTAGATATGGAATCCTTGGGAGAAAATAAAGAAAACTGCATTTTAAAAACCTTGAAAAGTCGTCGGAAAAACAGTCGCCGGCGTCGGAGAAGGCGCCGGAACCCTACTGGAAGCTCACCGGGAAATCGGGGAAGAAGGAGCACTGTGCAGGTCGGGCTTCGGGTCCGGGTCGGGCAGGGGCTGAACTGCCCCTGCCACGTGTCGCTTCCATGTTTTAAATTAAAAACCAATTGGGTCCGTTTGGTTACAAGTTTAAGAAATTAAAAATTTGAAATTTAATTGGAACAGGAATATCCTATCCCTGTTCTCGAATTGATCCCTGTTTGGTTATCCGAATATGGGATAAGGGTTTTCTTAAATTACCAATTGGCCCCCTAACTTTTAGAAATTTTAATTTGACCCAAGAAGTTACGGAAATTACGAATTGACCCCCCCAACTGTTAATAATTATGTTTTGACCCTCATGAATAAAATATTAATAAAATATTAATTAAATTAATTAATTAATTTAATTAATTAAATATTCTAAAATAATCTGGAGTCCAAATTGGACAAGTCATTAGTGTATTTGGACTATCTCGACCATTCTGAGGCCAGTGGTGAGGTCCGTTTTACGAGACGAGATCCCAAAAAATAAAAGACCCGTAGTAACCTTTAAAATTACCAAAATGTCCCTGAATTGAAGTACAGTCAAACGAACTCCGAATTAGGTAAACGAATAGTGAAACTTTATTATCTCGAACGTTCCGGACTCAACCGTGGAGTCCGATTTGTGAAAAGAGGTCACGAAATGTAAGGACCGTTGAAAAGTGTAAAATGACTGTTTTGCCCTTTTGAACCCCGGTGTCCTGAATTGAATTCTACGAGAACCTAAACTTATTTTCTTCAACGTCCTAGAACCAATGGTAGAGTTTAATTTAGCAGAATAGAAACCTATGAATTAAAGACATAAAATTTGATGAATAGCATAAATTCAAATGACAATAGACTGAGTTGTAATTTATGCTTTTAGGGACACTGACAGGACAGGAGAGGGCAATCTGATCTCCTGTATTTTCATTTGCCGGTTCAGTTACATATAGTGCACGATCTTCTAGGGTTGATACCAACCCATCAGGTATGGTGTTTTGCTAATGTTAGAAATGAAGTTAAGTTAGGAATGTTCTGTGAATGACTGAATGACTTATGTGTTTATGTGGAATGTGTTTACTTGATGGTTTAGAATTGGTTGTTCACATGCCTACATGTTACTTGTACTTTATGAATGTTTAGTGAATGATGAACGTAAATCATGACATGTGTATATGTTGATTTTATGAGATATGCTTGCATGGGGAATCAGCTGGTGATTTATGTATTTATTGTCTCGAGCATGCTATATTGTGGAAACCATGTTTCATTAACATTGCATTGGCATATTGGCATATGATGAATTCTTTGAGAACATGGCATGGGTAAGCACGTGGTGCTTAGCATTATGAGGGTGTAGATCCTGTGGTGAAAAACCCAAAATTGGCCATTGCATTGGTACTTCGTGCCATCGGGGAGTACCCGTAAACGAGACATGGGTTGTGGCATAGAGTTGTGCATGGGTGCGTCACGCATACCATTCATATATATATTATTGCAATGCTTTGAATGTCATTTAGAAATAAATGTACACTTCGCACATGCCACGCCTTAGCTTTATTTCTTGCATTAGCACTTCATCATACCAGCAGTTGAGCTGACCCATTTGTGGGAAACATTTTTCAGATGAGGACCCTCCAGCTACTTGAGACTCCCTGATACTCTGATAGGGTGGAGCACTTATTATATTTTTGGTCCATGAGACTTGTATATTGAAATGTAAGGGCTTAAGTCCGAATGACTCATGAACGATGTGTTTTATGTTATCTTATGTAGTGATGGGAATGAATGCATATTTAGTAGATTTATTTACATTTGTCCTTTATTTTTATTTTTTTTCTGTCTCGTCAGTCGCGCCTCGGGTTTGTAGAAATTCGGGGTGTGACACCACGAATTCAGCCTCAGGCAGTGCTAGTTCCCCTAGTTCAGGATCACCGGAATCCTCTTCCTACCATAGGTCATGACCGTCCTATCTACATGGGCACTGAAACTGCAAGGCAAGATTTGCAACAACCAATCCCGCCTAGGGACCCACGGAAGGCTTTAGAAGTTACTGAATCTATGGACCATACTGCTATTGCGAAAGGCATTCACATCCCTCTAGAACAGGACGAGTTAGCCAGGCTGCTCGAAAGTTTTGCCATACCATTCACCCCCTCTATAATGACCGAGGAGAGGACAAAGAAATTTATTGTCCCAAAGTTCACTCTTTACGATGGGACTGGGGACCCAAGGGATCATCTCTCACATTATTAGCACACCATGGCACTACATGGAGCCACTAATGCTTTCATGTGCCGTACATTCGTGACCAGCCTCAAAGGCACTGCTCTGAAGTGGTTCGACCACCTCCCTCAGAACTCGGTCATCAGCTTCTACGAGCTCAACAAGCGTTTCCTTGACAGATTTATGACCAGCAGAAGGTTGAGAAAAGGCCCAGAGTTCTTGTTGAACATAAAGCAGTCCAAAGGAGAGCCTCTCCGAGAGTACATTGCGTGCTTCAATGTCGAGCTCACAGAAATCACGGATTGCAGTCCGAGCTTTCTAGTAGCCACTTTGACCTCTGGTCTTGCTCAAGGGGGATTCCGGGATTCTTTAATAAAGAGCCCTCCTGCTGACATGGCAGTACTCATGGATCGTGTCAGGAAGTATATAAATCTGAAGGAAGCGAAGAACATCTCCCAGAAGATTAAAGAACAATCCTAGAAGGATGATAAGAAGAATGACTCTAGTGCCACCAAGAAGAGGGTCAGGAGCCCAGACAAAAGAACGGCATCCAGAACTCCAAACAACATTGGCCCAAAGGGGTTCATTGTAACACCCCGACCTTGCTTAATTAATAATTAGTTTGCCAATTATTAATTAGAATCGACATAAAAGAATAATCATGAAGATTAATCAGGGATCTCTGAATGGTCACGATAGACCAATAAAATAATTAAACGCGTCAAAAATGAGGGTGTAATACCCGAACCTAATTATCAATTAATTAGGTGAAATGGTGTCATTTTAACACTGTGAAAACTCGAATTAGCAAACTATGACTGGCCACAAATAAATGATAACTGACACGAGGCCTTTGACATCGAAGCTAATTGAAATAGAAAATGATCGGAAGAAACCGTTTTGGAAAAGGAGCAATAGAAAAGAAATTAGAAAGGAAATAGCTAAAACAGAATTTTGCGCCAACCAAACAAGGCCTAAGCCCAAAATGTGAAAAATGGCCAAAAGTAAGGCCAAGGGGATTTGAACCCTTGACCAAGTGGGGCAAGATTTTAGTCACCTAAAAATAAACCAAGTGGGCTGCCAATAACTTTGTGTCTAAATATACAACCTAATTGTATATAAACCCAATTTAACCAAGGCCACCTCCCAAGTTGGCCAATGGCCATACATGCAACACCTCACCACTCCATCAGCCTATATGCCTTAGCCCACATCACCTTTTGCCCTAGCTTATATCATCACACCTAAAGCCCTACAAGTGTGTACATATATGTATATGTATGGGTGTGCATATATTATATATAGAAATTGTAATTCAATTTAGTCAAAAGGTGTGCTATGCGTAAAATCAGAATAGTGTGTGTGTGTGTGAAACCAGAATAGATCTCTGTGTGTGTGCAACCATGTGTGTGCTCGGGTAGAGAGAGTGAGGTAGAGTGAGAGAATATAGAGAGAGAAAGTGAGGCCTTGCATGTGTGAATGCAAATGTGTGCATGGTGTGTTTCCATGGAGGTGCACAAAAGAAGAAGGGAGGGGCTGGACTTATTGTATGGCTGGGTCGACAAAGAAGCTCACTGTTTTAGAGGTATAAACCCCATAAGCTCAGAATTTTCCTGTTGAATTTTGTTCACTGATTCAGTCTAGTTAAGCCCTATTAACTGCATGCATGAGTAAATCTAGTAATAAGAGATGTTTTTAAGCAAAATGAGAGAGGACAGGAGGCTCGAAACAGCCCTAGAACACCAAGTCGTGCCCCAAACTGCCATTAATGACCTCTATTAAAGCAGGTCTGAAACAACTGAGACCAAACCAAGTTTGGTTGGTCAAGCCCTGATCTAGACCTTATGAGGGTTTGAAAAACCCTAATTCGAGACCTAGGAACCCAAGCAAGGACCCCCAACTCGTCACTTATAGGTTTTGGGGGTTGGCCACAGTCTTAAAAACTCACTGTTAAATTCAATTTTGGGAATGGGGACTCAAACCCCATGATGCATAGATCATTTTAAGCCAAACCATGCTAGTTTTGGTGATGAAATGAGGACTTAAAAGTCAGTTGCAGGTTCGGTTATCTCCCTATAGACCGAACGTTTGAGCTTGATTCGAGGCTCAAAATGAATGCCAAGATGTTGGCCTAACTTCCACAAACCATTTGGGGTGGAAGGCAAGGAATTTGAAGGCTAAAATGTCACGAAATTGGAAATGAAATTCTCTGCAACTAGGGCAACATGGGGGAAGAAGAGAGGAAGACGATGAACAGTGGCTGGTTCGGTTCGGGTCAGTTTCGGGTTCGGGTCGGGACCTGACCCGTCGCATAAACGGGCTTTAGTGGGACGACACCGTTTTGGTTTAAAGGTTTTAAAACTTAAAACTAAAATGGGTCTATTTGGTAACACGGATTGTAAATTGAAATTGGATTTAGGGACAACTGAAACATGGATAAGGGGGCCAATTTGGAATAGCAGGGATATTGTATTCCAGTTTTCTAAAGGAAATTGAACTAGCTGGTTCAGTGAACTCTCAGACCGGTCTAGGGTTTAGGTTATTAAACCCTTTGGTTCACTGTTTAAAAATTAAAAGTAAAACCAGTATTTTTATGAATTACACTTAGGCCCTAACGGTTTTGAATATTTGTATTCTAGCCCAGATTTTAAAGAATTAATTCAAATGGGTCCCTGAAAAATAATAAAATAATTATTTTATTATTTTATTAATAAGAAAAAATGACTATTTTACCCCTAGACATTAAATGAGTCAAACGAAGCGCAAATAAAATAAATAAATAGTGTATTTTTACTATCTCGGGCTTTCCTAGACTCAATTGTGGAGTCCGATTTAGGAAATTAAGTCCCAAAAAATAGAGACACGTAAATAGTAAATGACTGTACCGTCCCTAATGATACCCAGGGCCAATTAAACATAAAAGATAGTCCAATTTAACTATGTCAGACATTCTGTACCTAATAGTGAGGTCCATTTTATGAATTGAGGTCCCGAAAAATTTATCTATACAATATGTAAAATTACCAAAATGCCCCTAATGCTATACGAAGTCCAAATGGGATGAAATTGATACCGATGGAAGCCCCGACACTCGCGAAATTGTACACATGATTAAATGACGAATCGGGGTTAGAATCTCACGAAACATAAAATGACCAAAATACCCCTAAGCATGGTAAGTGCAAAGTAAAGGCTGAATAAGGCCCAACCTGATGTGATAAATTGTCATAAGTATAGTGATGTAAATTAAGGGGCTGAATAAGACTCCGGAACAGTCAAAGCATAAAATGAGAAATGACCAATGTGTTCCGATGATCAAAAACAAATACCAAATGAAGTCCAAAAGACTTAAAAATTTGTGCATAAGAAATGACGAGTATTCTGAGGACCACGATAAGGTCCGGGGTAAGAATGACAAAATTATCATTTTGCCCCTAAGGTCAAATAAGTGCTAAATTGATAACGACTGGAGTCAAAATGACTTAAAATATTTTTTGACAGCTGCTAAGCCTATTTAAGGAATTTAATAACACAAGTTGAAACCCAATGAGTGGGGTAATAGGCCAATGAGCTTAATTAGGCCATCTGATAGACTCCTAAGATGATGAATAAGACATGAATGAATGAATTTTGATCTGTTTGTAATTAATGATGATTATTCAGGATATGCAAGGATATGATTGACGTATCTGGAGATTATCAGAGTATTTGTAAATAGAGAATGTGACACTAAGAAACTGAAGTAAGTAAACCCAAACTTTGTTATGTGGTCCTTCCTCAGCCAGTCATATTTATTTTATATGCTACAAAACTTGTACTCTATCACTACCAAATGTACTTGATTCGAAGCTAATCGACTTGTGGTTATCGGTTATGCATGTTCTTCTATATTCTTATGAACTAACCCAGACCCATGGCAAAGCTAGGAATTTACTTACTGAGCTTGTTTAAGCTTATCCCATTTATCTAACATTTTTCAGGTGACATTATGTGGGATGAAATGCAATGAGATAACTAGTGGAACTAGTGATGCACAATGAACGACACTGACGAGATGAACTCCAAGTCAAGTTGACTACGTACTCTATAAGGTTAAGTACACAATTGTATTATAATATTACATCATTAGTGATGAGGTTAGCCTAGTATGTCGGATCACTATGATTAAGTGGTACTTGCAGATATTTTGGTTGTTGATCATTGGAGATGAGTTTGATTAGCTGAACTGCATTGGTGTAACTTCCGCTTTAAGTAATTTATTGATATAGAATGGATGCATTGGAGCATGTATATTGATACTTTTAGAGATATTTGGTGACTGATTTTAGACGTACTCTGATATGTCTGGATGAGTTGCATTTTCAATTTAAAAAGGTTATAATTTTCGCTGCTTTGACCCTACACTTAGAATGCAATTCATTGTAAAGTTCAGAAGTTGCCTTTGGTTGGTCGCATTGTCGGTGGAAGAAAATTGACAAGGTGGCCAACTGGCATCACACCCTCGGGATCAGCGTAAGGTGGGTTTCGGGTCGTGACATTCACCACCTACACTCCTCTAAACGCCTCCCTAGCTCAAATACTTCGGCAGGTCCAAGCACGTGAGAACCTGAAGTGGTCCGAGCCACTGAAGGGCAACCCTAACAACAGGGTCCAAAATAAGTATTGCGATTTCCATAAAGACCATGGGCATACAACTGACGAATGCAGGGCCTTGAAACAGGAGATCAAACAGCTCATAAGGAAAGGAAGGCTACGGGAGTTCTTCAGGTAAGACGGGAGGCAGAACCCCCGAAATGATAGGCCCTAGCAGAGGAAGAAGGAACCCGAAATGATAGGCCCTAGCAGAGGAAGAAGGAACCAAGGCCAAAACAAAGGGATGGACGGAATGAGCCTCAGCAGCAGAACAATCAGGTTATCTTCGTCCTCCATGTGGACACCCCGGCCACATGGATGTCCAACCGAGCAAGAAAGCGATATGCTCGGGAGGCTAGAACTACTCCTCGCATCCTCCAAATCTCTGTTGTTGAGAAAAAGCTAAAGCTAGTGCCTGAAATCTAGTTCATAGATCAAGATCTTGCAGGGGTACACTGCCCATACAGTGACGCCCTAGTTATCTCTCTCAAAATTACTAATTTTGAGATCCGAAGAGTCTTGGTAGACACAGGGAGCTCGGCTAACGTGTTATTCTATGAGCCCCTCGAACAGATGAAGCTCAACTCCAACAACGTCAAGCCTATTGCCGTAATAATGGTAGGATTTGACGAGGAGCCTCAGTACCCCATTAGGGGAGGATTGACCTACCCATCACAGCAGGAGAGGGATATGGACAGAAGACCACGATCTCAGAATATATGGTGCTGGATTCCAAATCCCCTTACAATGTGATAATCGGAAGGCCTTGGCTCCACCAAATGGGAGCTGGTCACCTCGACCCTCCGCTGGTGCTTAAAATATGTTCACAACAATGCGGTTCATTCCATCAGAGGGTGCCAGCCAACCGCTCGAGAAAGTCACGCTCTTACACCCAAGGAAAAGGCCCCCAAATAGTAATTAATGCACTCTCATGAAGGTAAGGGCCCAAACCTTTCCCACCATCATGAGACAAAAGATTGCACGTCCAGAATTGATGAGCCTCTAAGCCCTAGAGGAAGGGACAGTAGGCTAAGCCCGTGTAGGGACCCTATCAAGGTGCTAGTCAGCTCTAAAGAACAAGGGCGGTACTTGCAAATAGGTCCAGACCTGACACCATTCGAGCAAGCAGAGATGATGAAATTTCTAAAGAGCAACATCTTAGTGTTTGCCTGGGAAACAAAAGACATAGAAGGGATAGATCCAGGCCTCATCACTCATAAGTTGATGACAAATCCCGACCACCCTCCAATAAGATAGAAGAGGAAGACGTTCGCTCCAAAACGGCACCAGATCATCAATGAGAAAGTACAGAGGTTGCTGGATGCCAAAATGATAAGAGAGGTATTTTATCCAAAATAGCTTGCCAATACCGTTCTGGTTAAGAAGAAAAATGGAAAGTGGAGAGTCTGTGTCGATTACACAGACCTCAACAAAGCCTGCCCCAAGGATAGCTTTCCACTCCCGAGGATAGACCAATTTGTCGATGCAACGGCAGGACACGAGCTCATGAGCTTCATGGACGCCTACTCTGGATACAACCAGATCCAAATGTACCCTCTAGACCAGGAAAAGACGACTTTCATAATCGAACGAGGTCTCTATTGTTATAGAGTGGTGTCGTTCGATCTGAAAAATGTTGGGGCAACATATCAGCATCTGGTCAATAAGATGTTCAGTCCTCTGATCGACAGTACAATAGAAGTTTACATAGATGATATGCTGGTCAAAAGTTTACGGAAGAGCAGCCACATCCAGCACCTAAGCCAAACGTTCGATATCCTGAAACATCACAATATGAAGTTAAACCCCTTGAAGTGCACCTTCGGTGTAACTAAGGGAAAGTTTTTAGGCTACCTTGTTTCCTAGAGGGGTATAGAAGCAGACTTTACTCAGATCAAAGCCTTGATTGAGCTAGAATCACCGAACACAAAGAAAGACATTTAGGCTCTGAACAGGGAGAGTTGTAGCTCTGAATCGATTCATCTCCAAATCAACTAACCGTTGCCTACCATTATTTAAAGCCTTAAAGGGAAACAAAGCGTTACAATGGTCCGAAGAGTGTGAAAAATCCTTTCAAGAGTTGAAGGAGTACCTGGATTCCCTTGAGCTCTTATCAAAGCCGATCTTGGGAGAGAAACTCCTCTTCTACCTTGCAGTCTCTAAAAACGCTGTCAGTTTTGTACTGGTAAGGCAAGATAGGGGAATTCAAAAGCCCATATTCTATGTAAGCAAGGCACTACTTGACGTAGAGAAAAGGTATCCAGAGATTGAGAAGCTGGCCTTTGCTCTAATAGTCTCTGTACAGAAGCTTCGACCTTACTTCTAAGCGCATCCCATTGAGATCCCATCTACCTATCTATTAAAGTTAGTACTATGGAAGTCTGAAGTGTCAAGGTGATTGATCAAGTGGTCAGCAGAATTGGGGGAATTTGACATAACCTTTATTCCACGGACCTCTATTAAAGGGAAAGCATTGGCAGATTTTGTTGCTGAGTTCATCCCAGCGCTACATAATAAGACACAGATCAGTAAGAGTTTTACTACATGGAAACTCTACACTGATGGCTCTTCCACAGACCGAGGCTCTAGTGTTGACCTAGTGTTACAATCCTCTAAGGGCCTTATAGTAGAAAATGTAGTAAGCTTGGGATTCAGAGTTTCCAACAATGAAGCCGAGTATGAGGCCCTCATCCTTGGGATAAAAGCAAGCTTTGGAATGTGAAGCCCAGAACCTTGAAGTTTTCTCTAACTCCCAACTAGTGGTAGGCCAGGTTCTGAGAGAATTTTCCATCAAAGATGACAAAATGCTCCGATATTCAGAGCTGGTGGGTTTACTAAAGCGCCCCTTCCATGAATTCACCATCAAAAAAATCGAGAGGAATTAGAATTCCAAGGCCGACACCTTAGCAAACATGGCCTCACATTTCAAGCTAGAAGGAGAGTCCACTCTAAAGATTTTCCACCAACTAAGGCCAAGCATAGAAGAGGTTCAGACTGCCCAAGTTTTCGAGCAGACCCAAAATTGGATGACTCCCATCATCCAATACTTAGAAGGAGGGCTGCTCCTAGAAGACAAAAACATGGCCCGAAGAATTCGAATCAGGGTAGCTCGATACCTGATCTTGAATGAGAAGCTTTATCGTAAATCCTACTTTCAACCCTTGCTGCGGTGCCTAACCCCAGAAGAATCTCAGTTTATCTTGGCCGAAATACACTAGGAAATCTGTGGCAACCATAATGGGGGCAGGACCATAGCCCACCGAGCCTTAACACAAGGCTACTATTGGCCCAACATGCTGAAGCAGGCCAAGGAGTACGTCTAGAAGTGTGACAAATGCCAACGATTTTCTCCATACTAACACCAGCCCCACCATAATCTCATTCCTATCACCAACCCATGGTCCTTTGCTCAATGGGGAATGGACATCATAGGGCCACTACCGAAGGCCACTCCAAAAAGAAAATACCTCCTAGTCGCTATTGACTATTTCTCCAAGTGGGCAGAAGCCGAGCCCCTAACTCACATCACAGAGAAGGAAGTCAAGAGCTTCACTTGGAGGAACATAGTCTGCAGGTTTGGCATACCGCGCGTTATCATCTCAAACAATGGCACGCAGTTTACCGGGAAAGTTTTTAAAAGATTCTGTCAAGACCTACACATCAGTCATCATTTCGCCTCACCAGGGCACCCCCAAGCCAATAGGCAAGAAGAAGTTACCAACCGAACAATTCTTGATACCCTTAAGAAGAGGTTGGAAGAGGCCAAGAAAAGGGGGGTTGAAGAACTTTCTGGTGTGCTCTGGGCTTACAGAACCACAAGAAGAACTCTGACCTTTGAGACTCCATTCTCACTTGCCTATGGCTTAGAAGCAGTAATTCCTGTTGAGATCGGAATGCCTACCTTGCGGACAGAAGCTTTCTACTAAGCGGCCAATGATCAGCATCTTGTAGATAACTTGGACCTACTTGAAGAAAAGCGTGACCAGGCTAGAATCAGGATGGAAGCATATCAACACAAAATGGCCAATAGATCCAAACTTGGGCTAAAGCCAATCAGTTTCCAAGTTGGGGATCTCGTCCTAAGAAAAGTGTTCCTAAACACCAAGGATCCCACTACAAGCAAACTGTCACCCAACTGGGAAGGCCCTTATAGGGTAACAAAGATCATTAGACCTACCACATACTGGTTAGAAGACATAACTGGGAAACTTATACCGAGGCCATGGAATGTAGAACATTTACGAAAATATTATCAATAAAGATTTTTTCTTTCTTAGATACCTTCAGCAAGTGTTCTCATCTCAATGTACAGACCCCTAAAAATCTTGCAGCCTGTGCAAGAGTTATAGGTTTGGACCATCTCAATGTATGGACCCCTAAAAACCTTGCAGTTTGTGCAAGTGTTATAGGTCTGGTCCATCTCAATGTACAGACCCCTAAAAACCTTACAGCTTGTGTAAAAGTTATAGGTCTGGTCCATCTCAATATACAGATCCCTAAAAATCTTGCAGCATGTACAAGAGTCATAGGTCTGTTCCATCTCAATACACAAACTCCTGGAAACCTTGTAGTCTGTGCAAGTGTTATAGGTCTGGTCCATCTCAATGTACAGACCCCTAAAACCTTGCAGCCTGTGTAAGTGTTATAAGTATGGTCCATCTCAATGTACAGACCCCTAAAAACCTTACAGCCTATGCAAGTGTTATAGGTCTGGTCCATCTCAATGTACAGACTCCTAAAAACCTTATAGCTTGTGCAAGAGTTATAGGTCTGGTCCATCTCAATATACAGACCCCTAAAAACCTTGCAGCCTGTGTAAGAATTATAGGTCTGGTCCATCTCAATATACAGACCCCTGAAAACCTTGCAGTTTGTGCAAGTGTTATAAGTTTGGTCCATCTCAATTTATAGACCCTTAAAACCTTGCAGCCTGTGCAAGTGTTATAGGTCTGGTCCATCTCAATGTACAGACCCTTAAAAACCTTGCAGCCTGTGCAAGAGTTATAGGTCTGGTCCATCTCAATGTACAGACCCCTAAAACCTTGCAGCCTGTGCAAGTGTTATAGGTCTGGTCCATTTCAATATACAGAGCCCTAAAAACCTTGAAGCTTATGCAAGTGTTATTGGTCTGGTCCATCTCAATGAACAGACTCCTGAAAACCTTGTAACCCGTGTAAGAGCTTATAATAAGTCTGGTCCATCCCTATGCAGGGATGTCTACAACACTTCAACCTGCTCGGTAATCTCCAATACTGAGGACAGAAGACTTGTTCAATTACTCTACTACACAATTATAAGTGTCTCTGTTTAGTCAATACCAATTATCATTACAAGTCCTCATATCCAGTTACTAATAGATCTGGCAGACAAAAGCTCTGACTATGGAGGATCTGTTCAGTTACAAGTTTTCCTTTTCAATTATTGCCAGTTCTGATGACAGAAGCTCTGATTATGGCGGATTTACTCAGCCATCATTACAAGTCTTCCTGCTCAGTCATTCATTACCAGTTCTGGTTCAATTATTCCTATTATCAAACCCATTTCTGGTTCAAATATCTCTACAAGTCTACCTGCTCAGTTGTAACTAGTTCGGGCTACAGAAATTCTGATTATAGGAGATCTGTTCTTGATTGATTACGAGATTTTCTGTTTGGAAGACATCGTTCAATTCATTTTTGGTGGAAAGGTTGAAGATGAGATCTGAAGTATTTTCAACTCTTGAACATTTTTGTCTTTATGAAATTATAAGTTTAAAAGAGCTAGAGCCCTAAACTTATTCTTCGGAACAATGATGCATTGGAACAGTGCTGAAGTCTGTTTGGAACACTATTAACAGTTTGCAAAATCTATAAGTATGACAATCTTGAAGAACCAATTCATAAAAGTGCTATACAGAAGAATGAAAGATGCACAAGTTCTGAAAGAAGCAATTCTCATTGATAAATACCAGGAGTACATCAGTTCAAGAACAAAAATGGAAAAATAATACAAACAAAAATCCTAAACTAAGGATTGGACGTTTCTGCTGCAGGGTCAACTAGGGCAGGTACTCCCTCTCCACCCTCTTTCAGGACCTCGGCCTCAACCACAAGGACTTCGACATCATCAATCCCTGACAGGTCAAGGTCGGGATACTTCACAAGGAGCTTGGCTATGCAAGTATCATACCTATGTTGGATCAAATCCTCGCACATCCCTCCAATCTTAGCCTTCATCTCTGCTTCGGTTTGAGCCTTGGCAGATTCGATGGCCTCCTTGATCTTCAAGGTAGTGGCAACTTGGAAATTATCATGCTTCTTCTTTAACTCATCTAATTGCTGAGCAAGGGAGTCCCTCTCAGATTCCATGATAGAGAGGGAATTGTTTTCCTCTTTCAGCTTCTCCTCTACAGTAGAAGTGTTTGATTGAGCAATGTCGAGCTACAGCTTAGCCTCGTCCAGCTCATCTTGGGGTTTCTCTACCACCTTTAGATCAATCGTAGAGTCTATCAGAGCGGGTAGGCCATGCATGGTCTACAAGACAAGAAACAGACAAGTCAGAATAGAAAAGGTGAATAAAACATAAAAAGTAAAAGGAAAGGAGTTCAGGTGTTACCTTCAGCTGAATGCCCATCAGCTCTGTGATGGTCTGCTCCGCCTTCTACCCTTTGTACCTCTAAGGGCCAGCCATCCATAATTCGTCAAATGCCTGCTTGGCAAGCAAATACCCATCTGGCATCAGGGCAGGATCAATGGCCCCCCTCCCCCTTCCCTTTCTTTGGGACTTCAAGAGTAGGAGTAGGGGCAGGTATAGGGGCAGGTTCGGCTATGACTACACCCTTTTTAGCAGGAGCAGGGGCAGGGGGGTCAGAACGGAACCTCATCCTTTTCGCTTGAGGAATATCAGTGGGGGAAAAGGTCTGCCCTTCCTTCTTTTTTGGGGCCCACTTTGTTAGTAGAGATTTCTTCAAATTCTCTGCCCGGCCCTTGTTTTGGTCAGCCGCCATCAAATTCTCTGGCTTAATGATAGCTCTGTGATCTCGGTTGCTGGTTTGGAAGAGCTTACGGTATTGGTCCTAAAGGTCAGCAGTGAAAATTGACCTCTTCCAAGCGCTTTTATCTGCACAGAGGTCATAAAATAGAAGTGTTAGTCAAAAAGTAAAAGATATGCAACAAAACAGAATTATGATAAAAGAAAGGGATCTCACCATTGACCCTAGTACTCCGAGGGAATGTCGAAAGTTGATCCTGGAAGTCCTCTATCTCCCATCCTCCTCCTACGAAGAAATACTACTTCTTCCATGTTTTGTTGGAAGTTGGTACCGAAGAGAAGGGACTAAACCCCTTGACAAAAGACATATAGAAGAGGCCTTCCGACCTCATATATTTTAGATCCATATTACTACGGATCAAGTCAAGGGTCACCTCGATCCCGTTCTGATGCCCTAACACTATGAACGCTAACAGGTGTCTCCAACTGTTGAGATTAAGGTCGGGAGGGCAAATATTGTACCATTTGAAGAACTGTATAACTAGATCTAGAAGCGAACCAGGTGAGATAGACACAAATTTCACCCTCTCAGACATCAGAGGGGCGGTCTAGGGAACTAGGGGCCCTGCAGGTAACATTTTTGGGGAAATTTAAAGAGGCTTTCAGGCCATCTAACATGGCCGGAGTCACGGTGTTCTGACCTTCCTCCCTTTGGGAGGGCTTGCCAAAGGCCTCCCCATCTTGTTCCTAGGCTCTACAAATGCATCTACAATCCTAACCCCAGAACTAGAGGGGGACTCTAATACCCTACTTTCAGAGGAACCACTAACTTGGGACAGCACAGTTGTCTCCAAAGAGCTTCCTGTGCCATTGCCGATACCAGAAGATGCAATGGAAGCCGTCATTGTAAACGAAAGGGAAAATGGATGACAGAGAAGAAGAAGAATCAAAGGAAAAGAGGAAATAAACGAGAAACAAACAGAAGGGAAGCAGGCTAAACTTGAAAAGGACCGGAGATGAGGAGCTTCAAACAACGAAGATTTCTTTAGAAATTCTCTAGTTGCTCTGATTCGACGGCGACAGTATCTTTCTCTCAAAACCAATGGAAATGATAAGGGGAAAAAGGCTTACACAAGCCCCTTCCCCATTTATATAGTTTTACATAAGTGAGGGCCCAACTAGCCGAACCAGCATGGCTGTTGGAGGCAATGATAACCTCAAAAGCCTAAATGATGGGTTGCGTAGTAAATGTCACATCAAACGATCGTCTCAAAAAATGGAAAGACAAAATGCGTGACTTTACAAAAACCCTCAGCCCTAGTTACGCGTATTGCTAAACTAAAGCTCGAGGGGGGGAGTAGCTGATATGCCATAAAGTGACAGACCAATCTCTATATGACACGTGTACCTACAGAATATACACAGCTTGTAGAGATTTGAAAAAAAATGAGGAAATTTTTTTGTTTTTGCAGTAGGACATTTGGCATACATGGTTTTGTCGGTAAAGTCCGGTTTTGCCGGTAAAGCATCTAAATGCGTCAGTTCACCGTTTGACATGTTTAGAAGCATATTTTGTCACGCCCCGAATTTTTGCAATCCCGAGGCGCGACTGACGAGACAGAAAATAAAATAAATAAAAGGACAAATGTAAATAAATCCACTAAACATGCATCCATTCCCATCAATACATAAGATAACATAAAATACATCGTTCATAGGTCATTCGGGCTTAAGCCCTTACATTACACAACATAAGTCCCAAGGACCAAAAATATAATAAGTGCTTCACCCTATCAGAGTATCATGGAGTCTCAAGTAGCTGGAGGGTCCTCATCTGAAAAATGTTGCCTACGAATGGGTCAGCTCAACTGCTGGTATGATGAAGTGCTAATGCAAGAAATAAAGCTAAGGCGTGGCATGTGCAAAGTGTACATTTATATCTAAATGTCATTCAAAGCATCGCAGTAATATATGAATGGTATGCATGACGCACCCATGCACAACTCTATGCCACACCCATGTCTCGTTTACGGGTACTCCCCGATGGCAACGGAGTACCAATGTAATGGCCAATTTTGGGTTTTTCACCACAGGATCTACACCCTCATAATGCATAGCACCACGTGCTCACCCACGCCATGTTCTCAAAGGATTCATCATATGCCAATATGCCAATGCAATCTCAATGAAACATGGTTTCCACAATATAGCATGCTCGAGACAATAATACATAAATCACCAGCTGATTCCACATACAAGCATATCTCATATAATCAACATATACACATGTCATGATTCACATTCATCATTCACTAAACATTTATAAAGTACAAGTAACATGTAAGCATGTGAACAACCAATTCGAAATCATCAAGTAAGCACATTCCACATAAACACATAAGTCATTCCAGTCATTCACAGAACATTCCTAACTTAACTTCATTTCTAACATTAGAAAAACACCATACCTGTCGGGTAGTCTCAACTGTAACACCCCAATTACTTGACCGGCATGTTTTGTGTATTGAAAACTGTTTTGGGAATGAAATGTCGGGTTTAGCTAATTTAATATCTATTTTTAATAGTGATAAAACTCGAATTAGCTAATTATGAGAAACTCGAGGAAATAAAAACTGACATTGGACCTTGATTAATGAAAGATATTCTAAGTAGGAAGTGACAGAAAGAAACCGCACTGAAAAAGGAGTTACGGATTGGGAGTTAAGGCCAAAACAGTGAAACTGGAATTCTGCGACAACCAAACAGGGCCTTAACCAGAAAAATGGGAGAAAATGGTCACTTGAGAGGCCAAGGGGAATTGAACCCTTGACCTACCAAGGTAAGTAAATTTGTCCCAAAAAGTTACCAACTAGGCTGTTGGTTACTTTGTGCATATATACAGCAATATATGTATATAACCTATAAT
Source organism: Nyssa sinensis (assembly GCA_008638375.1). Classification (NCBI taxonomy): domain Eukaryota; kingdom Viridiplantae; phylum Streptophyta; class Magnoliopsida; order Cornales; family Nyssaceae; genus Nyssa; species Nyssa sinensis. Next base: position 12,744,424 of record CM018042.1, on the reverse strand, counting down.
CTTGCCCAAGCCACCACCCAAATTGGCCAATGGCCTTGCATGCATTCCCTTCATCATAGCCCTCCATCACCTCCATCAGGTCAGCAGCCACTAACCCCACTAAGGGCAGAGATACATTCACATATATGTATATGTGTATAGCCCTATATGTATATGAAGCTATAATATATATATAAGCTATAACTTGCATCAATTCTCTCTTTAGAGAATTCTGAAATGCCAAACAGTGAGAGTGTGTGAGTTCTGTTGTATGTACGTAGGGTTGGCTGAGAGGGAGAGAGAGAGAGAGAGAGAGGAAAGGAAGCTTGTGCATGCATATGTGTTGTGAGAAATTTGGCCATTAGAGAGGAAAGGTGAAGGCTTGAAGTTGAAGTGCATGAACTGAGAAGCTTGAGGGACATTTGGAAAGGTCTGAACCGAGCCAAGAGTGTGAACTACTACTGCTTGAAGGTAAAATTCTAAATTATCTTCAATTCTTGTTTTGTAGATTTTGGAACTGTTTGATAGAATTAGACTGCATGCATGTTTTATTCTTGATCCTAGGAATTATTCTGAGTGTATTGCATGGTTTAGAGGTCTCGGATAGGTCAAAAACCATGAAACCCGAAACCAACCTCCATTGATGAAGCTTGAAACACCAGGTCTGAATCGACCATAACCGTTTGGAATTTTGCATGTCAAGACCTGAAATAGACCCTAAGAGGATCTTAAACATATACCTACGCGACTCCAAAACTCACTGTAGCCCCACGAATTTGGAAATGAACCCACGGGTTTAAAATCCAATCCGTTAAAACTCGAGACTAAACTGAAAAATGAAGATAGGGTCTTGATCCTTATGGTCTGTAGGTCACGTAGCTTCAAACCACACATGAAATGGTTGAGAAATGAGGGTGCTCGAGCGTGTTACAGGTCACGGCTATTGTTTTAAAAATAGAATGGTTTAGAGTGATTCGATGCTTAAAATCGATGTCAAATGATAGATACTAAGTGCAGAAAGCTATCGGAATCGAAACCAGTTGAAAACCGCGTTCCAAATCTCACGAAATAGGAAGTGAAAAATTTACAGAAATTAGGGCAACACTGAGGTAGTTAGTGGGGAAGACAGAGTTGACTCGGCCGAGTCGACCGAGTCGAGATGGGTTGGGCCGAGCCAACTCAGACATGTGTCAAACAACGGGACCGCCACCGAATTAATAGGACGGCGTCGTTTTGGGCGTTTATATGTTAAATAGTTACGTTAAAAGAAAAGAAAGGGAAGGAAGGAAAAAGGCGGGCTACGGGGTTTCGAACCCCTGACCTCCAGAACCCACGCGCCCCTTCTTTCCACTCGGCCACGCACCTGCGTGTGAACCATACCCGACGTAATATGTATATATTATATATTTAAAAATAAACCAGAAATAAGAGACGCATTTTGCGCCTTATGGGACTCGAACGTGGTGTCTATTGGAGAGGGAGGTGGCACGCGTCCGCTGTGCCACCCTATTCGACCGTTCTCTTTCTGCCAAAAATAATATATATATTATATATATTCCGAAATTAATTTAATTAAAATCATTTAATTAAATTAAATACTCCAAATTAGTCCGTTGTCCAAAAATCATAAGTTATATATGTATTCCTACTGTCTCGGACCTCCTGAGTCCAATGGTGAGGTCCGTGACTGCAAATGAGGTACCAAAAAAAATATGATGTATGAAATTACCATAATACCCCTGACCCTGTACAAGGCCAAATGAAATCCGATTTCAACGGAACTGATACCAGTAGTAGACCTGACACTTGTAAGACTGTATACATGATTAGATGACGAACCTGACACTTGTAAGACTGTATACATGATTAGATGACGAACCCGAGACAGAAATTATGTGACGGCAAAAATGACCAAAATACCCCTGATATACCCGAACCCAGATTTAAAAGCCGAGAGAGTCTAAATTGACTTTCTTCGATCTTCCGAACTTAATGGTTAGGTCCATAATATGAAAATCAGAACCGATAAATGTGTGAAGGCACTGAAACCCTAAGCCAAATGCTTAAGAGGTAAGACCTATGAACTAACCACTATAAGTTAGTTCCATGAGACCCATCATAGGGTAGACTTACTCAGTCTAAGGTCATGAGTTGATAAATCTCTATAAATTGTTTTAGGCTTAAGGAGAAAAGAGGAAGGCTCCGTTCATAACTTTCAACTCGAATATTGAAGGTGAGTAACTTTTGACACTGTTTAAGTTACTGCTCCTTGATCTGATGAATTGTTTCGAATACCATACGTTTTAAATGCAATTGTTTTAAATGCATGCTTTTATCACCGATGACATGGTTTTTAGTTTCTCAAATGATTAACTGTACTTCTGATTGATATGCTAGCACTCTGAACCGTTGATCTGTTTTGATCTATTGAACTTGATTTGGATTTATTGAACTATTAATTCCAAACTGATTTAATTACCATGTGATTTAAGCAAAGATTGAATTCGAAACTCTTGCCTGGATATCTGTGTTACTCACTGGGCTTTTTAAAGCTCATTCCATTATTTTAATAATTTCAGGAGAACTCTCAGATGGACAGGTTTAGCAGGTCCAGAACTTAGGGGGAAAATGTTGGAGACCCCCAGATAAAATGATAACCCATTTTTGTGAACCTATAACATTTTTGTACTTTTTGGTGTAACTGATCAGATTATGACATTTTGTAGTGAAACTGTTTTGTAAGCTTGATTAAGATAGGACTGACTATGATGTATCCTGAATGCTCTGCCAAGTATATATGTATGCATTCTCTTGTGAAAATTCCGCTGCTTAAATTATATATGTCGAATGCATTATGCTTGGGATTTAGATCGGAATGGCCTGTGGTTAGGATTACCGTCGGGGTTTTGCTTTCAAAAAAAAAAAAAAAACTGATAAAACCCGATGGGTGCCTAACTGGCCTTTGCCACGTGCCCCAAATCCGCACAGGGTGGGTCTGGGGGATGTGACATCAACCCTAGAA